>OZ020268.1:96483026-96928026 GCA_963971225.1 Melieria omissa
TAAAGAAGCTTCAACAGAAAGAGAAATTCGTGTTGGCACCTTAACCACGCACACAAATGCAGGAAATGAGTTTCCAAAGTTTATAAACAGCAACTTCCGGTATAAGTTAAAATTTCAATACACACACACACATTCACTCATACAAACACCCACACACAAACATATACTAATGTACATACAAACATAAACTGTAATATATGTGCGCCGACAGATGTCTGTACTGGAAGTTGTACAGTAACCACGATAGCTAATGCTGCAGCGCCTTGCAGGCAAAGGCAGAATACAACAACACAGACATTGAATAGATAAGGCGAAGAAGTTGGCCTGCGCTACCAGTGCTGCCACCTAGTTTGAGCAGAATATACATATGTAAGTGTGTGTGTAGGTGCATGTTTGTTGCCGTGTGCTCATATGCGGCCATGTTAAGCGTGCTTACTGCACCGTTACCACCATCAACTCTACTACTGCACTGCTACTAAGTACACAAACACCTGCAAACAAGCGCACAGAGCCGACAGCTACTGCAACTGCCACTTTGCCACCTTTCTGCCATCTTACGCTACCGTTGCAATTATTTTATTATTACGTATGCGAATGCGCGTATAGACGCCGAGCATGGTGCGGCCTGAACTTGTGTTACTCGGCAGACGTTCTACTTGCTAGATGTGTGTGTGTGTGTGAGGCTGTGTGATAATAGTGAATTTTCCGCCACGCACATTACAGGGAAATACCTCAAATAAAGTGCCACAATTTCAGACACGTACGCACAGCCACACCCACACTTGTGCTGCCCCATGTATGTATATGCAAATATGCACTTCGCCGTTACAAATACAATGCAGCGCACCTAAATATGGCACTGGCAGTGCGGCAAAATGGCATTGCTAAAAATATTTCACACACACTTTGAAAACATTTGTCGCTACTCGGGACGTTTTTGCGTGTGTGTTAGTTTGTTTATGGCCCCGAAGTGGGGCTCTACGTAAAGGGTTTTCTATGTCTAGGTTAGAAGGATACACTTGGCGCACAATTGAATGAAATGTTGACAGTTTTTAGAATCAAAATACTTGAAAGTGCTCAAAGACGCATGAAATTTAATTGCAGAACACGGTTTTGCGGTGCTTTGAATGAAAGTTAAGGAAAAGTTAATAAATAGAGTGCAGCAGTGGCACACACTGGAATTCATTTGGGAGGAGAGGGGTTGCGTAAAATTTTAAACTCAATCCCATTTGAAACCGTGTTTTGTACCAGCAATTTTTGTTTTTGTAGGGGTTTGAACTACCAAATCCCTCCCTTTGAAGTCCCTTTGTGCACCACTGCCAGTGCGGAGGATGGGTAGATACGGCAATAAATAACGTCATAACTCGGAATCAACAAACATGTGAATTGTTTTATGATTAAATAATTTTCAGTCAGTCATTTCTTAAGTTACTACAACAAGTTTTTTTGTTGTTTGCATTGTTTGCTGACTTTTTTTTTAATTTTATTGGTTTTTGAGTAGAAAATATGAATAAATGAACATGAGATAAAATTAAAATACACAGTGCGACAATTATATATTAAGACTCGAACCATATCTTGGAAGATGAAATAAAAGAAGGAAGGCCAATTTCAGTTCGGATGCCGGAAATGATACAGAAATTTTGTGATTTTATTGCAGAAGACCGCAATGCTTCACTGAAAATGATGGAAGAGGCCTTAAACATCAACAGAGAAACTATCCCACTTATTCTTTGATAACGGACTTCGACGAGGGCACTGAAGGAAATTCCGAAAAATGAGCTGGAATACGCGTGTTTGAATCACTTTTAAATCGATGTAACAAGTGTATTGAATCAGGTGGAGAATATTTCGAATAAATATACCGAAAAATTAGCAGATGTCGTGTTTTAATTGTGTTTTCTAGAGGCAGTCTTAATACATAATTGTCGCACTGTGTAAATACTTTGATTTTTATGGTTCACAAAGAAAATTTATTTAAATATAATGGCGTACATAACACATCAATGAATTAATCAATTTAGAATTTGGAATTTGTGAATGAATTTTGTGAGTGAAATTTGGATTGAAAAACTTGGCAAATTTTACAACCTATTATGAATTTTTTTTAATATTTGCAATTATTTGAAACTTTCATATTTTGTAATTGAAGATGCATATTTTTCTATTTATCAATAAGATTTGCCGAAAATTGTATATATGTAGGTAGTCAAAATGACTACTCTTGGGCATTTAAGGTAAATGTTGCAAAATTGGGGTTAAAAAATGTCTTTAATATATTTAATAATATTGTTCAAATATGTTTTATTTATTTATTCCATGTATCTTTAAAAATTAGTAAAAGTCTCGTAAGATATTTTTTATTGATTATAATTTTTTTTTTAATTTTTATTTAATTCTTTATTGTTGGTTTGGTTCATTTAGAATTGTTCTTATTCATCTTTTTATTGATTTTATTGGTCGTGTGAAGTTATATGATAAGAACGTCAGAGTGCCATCTAATGCAATAATGCCGAACCTAACGTGTTTCTGTTTTGTTTCTTTTCTCAATTTGGTAATTAAAAAATCAAACACGTTTGCGTGTGAAAACAATTGCAAATGCGACCACGTGAGAGGAATTGCGTATCGCTTCCATTACCTTTGTATCCATTGTTCTCAATGCAACACTTTAAGCGTTTAGAATTCTTTTCGATTTTGTTTTACACTTCATTCACATTTTGGAATCTCTAAGAATAGGTCTTGAATGGGTCAATACACTTTACTTTAAATTATAAATTATAACATTAAATTTACTGCATAATGTTGTGTTCAGAATTTAATTAACTTTTAAACAGAAACACGATTCTAGTTTTCTTCATTATTGAAAGACAGATGTGACAAAGTTTATTTATTTTTAATTCTAAACTAATTTAAGATTAAACACTAACAACACTATTATCCCTGCTTTACCCTTACGACCCCAAAGTTGCCTGAGAGCAACGTCACCTAATTGTCATCTTATAGCAAAAGCCACGATTAATTTATGGATTTAATTTAAGTAGGCACCAACAAATTGATATTTTTAGAAGTGATTGAAAGCAAATTTAAAAAATTTTACTGTTATGCCCAAAATAATTTCCAATAATTTTTAGCGATATCGGGAAAAGTTTGTGTTCTCATTGAAGTCTACGAATTGGGCGCGTTTGATCAAAACCCTGTTTCTTTAATAATGGTTAAATAAAATCAAAAAGTGATAATTTTGTATTTTTATATAAATATTAAATAATGTTTCTATAATTAAAAAATATTGATAAAAAATTTATTTAACCGGTTTAAAGCTAAAATTGTTCAGAAGTAAAGTAGCTCTAGAACTCTAACAAAGAGGCTTGAAACTTCAAATGTCGTGTGCACACTTTTTAGGCATTTATTTCATGATTTAAATGCCAAAAAGTAATATCAAGACACAGGGTAAAATTCGGGGTCGAAAGGGTTAATAGGAAAAGCCTTCCAACACTGCGAATCTCATCAGCCATCGACCCGATAAACCAAATAGACCAAGACCACTCATTCTGCAGTGGACAGCAGCCGCATTCACGTGTCGCTGCCACAAATCGACGTGCCACAATTGACGTGTCAACAACACAATGACGGGCATGAAATTTCGTTGATCATTTAATTACACGCGTTCAAAAGCTGCCACTAACTGCACACTGCACACTGAAAGCGACCAACCACTGAAAGTACCACTTGGCAGAAAAGGTGACAGTTCAACGGGGCACAATGTGGCACCAGCGCAACTTTGGTGCCTTAGCCGAGAGTGCGGTGCTCCTACTTCAACTATGCTCGTATACAACCGTTTTAGGGCCGCACACACACATATACATAGCCGGCAATTTGAAATTGAAGCGTTTCAATTGCTGCCAAGTGTTTGATTAGTTGCTCCAAATGAAATTTATTGTTTCTACGTTTCTCAGCCAGTCCAGTCCAGCCCAGCCCAGTCCAACCCAGCTCGTCGCAGCGCAGTCGCAGCCGCAACCTCAGCCACATCGCCATTATTGGCAGCAGCGAGTGTGCTCGTTAGTGGCAGCCGAACAGCTGCTGGTCGGTCATGCATTGCACTCGAAAGCAGAAAATGGCGTTTAATAAACTTTTAAAATTGCCAGCAGTTGGCTTTGTGTGTAGTCGCGCGCCTCGTTGTAGGTTGCCTGGGTGTGCGTGTGTGGGTGTGTGCGTGCGATGTGTTATTGCCATTTTCTTGAGTGTTTTCGTAAGATCAACACTCTTGCTCCGCTCGCCGCCAACACCAGAAATCGCAACTTAATGAAGGAAAATTGCACGCTCCCTCACATCCGCAACCACTCACTTGCCGGCCATTTGTTGGTGTGCGCATGTGTGTGTGTGTGTGTGTTTTTTTATGCTGCTGCAATCGCATAGGTAGTTGTGGTTTAATCTTTGCGGTTGCAATAATGGCGACCGGAAGTACCAAATTGAGTGGAAGCAATAAGTTTTCGTTAAGCGTCTACACACACACACAGACACACACACATACACACACACAGTCAATGAAAGATTTATTTACGCTTATTGTGTATGCTGCGAGCAGTGCTCCAAAACAAATCCCGATATCACAGGAAATAGTTTCACTCTGTTGATTCGCCCAGGGAATGGCAGCGGGTGGCCGCAATTGAATAATGAAAAACTTAATGAATCATTAAAAAAATACATAGAAGTAATTAAATTCAGACAAGTCCGAAACAGAAACATAAATCATTTATAAAATGGATTTGTAAAAGTAGTTTTTCAGCATCTTTGAATGATGAATTGTCAAAGCAGTATTTTAATTTTTTTTATTTAATTCCGTAATGGAGATAAAAAAATTAAAGATAAAAAAAGAAAATGTTTCTTTCGTTTTCTTCAATCAACCAGAATCATCAAACACTGAGCCATTCTTAATTCTGTGATCAAAAGCAATAACCGCTTAAGTAGACTTAAGAAGAAATTGAATTATGGATGCCACCACGTTCGCTTGACAGTACTCTACGTTTGTGTAAAATCGGGGAGTTTGTAATTTTAAAATAAAAAAGTTATTAATAAAAACCTATTCGCATCCCCATAACGAACACACTACGCGCTAAAACTTTACAACGAGATTACTCGAAACAGCAATTTTCGACTTAGGCGGTTATTGCTTTTAACCACAGAATTATTGATTAAATAAAAAATCTTCAATATTTTTACAAATTTGTTTGAACGGTTAAATGGCCAATTTAGGTGCATTTAAAATATATTCCACACACACACACATACATACATACATCGCCATACAGCGCTTCACACAACAAACAGCCAAGCACCCCTACAAGGAATGCCTAACCGAAACTTCAGAAAAAAGTTAAAAATTTGTCTAAAAACTAACACTTGCATAAAAATTTCCCAATTCTAACTAACACATACAAATCTGAATTTCTCATTTTGGGATTTTTTCCAGTAAGTGGGAATGAAAGAATATATTCGCATTAATACCTTCCATATTCTCTGTATGAAAGAGTGAGATGGCGATATAAACGTGGCGCGTCACTTAATTTCAAAATGTCAGTGCTGAAATGAAATTTGTGTCGCGATGTTCAACAATCGGAGGGCATCCAAATAAAGTTAAGTAAAATTAAAGTTAAATCAAATAAAAATCTGAAATTCTTTTATTTAGACAAAGTGCGGAAGGAAGGACGATCTGATTGCGGTGATCAGACAACATATGATATTACCAGCACATTTCAACCATGAAGGCAAATGAGGCAAGCGTCCGTTGGAATCTACGTTTGCCGAAAGTCTGTCCTTCTGTCTTACGTATTTTTTTATTGGCTTAATTTTATTAAATTTAGTTTCTTACGTTTTACTTTGAATAAATAAATAAATTTGAATTCATTTAATTTTTATTAGTATCAGTTACGTCTGACTGGTTTGTCGGTTAGACGTAACTGATTTATACGGTAGACATACCGAATCGTACGTTATGTCTACCAGATAGGTCTGACCGGTTTGTCGGTTAGACGTAACTGAATGGTACATGCGAGACTCCATGTGAGTAAGCGAGACAGCTGTACGTTTGCCAAGGTTTCAGAGTGCATGCGTTAGAAGGTGATATCAAATCACACGGACACAAAATCAAGTCACACGTACACAAAAGGACTAGTCAGATTTTTCACACTGCTAGAACAAATCTGACTAGAAATATAACCGATATGGTGGTTATGTATACCGGTTATATAACTAGTCATATGACCGATAGTCTCCTTGTAGGGACATTTGTGCTGCATGCACAACACACGCACAGAACACGAGGGTGACGGGTTGGCGGTTGGCGGATGTTGAAACGTTGTACACGAACATTCCCAGCGGAAATTAGCGTTGCCACTGCAACCAGTGCCGACGGGATATTATCAAGATATCAAGGCGCACAAAAACAACAGAGCCAGACGACGCAATACAACACCCCACAGTGGAAATTTATCAAAATGTCACCAGCAGGCGTAGCCGGCAGCAGCACTCCAGCTGCAACTGCACCAGTTGCAGACGCATTTGTTGCAGCTACCAGCGAAAACAAACACGACAAACACGATAGCCGCCGCCGCGGCCATGACGCGCAACGTTAGCTGCATTTGCAATGAAAACGGCCAACAACTGGCGCAACAACAACAAAAACAACACTGCCTGCAACGAGCAACGTGAAAATCTACAATGAGCACTCAGCGGCAGCGGTGGGCTATGCACATTTCGCTACCTGGGTGCCATATATCAAATGATCTCTTTGTTGTTGTTGTTGTTGCTAGAGTGGATTGTTGCTGTTGTGTTGTAATGGTGTGTTTACAAACACACCGAGAAGCGTGCCGGCAAATTGTAATGCGTCTGAATATGCGGCCGATGCCATGGAGACGGCATGGCCAAAAAAAACTCAACAAGTATGGTTATGTGTCTTGCAGTCGCACTTGGCCAATTTAATTACGCCTTGCACAGGTCCCACACCTTTTTTGGCTTGTGGCTCACATTTCTATCACGATTCTATGTTTTGAAGAAAACATTGATTTAGATAGATAAAAGTTTAGTAATGAACAAATTATGTAGCAGTTGTCTTAGCTTAGCTAGATTAGATTGGTTGGGGCTAGACATTGGCTGTCTATGGCACTGCGTTAATTTTTAACTATTGTGCCTTACCCGAATTCAGCACTGGAAGAGACTATTTCCTTCTATTTTCTCAAAGAACATTTTGATTCTTCCGAGATCAATTTCAGACAGATGAGAAGTCTGTAATAGTTCCTTGCCTAGTACTTACTTTCTTGCATGAACTAAGGTCGGGCATTCAGTGAGCAGGTGTATGGAGGTCTCGTCATCCACCATGCAAAATCTAAATATTTCACTGTCTGTTAATTTCAGACGGGTCTTATGTTTGTTTAGCAAACAGTGTACGCTGATTACCCCTGGCACGAATTTTAGTTCCGCTCTGTGCAAGACAAATTTTGAATATCTGCTCGAGTATCGCGGGTAAAAGGCCTTAGTACATTCCATGCCACTTGATTTTGACCATCTTGCATTTGCTTTGATCAAGTATTCTTGCTTAAAACAACCTTTGTAATGAGATTTGCTGGGGGGATTTGCTGTTCGGGTCCAAATGTCGCTCCCTCCCTTGCCAATATGTCTGCGTCCTTATTACCATCATAGCCGCAATGTGCTGGGATCCAGTGTATTATCACCCGATTCCCTGCTGACAGTTGTTGGAGAAGATTAGCTGTCTCCCATATCAACTTAGAAGTAAATGTCAACGCGTGCAAGGCTCTTATTGCGGCCTGACTGTCTGATATTATGATAATCCTTTTTCGATGAGGGGAAGGTTCAGGATTTCTATGGCACACTGATTGATAGCACAGACTTCCGCTTGGAAGATGGTTGCTAAACTACCAAGGCTGACTGACATTTGGGTACTGGAACTGTATATCCCAGATCCTGTGCCTTCTTCAGTCTTGGATCCATCAGTGTACCAGATAATGTCATCACAGGTGAGACTGATTTTTGAATTGCTTTTGAATAGCTTAGCTAGCTCGATCAGCATTTGTGTTACGTATCATTTTCCAAGTATTTTAAAATCTCATTTCATTCGTTTCAGTTACCATCACTTTAGCTATTAATGACAAATTTTGTCTACATTAATGTCAAAAAAAGCTTGGTTTACTATCTTTGAACATTGTCAGTGTTGTCAGTGAAATTCAGTTATAATTTATCATTTGGCAATAGTAGTAACGAAAATTTCTCTTACTTGAATAGAGCATGAATGCTAAAGCTTCCGTTGAAAGAGGATCGCCTGTTTTGCTGTTTTCCCCTTGGAAAGTTTACTTCGCTCGGGTTTTCTCCTTAACGCAGTGAACAAACGTATGACCGATGCATTTTCAAACAATTTTGTAAACATACATTTTTTTAAACAAGCTTTTCTTTTACAGTCGAGGTGGCTTCAATAGAAAATTAACATTTTTATGATATGTGCTGACCAGTGGCACACGCAGGATTTTGTTTCGGGGAGAGGGGGTTTGTGTAACTTGGTTGAGAACTTTGAAATAGAATAAAATTTAGATGTATGAATCTACAAACTGAGATCCAAAACATGTATGTTTTCCCTACCTGACATATTTTGGTTCTAAAAGTTCAAAATAAACAATTTAATTTAAGGATACATTTTTTTTCTTTCATTTGATTTCCATCATTACGCAGCCGTAAATATTTTTAAAAAATTTTTTAAATGTGTATGTCCTTAAAATTTTAAAGTCTTTTAAAAAGGACTTTGGGACAGAAAACGAAAAACTGACTATACCAAGTGACTATAAGTGACCTCTAGTTTCACGCCTATATCAACATTTGGATGGATTTCGGCACAAAAAAAAATAGTTTCGCACGATTTAATAAATGTAAAGTTGGTGTTTTCACTCAGTACATCATAACTTTCACATTTTTCTTTCGATTCTATTGATGTGAGGCTTAATATTTGCACAAATAATATATCTTTCAGCTTAGGTTTTAAAACCAAAGAATATAATTTATTTTAACTATAAAAAACATTCGAAATTTATGATTTTTGAAAATTGTTGAAAAATTTTACAACTTTCACCGTCAATAACTTCACCAAATCTCGTCTGATCTGGACAATCTGTATATCTCTGGAAAGACTAAAGTATTTTCTTCTAACCGACGCACAGATTTGTTAGTCGAATCATGCATCTACGATATATTTGCTCATAATTGAAACAACAGGAGAAAAACCTGCTTTTCGAAGATTTCTCGAAAACGCTTCTTACAACAGGTTTTTGATCTTCAGTTTCCTGTTCAGCGGCCCAAAGTGTAGAAAACACTTTTATTTTTAGATGCATTTTTTGTGTCGAGAAGTTTTATTGTTGATTGAATATTGATGACTGAATATAACTATATGCGACGGTTATAAATTAAATTTCTGTACTAACTTAAAAGTATTTGGAGGAGTTTAAACCCCCGAAACCCTCCCCTGTGTGTACCACTGGTGCTGACACTGTTTTTATAAAGTTGAAACCAATTCCCGCTTATTTCGGAACATAACGCATATCCCGAGCTCTGAACAAACATTTAATATTTCATCTAACGTTATGATAAACTCAATCACACAACCTGTCACGTCAACTGTCAATTGATTTGTGATTTAAAACATTCTAAAAACTCTTAATATTTACTATATGAACTTCCTAAACGTTCAATTATTCCAGTAGCCAACTAAGTAAATGCCTCCGATAATACTTACTGCCGACACAACTCTGTCCACAAAGTGTACGATTCTAGCTTCATCGTTGTCAACATAACATACATAGATATGTACATTAGTACCTGTGTCAATTTAATTAACACAAATCACATCATTCATAAGTTCGACGGCAGCTGCTCCTTGTGCGCGCACCATTTGTCTTTATTAGTAATAGTTGACAGTGTTTTAGCTGCGCACGCACACGCACACGCTCGTTTGCATTTGACAGCGCGTCTGTCGAGCGAAGACAGCAGCAGCAGCCGCAGCCGCAGCGCCAGCAATCGCAACGCACACTCGCCTCACATTTGTAAAATAATTAAGTGACAATTGTCATGTCACATTAACATTAGCAGAAAATAAATCTTGCCAGCTGGGTGCTGCTGCAGCAGCCACATTTTCATCGTTTGTCAAAATGTCAATTAATCGCCGTGTATATCTGCTCAACCACACGCATACACCCACACTTAAACACATAATAGATAATGTATATGTGTTTGTGCGACTGTGTGTAGTTCCAACGTGTAGATGCAACCCACATGTCAGCTGTGCGTACAGTTGAAATTTATTCGGTAGCGCTTTTCTATTCAAGCTTAAAGTTTGTGCACCGGGGCGTATGAGTGTTGTTAGTTTTTACAGTAAATACCATAATTGCAGGGGTGCCTGGGGTTGGGGATTTGCACTTTCTGCTGCTGACAGTAACTAAATTCAATTTCGTAAAGTATGCAGGCAAACATTTATAAAATTACACTTCATAACCAAATGTTTGATCAAAAGTAGAAAAGGAAATGCGAAACGATTTTGTTTTTGATTTATATTTGCACGTTGGCTGCGAACTTATCCTGTCATTTGATGCTCTCTGTATATAAATAAGTACTAGAACATAAAAAAACACTTGATGATTTCAATCCAAATGACATAATTTGGTAAGTATTAGTTGATTGTTTTGATTTGCTGACTGCAGCGCTGAACGAAGGTAGATACAACTTTTCTTAAAAAAAAAAATTTTTAGTTTTTTATGCATTGAAAGACATTGACGGAATGTAATGTGGTGAGATTAATTTTTCAGTTTTAAAAATCGCTTTATGAGTTCGTGCTTTATGAGTGCTTCTTCAAAATTGCTTTTACATTAAAATAGTTTAACTTAGCCTATAACATTTTTTATTGTATACATTTGCTAACTTTAAATAAATATAAAAATAAATATTCAACTCATCGCCGCTAGTCAAATAATTTTTCAATTCAATTAATAAAGAATCAAAGGAGCAAATTGTTTGGATAACTAACGTAATTACTGAAATCGCACCGCAACCGCCAGCCACTCGAACTGTCGCCAACAATGCGTGCTACATGAAATTATTTATTGGTGTGTTTGTTGTGTTCATGTCTGTTAAAACATGTGTTTGTTTATGTGTGTGTGGCATCATTTCTAAATGCTGCCGCACTCGATGCGACTGTGTGTGGTTATTAACAATATCAGTGAATTATTACGGCAATTTATGCGAACACACATACACACATACATGCAGAAGTAAACACACTGAGAAAAAATTATTTATTTTGTGGGTTGAAAAAATTGGTGGGTTGAAAAAAGGCAGCCTCCTACCGTTTTAGACAAACTTAGGCTTGGCTGAAGCCTACTTATAAATTGGATAATGGTTAATTAATTATAATCAAGCATTAATTTAATGAAATTTAAATATTTAAATACAACTAGAATTATAACTAGCAATTATTTATAATAAGTAAATAATGGCAGAATTTCCAAATTATTATTCAAATTCTAATTTAACTATAATGAATAAGTAGCTAACTTATAATTACCAATTAATTACATATAATTACAAATTATAATAATGAAATAAATAAAAAACTATCATTACAAATCAGTCATTCTTCTAATTTATTTATATAATTAATAATTAAGTTTTAATTACACCACACTTACAATTATCAATTAATAATTACCAATTAATTAAATAAATACAAAATCATCATTACAAATCAGTTATTCTTCTAATTTTTTTTATTATTTTCCATATTAATTAATAATTAATCAGTTATGATTGTAATTATTGTATTATTTACCACATTAATTAATAATTAATTAACTAATTATTATACTAAATTAACTAATTAATAGTTATAAATTCATTAAAATAATGACATAACAAAAAATCATTACAAATCAGTTATGATTCTAATTGTTTTATTATTTCCCATATTAATTAATAATGAATTATTAATTACACTGCACTTAAACTAACTAATTAAAAATTAATTAAAATTTTGAAATAAATAAAAACATCATTTCAAATCAGTTATGATTCTAATTGTTTTATTATTTACCATATTAATTAATTATTAATTAACATCATTACAAATCAGTTGTGATTCTAATTATTTTATTAACCATATGAATTAATTAATAATTATTAATTACACTACACTTACACTTACTAATTAATAGTTACAATTTAATTAAAATAATGAAATAAATAAAAAAAATCATTATAAATCAGTTATGATTCTAATTATTTTTTTATTTACCATTGAAATTAATAATTAATTGTTAATCATACTACACGTACACTTACCAATTAATAATTGCAAATTAATTAAAATAATGAAATTTAAGAAACTCATTATTAATCAGTTATGATTATGATTATTTTATTATTTGTCATTAAAATTAATAATGAATTGTTAATTACTCTTCACTTGCACTTACTAACTAATAATTACAAATTAATTAAAATAAAGAAATAAATAAAAAAAATCATTACAACTCATGTTTGATTATAGTTATTTTATTATTTACTATATTAATCAAATATTTAATTTTAATTACACTACACTTGTACTTACAAATTAAATAGAATAATGAAGTAAATTTAAAAAAATCATTACAAATTTGTTATAATTCTAATTATTTTTATATTTGCCATATTATTTAATAATTAATTAATAATTACACAACACTTTCACCAACAAACTTATAGTTTTAAATAAAATAAAATAATAAAAAACACAAATATAATAATTAATAATTAATTAATTGTAATTAATTATTATTAATTAATTGATTATAATTAATTGATTATAATTAATTATAATTAATTAGTATTAATTAATTGATTATAATTAATTATTATTATTAACTATAATTAACACTTACTAAATTATAATTACAAATTAATTAGAATAATGAAATAAATAAAAAAATCATTACAAATCAATTTTGATTCTAATAACACTGAGCAGCAGCCAAAATTTTTCCGAGTTCTAGTAAACCTTTCCTAAAGGATTTTTGGACGCTGATCACAACTGCGTACTAAGTTTTTTGATTGTTTGAGCCGTTTGTAAGTTATTGGTGGTTTTTGCTAGGAGGAAAATCCTTTAGAAAAGAATGTTTTGATTTCAGAAAAAAAAAATTTCGATTTTGTTGCTGTGTGTAATTTTCTTATTTACCATATTATTACCAATTATGTATAATCAGCATTAAGTTATAAATAAGTGTATCTAATCTGCTCAACAAAATTTTGTTTCGTTAATTCCCACTTATTGTTATTATAATTAGATATTGTAGTTGCTTTCAGTGTATTTCACATGGCAACCAGCTAATTCAGAGTCATTAGCAGCTACTGAACACTGATGACCTGTCTGACTTGCAACTTGCCTGCCATCATGTGACCATAGCGTCAAAGACCCACATGAAAGCAATCGAGGATATTTTTATCAGAAGAGTGAGAGGTTGAAAGGGTAGAACCGTGTCGGCGCGCGCGTGTCTGTGTGTGCGTTTGTGTGCAGCATTCACTTTTTTTTCTTTTGCCACTTACGCTAAATACGACTTTTCCACGAGTTTCCACTAGACACATTGTCGAGGCAGTTATTAACGAAAGTCTCCACCTACATCGACTGCCACACAAACACACACACACCAACAGACACAGGACCATACAGAAATTTTATCTTGCATTATGCGGCAACGGTAAACACCCACTTTATGTGCCGTGCATGTATTATATGTTGATATGTATGCACAAACGTGTGTGTATTTGTGCGTACATGTGTGTGTGTGTGTCGGTTGAGTGCTTGTGGCCTTTTTAACCTATTTCGACGGCAGGTCTCTTGAGTTTGTGTTAATTTCAAGACATTAAGACCAGTCAGCAGAGTCAACAAGACACCATTAAGAACTGCCTCTTTGCCAACGTGTACACCCGCACCCGGACTGGCGCTGTCACCGTCGCTTGGCTTACGTCTCCTGGCTTTGCGTGCGTGCTAAGCGACGGTATCAATTCAAAATGAATTTCATACCTCGTTCTGCTCCACTCCATGCCACTCTGGTCCGGCCAAAGTCTCAAAATGGACTGCTGCTGCCGACTGCTGGCGTCAATATAGCTTGGTGCGCACGTGCCGCTTTATATGTGAAATGCTTATTAGGGTGGCGGTTGCGTTTGAGAAGCGAATATCAAGCAATTTGCAAGCAAAATTTGGATAATGCCTTCACTACGTTTCAATAAAGTGACACTCTTTCATTACATCAAATATTCCATATTTATGGAATTAATTTATCTTATTAATTTTCCATATTCTTCTTCTTCTTCTTCTTAGCATGACAGTCCTGGATAGACCACTGCTTCCATTTTTTCCAATTTTCCATATTAATTAATTGTAAATTTTCCATGTATTTGTTAACAAGATATCATAAAAAACAAAATAAATTAAAATATTTTAAATAATTATAAATAAATAATAAAAAATATTTAAAAAAATAATTAAAAAAATCATTAAAAAAACTAAATAAAATAAGAAAATATCATAAATATTCTGCACGCAATTTTTTAAGCGTATAGAACTGTTGGTAACAGATTAAAGGACTAACCTTGAGAGAGACTAAACTTCGAGCAAATATGATCGATTCTAAAAGCATTGGTGTCCCGGTCCCCAAAATGACACAATATGATATGTATGAGGATAACTTCAGAGCGATCGTGACAACTCTACAAGGTCTGTCCCAAGCAGAATGAGACTGCTCAAAAAACAAAAAACCAAACATTGTTTTTTCAGAATTCATTAATTTTATTCGAAATATTCTCCTTCTGCTTTGACACAACGTTTTGCACGTTCAATTAGATGATTAACCCTTTCGGGACTACTGGAATAATACGTCCCAGCAAGTTTTTAATGCCCCTCAAAACAATTATTGAAATCTTACGACCCACGCAAAAAATTGTTTCCATTCCGGTGTTCTCTCATTAAAGGATGGTTTCAGAATTAGTGAGCATCCAATATAATTTTCTAACCCCAACATTCATAGCATGAGAACATTTCTACTGAGAGTCTTTTGGATTTCAAAATTAAACTCCGTCCCGAAAGGGTTAAATGATTTTTCAAGACCATCTGTATCCATCGTCTTCAAAATGCCAATGGTTGCATTTTGAATCGCTTCAACATCAGGATATGGCTGGCCAAGCCCGTAGACAGGATTTTTTTTCGGGGGGGGTTACTCAAATCAAAACCCGACAGCTGACTGAAAACAAGCTTCCAAGCTAAATTAAATTACTAATTTAACTTAATTAGGCACTTGGGCTCAATGTAAACGTAGCCATGCATGGTGTGATTAGTAACTAGTTTAGAATATTATAAATTAAAACAATGTTCTAACATTTCGGGGGGGTCAGAACCCCCTAACCCCTCCCCCCTAGCTACGGCATTTATTTATGAATGTAAAAGATATAAACTTACAAATTTCAAGTTTTCGAAATCGATGTTTTATATCTGGAAGACATCTTTACAAAATCTTCTCCAAAAAATCGTCAGTCCTAATCATATTGACGACGACTATCGCATTAAAACCATGAACAACATTCAGCAGTTAGCTGGGTTGGCCATGTCAGCCGTATGAACAATGAAGCTCCTTCAAAAAAAGGTGGCCGACGAGGTAGTTGGAAATCTCCCATGCAAATGGAGACCGTGTCCCCAGTAGTGGGCAGTGGGATCAAATTGAAGACGTCCTATCATCACTTGGTGTGAACAACTGGAGAAGGCTTGCACAAGGCAGAAACGGCTGGAAAGAACTTTTTCGTAGCCCACAACCCGGTAACGGGTTGTTATGACCACTTAGGTAAGTAAGTAACAACAACTGCAAAGTAACTAAGATGACAGGCCTTTAGGGGACTAAGGCTCATCGTAGCTATGTATGCTGTACGAGTATCTTTATACATTAAACGAAGAGATCCACAAGTTTTTGGTTGGAGGCAAATTTTATATTTTTACCAGTTGACATTTGGTAGAATACTTTGGTAGAATTTTTTTCATACAACTCATATTTCATATTTTAACATGAAATTTCAACTGTATTTTTGAAAAATATAAAATTTGTAACATTTTTGATCTAAAGGGGCATAACATGGGATAACGTGTATAAGTTAATGAGCCAATTGGCTTCAAAATTGGTAAAAATACTTCAAATCAAAAACAATTCGACACATATTTTTGAGTTTTTCGAAAATTAAAATTTAACGCCGTGTATTCGGGGAAAAAGAAAAAACACAACAATTTTTTTTCGGCGGCAGTCCTCTCAGCAGGAAATAGCAAACCTCTGAGAGTAAAATTGTCTATGGAAAAGCTCCCAACTCGCCGTTCGGAATCGGCATAAAGCTGTAGGTCCCTTCCAACCTTGAAAAATTTCGTACGCACAATATGGATGGTTGCGGGTAACAAGGCCTGAGTCTCGTAATCGGGCTGTCGTGCCAGTCAAGAAGAAGATTCGGGAAGTCTATACGAAAAAGATGAACCGATGGGTTTATTGACTTTTGGCTTTTTAATTTTTTTCTTAGATCTAAATCTGACAAGGTCAACGATGAATTAAACATTTGTGTGAGGAAATGTGATTTAATATTTCATCAAATGTGGTGAACGCACTGAAAGCATTATTTATTTTTTTTTTCATAAAAATCCAATGGGGTCAACAGAATCGTGATTTATTGGGTCCATTGACTTTTTAAAATGTTTATACTCAATGCAACTTTATCCGACAAGCACCACCCTAATACTCAAACACCCACATGCACGTGCGTATGTATGTTTGTACGTATGCGCTTGCAGTGCATACAAAAACGAGCCAAGTTATGGACTATAAAAAGCGTTTAAACCTGCAAAATTATTCTCGAATAAAATTTGATATTATGAACCTTTACCGGCTGTGGACTAATCAATAGAAATTAATTAATTTTATATTACCGTTATGACCGAGCCAAGTCAACGCCACCGAAAAGCAATGAAATCATTTGGGCGCACATTCAAATTACTTCGTTTTGCGTTGAATTTATATACAAACAGCATTTTCATGGCGTTGCGCGTTAGTGAAAATCTGTCGCATACGTCAAAAGCATTTGAGGCACATGCGACAAGTGGGTTTTGGGAAAATTGTGTGCCTTCACTTCAGCACTTGCAAAACTTTATTACGACAAAAAAAAAATGCCAAACAAACAAATAACATTTCAGTGTGCTCGCCATAAATTTTGCATTTCTCATTAAAATCGTAAGCGAACGCGACGCATTGGTTAGGTGATATTTTACAGTCGCGACGGTTAGAGTTTTGAGATTTTATGGGCGCTAAATGTCAACCAATCAGCCATATTTGCGGCAGAGCGGGGTGTTGTGTGCAAATGAAATATGTGGGGGTTTTACATTGGCACATAAAAGCGAAATGAATGCTTTCGAATGTTCAGTTGAAGCAACATGTGCGTTCAACTTTGCACGTCGCATTTCGTGCAAAAGTTTAAACCACGTAAGAAGCTGCAGCGCTCATAATACTCAAACTCATGTGATTCGAGTTTTTTATATTTGGAATTGACTGACTGCGACGGAGAATGGTTCAGAGGCAATAAATTTGCCAAAGACATATGTAGATCTTTTAATAATATTGAAGATTATTAAAATTTTTATTTAAATGTAATATTCAAGTTGAAATCGTATTTTATTACCTACTAAACTGGACATAACAACCTGTTGCCGGGTTATGGTCTGCACGAAAAAGTTCGCTTCAGGTGTCTCTGCTTAGCGCGCGTCTTCTCCAAGCGATGATAAAGCGTCTTCAACTTGGTGCTTCCAATGGACACACTGTCCCCCTCTTTGCCGCCAAACTCCAACTACCGTGTCGAACAACTTTGTCGCCGAAGCTTTATCGTCCATATGGAAGACATGACGAGGCCAACGTAGCAACTGGATTTTGATTTGCTGTCCATGTCTTTAAATCGTTTAAATCTAATCGTTGCCAATACAGACCGAGCAAAAAATTTTGCGAAGCACCTTTCTCTCAAACACTCTAAGGATCGCTTCGTGGCCATGCTTCTGAGTCATAAAAGCGCACGACACAGAATAAGCGTCCTATAGAGTTCAATTTCAGTCGGTCAAGAGAGGTCTCTTCTGATCAATGGCCTTCTGAGACCGTAATAGCACATATTGACAAGAGTAATCCTTCGTGATTTTTATATCTAGGGGACCTCACCTCATTGGAGAACATTGCCAGGTTCGTTCGACGCTCAGGTTGGTTGGCTCTGGCGAACACAGGATGACAAGGGCTTGTCAACACTCTCTTTTCTCTCTCTTTTTTCTCTCTTTTGGGGCCCCATAGTGTACTTGCTTAGAAACCAGCAATCTGCCTGACTTACCTTACGTATCCTAATCCTTTTCTTTATCTCCAGGCTGATATCGTTACTGCTGTTTACGGCGGTGCCAAGGTTGATGAATTCCTCGACAACTTCAAAAGTATACCTGACGGCCAAGACATATTTCGTCTTGCTCTCATTTGCCACCGGACCCATTTTAGTAGATTCTCTTTCGATTGTCGCAAAGGCAGTGATGATATCTCGCTCATCAATGTCATCAGCGTTGGTATTTTATTGCAGTTTTAATTTTTTTCTTTCAAGTTTCAAGTTTTATTTTCCAAGTCTGAGTTCAAGCCTAAGTTTAAATCTGAGTTAATGTTGAATGAGTTAATTAACCCTTTCGAACCCTAATTTGTCCTTTGTGTCCCTGGTACTTAAACCACGAAACACTCCTAAGAAGTGTGTACACGACATTTGAAGTAGCCACGCCTCCTTGTTAGATTTCTAGAGCTAGTTTACTTTTGAACAATTGGCTTAAAAAGGTTTAAAAACATTTTTTATTAATATTTTTTTAATTACAGAAAAATTACTTATGTTTATGGAAAAATACAAAATTAACACTTTTTGATTTTATTTAACCATTATTAATAAAACAGGGTTTTGATCAAACGCGCCCAATCCATAGACTTCAATTAGAACACAAACTTTCACTGATATCGCTGCAAATTATTAGAAACTATTTTGGGAATAACAGTAAAATGTTTGTAATTTGCTTTGAACTCACTTCTAAATTTATTAAATTGTTGGTGCCTACATAATTTAAACCTATAAATCAATCATAACGTTTGCTATAAGAAGACACGTAGGTGAAGTAGCTCTCAGGCAACTTTGCTGTCGAGAGGGTTAATTTTATTTGTTAATTGAATTTTTTTTATGATCTAAAATTCAGATATTGAATTTGAACACTTTTGAAAAATCTAAACAATTCCATGAATCAAATTGATGTTGGTCCTGGTATTTCGAGCAATTCCAGAAACTGCCAACAAACCATACAAAATGTCAATAACATTTTCTATGAATGTTTTCTTGTCAGCTGGCATTGTGTTGGATTTCATTTTCAATACTGAAAAGCTCTCACCAACACAACTAAACACAACCGATCAACGGTCATGGTATACCAGCAGTGAAGTGGTTGTAGGGATTTTGTAAAAACAAAAAAACAACAAACCATGTCAGGAGCCTTGATGATAGAAAGGTTTGTGCCGCTTAAAAATAAAAAAACAACAAAAATTCAGTAAAATCATATAAGTAAAATACATTTCACCAAAACTGTATTCAAAAAATGCTAACCGAAAAATACGGTAGTACAAAAAAAAAACACGATGTCATCTATGTGCAGCAGAATAAATCCAACACATTCGCTGAGTCTTGCACTCACACCGCTCACCGCTCATGAAGTCCTGCTGACAGAGTGTCATCAACCCATTCAGCATTAAATCGAATCGTAGCGAAAAGTGAAACAAACTTTCATTCAGCAGCAACGTGTTGCCAACAACGATACAGTTGCCACCTTTCTGCTAACCGACACCGACAAACACAAACACAAACACATACGTGCGTGTAACCATCGGCCATCGGCCGCATGCGAATCGGTTCGGGTGGTATGAGCATTTTTGTAACAGCTCGTAACTTGTCCATTTTATCTGTCGCTTTAATCTCGCACATTCAATTTCCTACCTTTTTCGCTGCTTTTTGCTTGCGCCCATCGAAAGCTCAGGCGCCTTAGTGTACAGTCGGAACGCTCGGTCCGCTTGGTGGGCGCGCACTCGTTTTGGGGCGCTCAATTGTCGTTAGTGTGTTATTGTTGTTGTTGTTGTTAATCAGATTTTTTCCAAACCCTTAACAGTGTTTCTATTGCTTTCTTTTTTTTGTTGCCCTCTTATTGCCACTGTCATTGCCAACGACAGTGTCGGCCACTGCTGCTGATGTTGTTCTTGTTGTTGTTGGTGTTGGTACATTTTGGCACGTTTCTAGGACGTATTGGTATAGGGCATCCTATACAGGGTGATGTAGAAGTTTAACACAATGAGAGATTACAGTTAGAGTGAGAGCTCAGAGTGACAGCTGACAGATGCGCTCTAAGGGTATATTTTCACATAGATTGATTGGCAGCGACGATGACGTTGTGTGTTGAAGAGAAATCATTTGAATTCCCTTATAAATCGAAACAAATCGAATATGTTGAAATATTCAGATCAGCAAGGTTGACTAGACTCCTAGAGCTAACGAAACTCAGTCTCTTCTGGCCCCTTCTCTGTCAACTCTGGCTGTAACTAACACTTCGTTCAATAATGTGTGTGACTAACTAATTAAAACACATTTTTTGCCAAAATTCGTTTTTATTCATCAACATAGTCCCCTTTTAGGGAGATACAATCATTCCAACGCTTTTCCAATCTTTCGATACCGCCTTTGTAGAACGATTTTTCTTTGCCTTCAAAATAGGCGTTAGTTTCGGCGATTACTTCATCATTTGAGCCAATTCGAAGCCCAATTCATGCATTTTTGCCATCGTTTTCATCGACTTGTGACACGGTGAATTGTCTTGGTGAAACAACACTTTTTTCTTCTTCATATGGGGCCGCTTAATCGCGATTTCTTCTTTCAAACGTTCCAACAACGCTATATAATAGTCGCTATTGATTGTTTTCCCTTTCTCAAGATAGTCGATGAATATTATTCCGTGCACATCCCAAAATACTGACGCCATAACCTTGCCAGCCGATGTTTGTGCCTTTGGATGCTTTGGGCGGCTTTCACCGGTTGCATGCCACTCAGCAGACTGCCGATTTGACTCTGGAGTGAAATGGTGGATCCATGTTTCATCCATTGTGATGTACCGACGCAAAAACTCCGACTTGTTGCGCGTAAACATGTCCAAACAGCTCTTTGAATCATCGATTCGTTGTTGTTTTTGCTCCGGTGTGAGCAAACGCGGCACCCATTTCGAAAACACCTTTTTCATAACCAAATGTTCGTGTATTATGGTGTGTACACTGCCTGCTGATATCTTTAGAATGTCAGCAATCTCTCCCACTTTCACTTTACGGCCGGACATCATGATTTTCAGTGTTTTTTCAACGTTTTCCGGAATAACAGCGTCATTTGGCCGTCCAGTAGAGGGAATGTCATCGTTGTCTGTACGACCACGTTTGAATTCGGCATACCAATAACAAATGGTTCTTTTTGATGGAGCAGAGTCCGAACAATGTTTTTCAAGCCATTCCTGGCATTGAACAGTATTTTTTTTCATTAAAAAACAATGATAAATCAGCACACGGAATTGCTTTGAATTCATTTTTTTTTGAAAACTCAAAAGTAGTGTCACTTAAAGCACTGTAACTTGTAAACTAATGGTCGGATTGACATATAATTTTGACAGTAAGCCTAAAAAGGTTCACAATTTCGAAAAAAATATTGATTTAGTATTAGTGCCGCCATCTATGTGTCAGTCACACACATTATTGAACGAAGTGTTATGACCGATCGAATAAATATATAAATACATTTCTGAATTGAGATGTGTGGCGGCTCAGGCGTAAAATTTAATTGATTCTACTGCAATCAAGTGACCACCATATATCCCTGAATTGTTTTCCATAATTAGTCCCCTAGGCGAATGTGTGGTAAGAAGATTCATTGACCATTTAAAAGAGGCAACCAGAACTTCAAGAAAGTGGGTTTCATGATACCTTTTTCGGCGAGTTTATCAACCACACAGTTATCAGTGTGGGGCCCAAAATCTCCTTGATCTTTTTCTTCTTGGCTGGCACGACAGCCCGATTACGAGACTAAGACCTAGCTACCCGCAATTAATCGTGTTGGGCGTGTGAATTTTGTTCAAGGTTGGAAGGGACCTACAGTTTTATGCCGATTCCGAACGGCGAGTTGGGAGCTTTTTCATAGGCAATTTTACTCTCAGAGGTTTGCCATTTCCTGCTGAGAGGACAGCCGGCGAAAGAAAAATTGTTGTTTTTTTCTTTTTATTCGGTGTTAACGCAACGGAGTATTGAACACTCACCAGCTGAGCTACGGTGGCTGCCGTTCACGTTTGACACGTGATCAAGGAGATTTTGACTTTTAACATACTCAAGTTTTAAGAAATTTTGTTATTCGATATACATTTTCAAGGATATGCAGGATCAAAATTTTCAAAGGACGTTTTGCATAAACGTTTTTTTACAAATCGATAAAAAATCACTTTTACTTAAATTTTTTAGCCTTTCCTCTTTCATTTGATATATTGTACATATCGCCATATTCTAATGAGGTTATTTTTTTTTTAATGTTTTCATTTTTTATCCCCTTCAAAATGTTGAAGTCCTTCTAAAAAGACAAAAGATGTAGAAATAAAAAACTGAGTACGCAGTATTACTATGTTTGGTCTCTAGTTTCACGCCCATATGGATTTTTTTCGGTGTGAAAATTTTTTGAATTTTTGTCGCTCGGTTAGTTAATGGTTAGTTGAACACAGACAAGTTAGTGACTAGTTCAATACTCTCAAATGAATACACTTTATTTCACAAGCCATCAAAGACTTGTGGCGTATGCGGTCCAACCAATATGAAGGTATGCCCTGTTCTTTTCAAATCCACTTGCGCTCGTTTTCACACACACACGGCGATCTCCACACCTACACACACAGTCATTTGCTGACCATCTCCCTCGCTTCTTGCCACCGCTTGCTGTCCTTTGGCAATTGGCAAACGCCAACCAAACATGACACAAACGAAGAGACAAAGGATTTGGAATTGGAAATTCCTCTGGATGGCGCGCCGTGCGCCTACTTGTGCCCCCGTAAACGCCGCCCTCGGGTGTGTTCGGCCTTTGCATAATTGAATAAAGTTCGTTAGCAAAGTATTTAGAGTTTTTATGGCTGGCTCCCAATGTGTTTCGAGCACGTCTATGCATGTGTGTATGTGCGTGTATGTGTATGTGTGTGTGTGTGTATATTTGTTCGCATAAAGCTATAATGGAACCAAACTGTTAACAATACTGACGGCCGTTAAGCTTATCTGATGAATAAGAGTTCGATTTTTTGCTTTGTTCTCGTCACCAGCCCACATCACTGTTTGCTCGCTTCGCTTCGCTTCGACCGTAGTTTAAATTTCCATATTGTATGTAAGCGGTCGCATGCATTGTCCGTTTTCGGTTTGTATTTTTTTCTGTTCTCCACTTGTTGGCTGAGCGCTGTTGTTGAGCGCTTAAAAATGTCTAATTTAAATAAATGAAACTTTATTTCATTGACTCGACTGTAGGTGGCACTTTTCACGCATTTCGGGCACCTCTATTGCATTGTAAAATATTTATAAAAATTGAAGTGCACGAAGCCGAGTGAAAGAGCAGGTAGGCCACCGACTTGTTGTCCCTTGCAACAGAAAAAAAACAACCAAAACAAAAATACAAAACAGCTTGGCAAAAAATAGCAAAATTAAAATATGTATTGGCCATTATGTGGCGCCACAAACAGCATCAGCAGCAGCACAATAACAACAAACAGCTTCGGCCTACCTTTGCCGTTGCCAGGCACGACGTGGCAAACTCGGTACTACAGGAAATTGGAAACATAAAATTTTATTTTATTTTTCAACTATTTATAAGTGTGTGTATAAGTGCCGGCACATCCGCTCGTACATATGTAAATATGTATGTGCGCATGTGTATTTGTGTATGTGTACGAGTATAACTGTATGGCTGAGCGCTTTTCCGCTTCCTCTGTCGTGTGTGCGCGCGCTGATTTCCGTTGGTTAAGTGGTATCGCATTTTCGTCCTTTTCAAAAATGCATAAAAAACGAAAATCGTCAGTGTTCATGTGCGTATAATGGCTTTGCACTACCTTTGCCGCAGATACAGATACTATTTGCAAACGAATTCGTGTCCGTTTGTAGCCCAATGCAAATTATTTTCCTTTTTCTGAAGATAATCACAGCCTTTACATTTCTTGTAATTTACTAAAAAACAAGGTTCATTACTTTGATATCAGAACAAGCTATCCGTTCCGTTGAACAAGTCACAGTTCCATTCGAGTTTTGGATTAAAAAGAGGATAACAGGAAGAACCTCGAATGAAGAAATGCCTTGAATACTAACGAAACGACTAACGAAAGCCAGGCCCGGCAAGTGAGAAAGAGATCAACGTTGACAGATTGAAAATAAACTTCAATTAATAAAGTAATTTATCTATGGGGTCTACGGCTTAAATACATTCTATTCAATTTTTTTTTGTTTAATTATACGCCTTTTTGCATATTTAGTTCACAAATATGTTGGACATATGTTTTGGTCTGTTTGACAATTTTCTGCTATTAACCGTAGATCGAGCTTCAAAAAAATTAAGGAATCCTATCCCATGTATACATAGGAGAAAATTATAAACTTTTCAATTTTCTCAAGACCTCTTTCTTAAAAAAGTGTGAAAGTAGGTTAAACAAGCATAATCCCAACACAAACAAAGTCAAAAGATTGGTTCAATTAATTGTATCATGAAAAAAGTTATAATAAAACAAAAAACCAAATGTATCATTTTTGATACAAAGCTCGATCTACGGTTAAAAGAATTGATAACACTACTCGACAAAAAATGGGTCAATCGCGTGCGCCTAAAAACAAAAGTATTTTCTAGACTAACTTATTCTACTAACCATTTATACTGATTTGTCTAAGGCTTTTGATAGTGTTTCACATGTTATTTTAGTTTCAAAACTTGCACGATTTGGCTTTTACTCTACCTTTCTTAATCGCGCACTTTTGTTGCCTCTTCTGGTGTTACGCAAGGCAGTATTCTTGGCCCGCTTTTGTTTGTTTTGTTTATCAATGACATTGGAGAATTTTTTCAGCATTCCGTTTTTTTGTCATATGCTGACGACTTAAAACTGTTTCGTATTATACGTGATCACACTGACATTCCTTTGCTCCAATCTGACATTAACAATCTGGCAATCTGGTGTCACAATAATAAGTTATCCCTTAACATCAATAACTGTTTTCATGTTAGTTTCTCTAAGTCTCATAGCCCTGTCCCTTCAGTTTACATGATTTCTAACTCACTCCTAACTACTACAGAAAAATTCCTTGACCTTTGAGTAATCTTTGACGCACAATTTACATTCGTGCCGCATGTGAATTATGTTATTCCAAAAGCATACTCACTTTTATCGTTTATCCGACCGTATGGACAAGAATTCAAGGACCCTTATACGCGTAAGCATCTGTTTACGTCTCTTGTCCGTTCTAAACTCGAGTATGCCTCTGTAATCTGGAACCCACTGTATACTTTACACTCTTCCCGTCTTGAAAGAATTCACGTAGATTTCTTCGTTTTGCCCTACAGCCGCTCCATTTCTTTGAACCTTTTCCTACGTTTGCTCGTCTAATGTTGATTAATTTGCAGTCTCTAGAGGTTAGAGGATTCGTTCAATCTGCAATGTTCGTCTTTGATCTCGTCTCTAATGTCATTGATTGCCCTTGTCTTCTAGAGAAAATCCAGTTTAATGTGTCCTGTAAATCACTGCCTTTCTCTCCGCCTTTTTATGTAAAAACTGTTAAAACTAACCGCGTCCTTGCAGCACCTACTGACTTTAATAAACTATCCAAATCAAACCTCTTTGATCTGTCTTTCACTTGATCAGGCTTCAAGGGGCAGCTCGATAAAGTAAATCTTCTGACACCTTAGTCATATTTCTTTTTGTATTGAATTTATTATGTATTTATGCTGTTAATTTTGATTTAATTTGTTTTGTTTTTTGTTTATATTCTCTATATCTAATTGTTTGAATTGACTTTGTTTCTATTTGACTAAAGTATTAATAAACTAAACTAACTTTGGGCCCCGAAATACGAAAAATTTAAAAGGCGTTTTCGAAAAAAACTGACCCATCCGAATGTTGATATAGACGTCAAACTAGAGGTCATTTTTAGTATCCTGGATAGTCAGTCTTTTAATTTCTGACCCAAAAACCTTCTTAAAGGACTTTACAATTTTTAGGATATACACATTTAAAATATTTTTTAATGTTTGCGGTTGTGTAATGATGAAGGTATGGATATCAAATGAAAGAGGAAAACCGTCTCATGTTAACTAAATTTTCTATTTTGAACTTTCGGGACCAAATTATGTCAGGTTCATACATCTAAATTTTATTCTATTTAAAAGTTTTGGAAATTCTTCGGAAGTTCAGTACAGTTCTCAGTGGACGCGTGAAATATACGTGATGTATTGTTTTTTTTAATACATGTTAGTTTATTTTTTTGTTTTTGTGTTATTTATGAGAAATATGTTACAAACAAATGTATGTTTAATATAGTCCTTCGTTTTTGTTCCTTTGTAAATCAACTGTTTTTGGTTGAATCCATACGTTGTATATTTTTGTTCTATATTTTCTACGGTCGGACTCTAATTACACTGCACAACAAAATCAAATTTTCTTTAAATAACAAGGTTCCGACAACGGATTCTGGTAGAGGGGGACCAAAAAAAATATACGTGTATCGGCGTTTTGAAAGTTTACGTCTCAATTTTTTTTAGGGGGGGTCAAAGTTTTCCCCTTTTCGCGCATTCTTATGGTGAATCGGCATACGAAAACCATGTAAGTTCACATTTTAGGTCCATGATGTGTTCAGCAATTTGATGTAAGATACTACGAGGAACATTTTTGTGAAGCATTTTAACCCTGTAGCTCCTATTTTTATGGGTCAATTTGACCCTTTTTTTCTAAAATACCAAAAATGTCCTGTAAATCAGGACGTTTTAAGGACAAAATTTACCACAAAAATATTCACCATAAAATTCTACCACAGGTCTCTGAATACACTGAAGCTCAGAAATTAATTTGAACTCCAGAATTAAGCGAAAACTGAAAATGTTTTTAAGTGTTTATTTCGTATTTAATCAAAATTGGTACTAAAATCTCCTACAAATCTTGCACGTGGAATAGCAGAGAGAAGAGCAACCAATTTTCCAAAAAACAATGGAAGTCGAGAGCTGAAGGGACATACCAATTGAGGAGATATAGACGTCATTGCTGAAAGATTCAAGGCAAAGATTCATACCATAAATCAGAAGCGCTTCCAGGTTTGGAAAAGACCATACGTATATCTGAGAGAGATTGCTTTGAAAAAGACAAAGTCAATTTTAATGAATAAATAAGTATTTTCCAAGAAACATAAACAGTCACAATTTTATCTAATGCACTCAACAAATACATTCAAAAACAAGAAGTAAAGCACATTTTTGTAAACAATGAAATAAAATATTCTTACCCGGAATACAATCTCATCTTTCATCTACATCTACATCAACATTCAACATTTATTTTTACATAAAGTCAAATGGGGAAATTTGTAGCACAAATTGCAATAATAAAGCACAACATTAACAACGTTATTGCACTGTTGAATTGTGTACGAAACTTTTTCCATACCGAAATGATCCTTAAACTGTTGACAATAAATTTTATAGCATTGTGCATATTCATCAAATAATCGCGCTTTTTCACAAATGCTTTTATCTGTATTAACATTTTTTCGTTGTTGTAGTTTTGCTTCTCGAATTTTGTCGACATTCCTTTTCGAGTCTAACGCTTTCATGCGGTGTTGCCTTGTTGGCATTTGGCTTTGGGACGACAAAATTGAAACTGTTCGGTGGTAACGGACAAACTCAACGAAAATTGTGAAAATAAAAATGACAAGAAAAGTCGGGCGACGGGGTTTTGCTGCGCAACCGAAGTGATGCAAACTAAACCAAACCGAGCTGCGCAGCACAGCGCGGCAGCAAATAAAGTTTTTCACCTTTTGGCGTAAAGTACGAGTGAGTGTGTAGAGTGCAGCCGGTTGAGGCGGCAAATGGCCGCCGTTTGACGCTCGGTGCGCCGGCGAGGCGGTGAGACGGCGGGCGCACTGATGGCGAGCAATTCACTTTATACTTTGGGTACACATGACACTTGCTCGCGTCTGCGTCGAGTGTGTGTTTGTTTGCCTAACAGATTTGGCCGAGTTCGGTGCATCCAGTGGCGGCATTGCTGCGCTGTTATTTGCACAAGCAAATAAGCTACTAATGGACATTACTGCCAGCGCGGCCACTATCTGCGCGCGCTACCATAGCCGCTGCGATGGCAAACAACACCGACCGATAGCAACAAGTTTTTTTTATCTTTGTGCAGCCACGCATACACACACACTCACAGAAAGCAACTGCGGTAGTGTCTACAAATGGTGCAATTTATACTGGGAGAGGACACCGAAAAAAAGAACATCTAACAACTAAATGTTTATTAAATACATATTAACCCTTTCGACCCCGGATTTTACCCTGTGTCTCGATATTACTTTTTGGCTTTTAAATCATGAAAAACTTGCCTAAGAAGTGTGCACACGACATTTGAAGTTTCAAGCCTCTTTGTTAGAGTTCTTTACTTTTGAACAATTTTAGCCCAAAACGGGTTAAATAAATTTTGTATCAATATTTTTTAATTGCCGAAAAATTATTTCCTATTTATAGAAAAATACAAAATTATCAGTTTTTGATTTTATTTTACCATTAATAAAGAAACAGGGTTTTGATCAAACGCGCCCAATTTGTAGACTTCAATGAGAACACAAACTTTCCCTGATAACGCTGCACAACAAAATCAAATTTTTTTAAATAAAAAATTTCTGACAACGGATTCTGGTAGAGGGGACCAAAAAAAAATATACGTGTATCGGCGTTTTAAAAGTTTACATCTGCATTTTTTTTTAGGGGGGGTCAAAGTTTTCCCCCTTTTGCACATTCTTATGGTGAATCGGCATACGAAAACCATGTAACCTTACATTTGAGGTATATGATGGGTTCAGCAATTTGATATTAAATACTACGAAGAATATTTTGTGAAGCATTTAACCCTGTAGCTCCTATTTTATGGGTAAATTTGACCCTTTTTTTCTAAAATGCCAAAAATGTCCTGTAAAACAGGACTTTTTAAGAAAAAAATGTACGACGAAAATATTTGCCATAAAATTCTACTATAGGTCTCTGAATACATCAAAGCTCAGAAATTAACTTGAACGCCAGAATTAAGCCAAAACTAAAAATGTGTTTTAGTGTTTGTTTCGTACTTATTCAAAATTGGTACTAAGCTTTGAATATATGACTTCATTTGAGTGTTTTTTTTTTCTAGTGTAGAGCTCAATTCGCGCTCAACTCGTTGCAACCCCTGCAGCAACAAAGTTTTCACACCTACATACATACGGTACGTCCACGGGTTGCTGTGAAAAATTCACACTTGTCATGTTACGCGTTGCGAGTGCTCACCGTGAATACTGGAACCGACACACCGACACACAGTTAGAGAAACAGTGAGAGGTGTGCGTCGTTGCATTGTGGGTGACTCAACGAACAGTTGGCTAGTTGGCTAAGCGTGTTGTGCGATATGTTGCATAAATACCAGAACGTTCACATTAACACACACACACACACAGACACACTTGTTACATTCATGCGCGCATTTTTGTATAATAATTTATTATTTTGTTAAAAAGTTTTTACTGTCTGGTGTAATTTTTTTGTGTGCTTTATTGCTGCATACAGACAGTCAAATCTGTTTGTATGGGACATTATTTATTTAATAACTATTAGATGCTGGCAACTGCCAAACAACAACTGCAAACTGAGCTAGTTTGGATATTTAGAATTTTTGGTTGAGAGTTTTTGTTCCCTGAAGTTGGCAGAGAGTTTTTTAAATTAAATGTATGGTATCTCAACTATATTCTATTACCATATATTGTACACATGACAGACCTATGGACCATAGGATGTGTATGTGCACTAAGTTGCAATGACTTTGCCAGTTTCTGCGCTTTGCACTATCGCAGAATACTGTCGAAATTCCATAAGTGCTCTTTAATTCTACAGGCATGACCTGTTGTTGTTCATCACATCATACTTTCTCATACTTTCAAAGCACTATTATAATAAATGCACCTTGGTAGTTGCAATGAATTTATATGGAAAATATACGCTGAACTGCAAACTAACATGTTCAATCCATTTGTTATTGAAAAAGACACAATGAAAAAAATTCCTTTATACTCACATATTCACAAAAGTATTTGATTTCTAAAATCAATTCATATTTAATAAAATACCCTTAAGTAAAGCTTGCGTTGAACATGTCTTTAAGTCTAAAAATATCAAATAATAACTTTTGCTGTAAAAGAAAATTCCAACACATTGCATATATTATTACCTATGACCTTAAGTCCAACACTGAAATAACTTCAGGCATTTTAAGGATGAGGCAAAGCAGACAACAATTTCTTGAAGAAGCAGCAAGTGCCGATCAATGTGCCAGCAATGTTTTTCACATAATCCGCATTCCACTTAGCCAGCCGAAAAAAGTTGTAAAAGTGCAGCACACACACACACACACAGACACATACACGCACATACCTATCCTACTCTGTACTCAGTCAGTTTTTGTTTAATTTTAAACTGTCGTCCTGTGTGTGTACTCTGTACACTGTGCAGCCAAGTTGGCCAAAGAAATGCACCTGATTAAAAGTTTTGCAACACCAACTAAAATTAACTGTAATAAACTGTAGCTGAGAAAAACTGCACATTGCATAGTTACTACCGAGTTTTGCGATTGAATGTGAAACTGTTACGGCGCGCAGATCGGAGCACAACGGCAGCGTTTTGTTTTTTTACCAACTCAAATTTTACAGCATTGTGGTTCGTGTTTCGTCTTTTGCGGCTGGAGCAAAGCAAAGAAAATTCACAGAACTCGTTGTGAGTGTGAAAGAAAAACACTGAGTAGATGGCAAGCATAGGAAAGATGGAAATATTTGAATATAGAATTTCTTGTAGACAGCAACGAACCGTGGAGCACTTTACACGGTATATTGAGAATAGGTTCTGCTTGAGAATATATGTGTGGCTGTCGAAGGGGAACAATTTGAAATAAAAGACTCTTGTACTTGTTTGAGAAGTGAAATGTCAAAGGCGAAGTCTAAATTCGTTACAAAAATACATAGGAACTATGAAATATATTTGGTATATTTTATTTCAGTACTTGCTTACTGCCGATTTGTCTTTCATGTGGTATCTTTTTACCCTTTCAGTCACAATGTCCAATATATTGGACTACAGTCCATACAATTAATACAGCGGGCAGTTATTTTCATGTCGGAAAGGGTTAAGGTAAAGTCGAAGCTTTTAGGTGGCCTAAGAATATGAGAATATTTGTAGGCAATATCGTTAAAGTCTCCAAGATAGTTTCGGCTGAACCCCCGTGTGAATGTTTCTAGGCTAACTGCAGTGATCACGGATCACATGCAACGAGATTGTGAATCCCCCGCAATTCTTTATGTAGGAATGAAAACGATGCCATGTATTCAAGACATACGAGGAGTAATGAGTAATTAATGAGACTGATGAACTGATTTTATTGCCCCGCTTGTGGTAAACCTGCGCCCTTGAAATTCCCTTCCCCTTCTCCGGCATCCTTCCCCTCTCCATTGATATATTTACTTACCATCGCTCTAGCTTGTTTAGTTCGCCTGCTGTGTCGTGTTGAGTAGACGTGTGTTGGTGGTGCTCGTCACGAAAATGGATAAACGAAATCAAGAGCAACGCGTCGCGATAGCGTTGCGTTTTGATAGCCTTGGAATCGTCCACAAAGAATTTGTTCCATCGAGGCAGGGTGCGCCCAGACATTGCTCGTAACTGGATCCTTCATCACGACAACGCGCCGTGTCACACCGCCCTCAGTGTGTCCCAGTATTTGGCCCCTAAAGGAATCGCCGTGTTGCAACAGCCACCTTATTCGCCCTATATGTCACCCTGTAACTTTCTTTTGTTCCCTAGAACAAAATCGGTGGTCAAAGGAACCCATTTTGAACCCAGGCGGCCGTGACGAGGGTACTCGCGGACATCCCCGTCGAAGCGTTTCGGAAATGTTACGAAGTATAGAAAACGCGCTGGAATCGTTGTATAGCTGCCCAAAGGGACTGTTTTGAAGGGAATGCCAGAGTTGTAGTATAATTTTTAAATATAGGTACGGTTTTTATGGAATCAGTCTCATTACTTAATTGTCACAGCTCGTATTCGAGGAAGCAACAACAAAACGTTACACTAGTGCAAATTGAGCGAGTTAAGCAATCTCGCAGTCGCTGTTACCTGTCTACCTCTGTGATAGTTATGATGGTCTTACAATCCAAAACTCAGTCTCTAGTCTTATATCTAAGAGGGTCCATAATTTTGGCTGAACAACAACAACACAAGTGTGGTCCTAGAACTTGTGTTGAACATCACATGGCATGAGAGTGCAGAGAAGATCCAATTAAACTTGGCATATTGTACATTGATTGGTTTTCCTCACTCAGTTTCTACTAAAAAATTTACAGATAATATGAAATGAATGATGAGCTATTTGTAGCTCTTTAAACTTCAAGAACAAGGCCAGTTGATGCCACTGGGCTTTCGTACACAACTACAATAAAACCATGTTTGTCATCATAATTATTAAACTTAACTAAGTTCACTAAAAACTTTCAGTAATGTGTTACAAAACCAAGTATTGTGTAATATTTTGTCCATCATTGATACTCAATGAGACATTGGGGTTTTGCACTTAATTCAAGGTGCACTATGCTTTTCACTACCACTAAACACATTATGTGATAGTTGAATTTTGTCCACTTATCACTTATCGTTATCTAAAGACTGATTTTTATTTAGTGGTAGTGGAAAATGTCCCAGCAGACCTCGTAGTGGTGGTGGATTTTAGTGCAAAACCCCCATGTCTGATACTCATATTTCTGTGAAAAACAAATTTTTTACGCTACTAGAACTTTTAATACGAGGGTTGCCTTTTATATTTTTTCAAAAAGGATGAAAATGCATTTTTTTTATCATCAAAAATGGTTGAATGGAATTTTCAAGGTATTCTCCTTGAAGATTTATACACTTTTTAATGCACTCAAATCAATTGTCGAAGCACTTTTTCCACTTCGATTGAGACACCTCCGAAACATGGTTTTTGAATGCTTCAGCAGCAAAAAATTTTTGTGTACCGCTCAAAATTGACCGTTCGACTTTGTTCTAATGCCACATGTCCAGTTTTGCTGCATGGCCGAACAACTTTTGTTGGATTTGGCTCGTCTTTGAAGACACACACGGTCGATTGGTGTTTTGTTTCGGGCTCATTCGCATATATCCATGATTGGTTACCTGTCACGATCTTATAAATGTCTTTTGAAGTACCGTGATCCAATTTTTCCATCATTTCTTTGCACCTATCGACACGAGCCTTTTTTTGAGCGATTGCCAAATTATGCGGGATCCAATGAGAACAAAACTTTCTGACAGCTAAATGTTCATGCAATATCGAATGCACGGCTGTGGAACTAATGTCCAAGGATGCCGTTATCTAACGGTATGTCACATGACGATCTTTCAAATCGTAAAAAATGATTGCTCAAAAATGTTCACGAGATAAATCCATTTTTTGACCGAGATGAATTTTTCAAGTCAGTGTTAACAACACAAATAGCGCTTGAACACCAAAATGTTCTAAGCACGTTTATGGAAAAAAATGACAAACTTTTCAATGGCAATCTCAGATTTTTCGAAAACTTACTAGACCATCCTAAATAATACAATTTATTGTTTCCTTTTCAAAACTTTTAAACAAAATATTGCAAATTTAAGGAATTTCAACTTATTTATTTTGCATGTACCACACCCATTGCGATAATGCGAAGCAATTCTGGAAAACAAATGTCATGCTTAAATATTGTAAGTTAAAATCGCCGCCAACTGGGCAAACAACACGCACCCACCGGATGTAAGGCATTGTGTGGCAGGCGGCCATTGAAACTCGAGGCGGCACGACAAGAGAGCAACACTGGCCACTTGCAGCAAACGGATGGCGCAGGGACACGCTATCTTCAAATGGCTGGCGAACGGGTTGAACGCTTTGTGCAGCAGCAGCAGCGCCAGAAAAGAAAAGCAAAACGAACACAAACAGCTGATGCAGTGGAGAGAGCGGAAAGTCAAAAAGGAGACGATTGGGGCATCGGGTTACGGTGTTGCAACATGAAGTGCTAGTAAAAAATGTTGCCAAAGAAAAACGGAAAAGTTCTGACAACAAATTTACAAAATACAAAGAAAACATGTGCTAAACTTGCATTTCCGGTTGGTACGTGTGCACATCCGGTCAATAAACAAACGCACACAACTACATACGTGCCGTACGTAGAGCATTGCTTTGTCCACAGAGAATAGCGGCAGCAGCGCTGGGAGAGGAAGCGAACAAGGTAGGCGCTGCGCTGCGTTGCGGTGCGGCGAGTTCCGGAAGTGAAGGCAAAGGTGCAGCCACTGCATATGACGGCAGCGCAGTGCACAAATATTTAGAAAAACTTTTGCTTCCTCTAACTTGAAATTTTCCTATTTCTTTGTATGCGTTTTTTTGGTTTGTTAATTTTTTTTTTGTCTACGTATTTTGCTTTATTTTCTTGGTGTGTGTCTTCTATCAGCGAACACTGCTTGGCATTTTCGCTTTATCAGCGAAAAGAATAACAAAAGTCAAACAGTGGCCAAGGAGAAATACACACACACACACACAGTTTCACATTCGCACGCACACTGGCTGCAGGGGAGATGAGTGAGCGCTTCTCTATAAATGCGCATTTGATGCTGCTGTTGTCGTCGGCGAACCTGTGTATGCATGTGTGTATGTATGGTGCATGTGTGTATGTGTGTTTGCATTCTAACTGCAGGTAAATCAAAAGACAAAGTTCAAAGCTCAAGTTGCTTGGCGTATGCATAAGCAATGGCCGTCAGGATGCGTTTACAGTGTTGTGCTGCGTACGAACAATGAAGGCAGCCAACGGTGGTACGACCAAGAGTGCTGAGGGGTATGCGCTGCCAACACAACACGAGGATGTTCAGTTGCATGTGGCATGTGGCGTTCAACTATTGAGCCATTATTGTTCGCACCAAGGCGCCGTGGAACATGGCTTCTGCTCATTGTTCACGTGTGTGTGTTTGGAAATGTTGCGCTGAAAGTTAGATTGTTAATAAAACAAACAAATTATTTTGTTGTTGTACAGTGTGGCGGCGATTAGGTCAAGGCGAACTCTGCCCACATGCGGACAACAACTGTTCAGTAATAGCAAATGGCAACTTTTCTGCTAAGTACTCGCAATAGCTGACCGGCATTTAACAATTATAAACACTGTGTAGCAGGGTTTCTGATGAAATAGTTGATCGTTTGACATTCAAAATCTATATTGAATAAAACCATGTTTTCATTACCAAATACCCTAAAAATATGCTATTAAAATAGTGTGTACAATATGTGCTTTAGTCCCCACTTTTCATATGTATTTTCTATATATTTGCTGTTTATACAGCAGAATCTCCCAAAACGCAACCAAATTTTACCAGCGGTGTTTGCAAATAGCGAAAGTTGCATTTATTGGACAGATTTGGCAAACATCAATTATTCAGTACAATCACATCTTATTGAGAAAAAGGTGCATTTTATAATCAAAATTAGTGGGGTTGAAGTACAGTCCCTGTTCATCGAATTATGACCGATGAAAAAATTTCGAAATTTCTACTTCCATCATCGATAAAACAAAAACCAATCAAGTAAAAATAACAATTGAGGTATCAAATTATTCATTGGAAAGTTTTCTTTGAAATCCTGCTAAAGGAAACTCATTATGGTATATGAAAACTCTGTCAGTGCCGGTAAACTCGTGGCAACTAGGAAAAATCGTCAAAATTTCCAATTGTTGGTGTCATCATAACTTCGTTTTAAAGGGAAATTGTGACACAAAAAAAGAAATAAGAAACAAAAATTATTTATGAAATTACGTATTAAAGACTAAGAAGTAAGTAGGTAAAATATATCATCATTATGTTTGTTTAATACTATGTAAAATCCGTGTTGGATCTATTGAAGGCTTGTTAAACAAAATGGGTAGAAAACGTGACCTAACAGTGGAAAACAAATTTTCAAATTGTGGCTTTGGTGAAGGAGGGCAAGTGCAGCTACTCTCAAATAGCCAAAAAACTTCAATCTTCAAAAGCATCCGTGGTCAATCTTGCAAGAAAGAGCCGAAATACTGACGACTTGCCTTCAGTTTGTAAAACTAATAGGAAGAATTCCGCGGTGTTCGCAAAACTACACAAAGAACCGACCGTAGAATCATGCAAAAAGCTTTGGAGAACCGATATACTCCATGTAGGGTCATTTTAGAAGACCTAAAGGGTTATGGTGTATCAGTGTTGCTGATGACAGTGAGTCGTCGCTTATACGAAAATGGGTTGATACGCAGGCGTCCAGTGAAATAGCCAAATTTAACCAAAGTAATGCGTCGGCGGCGGTTATATTGGGCACAGTTGCATAAGGCATTCAGATAAAACTACTGGACCAAGGTAAATCCATTAAATGTGATCTTTCCTGCGATTTTTAACAATAATTCCTATTAACCACTTTTTTGCGAAATTCTTGTCATTTTTAGGTTATCTTTAGCGCTGTATATCGCTTGGAAGTGGTTACTGAAGAAAAGAAATTTGTGAGAAGGAGGCAGGGGGAACGATATTCGGACGAATGCATCGTTCCCTGCATTAAACATCCGCCAGCAGTAATGGTTTGGAGCTGCATTACATCGGAAGGTCCTTGTCCAATACATTTCGTTAAAGGAACAATGCGCTCTGCCCAATATATAAACGTACTTCAAGGTGTTTTAGCGCCGTATATCGACACCCTGCAGCAGCCCAAAGAGGAATACATCTTCATGCAAAATGGTGCTCCTTGCCACACAGCATCGCCGCTATTAATACAATAAACTTAGATGTGTTGGCGTGGCCTGGCAATTCTCCCGATCTTAATCCGATAAAGAAGTGCGGGGCATACTTTACATCCAAAGTGTATAGTCGGAGAAACCCCACGGTAGCGATTCTTAAAGAAAATATTACAGATATTTGGCCAAATAATATCCAATTGAGAACAATGATGTCCAATTGCATTGATAGCATGCCCCAACGAATAGAGGCAGTTCTAAAAGCTCAGGGTGGACAGATAAAATATTAGAAATTATAAACTATAATTTACATATCTTGGTGCAAAACTTTCCAACGAATAAGTTGATACCTCATTTGTTATTTTTACTTGATTAGTTTTTGTTTTATCGATGATTAAAGTAGAAATTTTGAAAATTTTTCATCGGTCATAATTCGATGAACAGGGACTGTACAGTCGTGTCTGGATATGGTGAACCCTCTGTATAGTGAACACCTCGATATAGTGAACACCCAAATTTTGACATCGAGCTATGACATCGAATATAGAAAAAATTCAAGCAAAAAACAAAAAGTGTATTTTGAGCAAATAAAACGAGTTTTTGAATAAAAATGTTAACCTTGATATAGTGAACAACCTCAAAACAGTGAACAGACCTTGCAATAATCAGTTCACTATATCCAGACTCCACTGTAACAGGTAAGACTAGGTTGGGTTTTTGGTTTTGTGAAATGAGTTTCAACTTTGCCGATTTTTCAATAACAACAGGAACGTAATTCTTTTTTTGGAGTTTTTCTGCCAGGTGTTGTCTTTCGATCGATAATAATAAAAAAGCCCTGATTCATCATTTGGATTATATAACTTTTCGCCTGAGAGTTTAATTTCATTCATTTTTTCGCGCAAACTGTGAACAAATGACATAATTCCGCTGGTATTATTCGAAAGAATTTCGCCACGTATCTTCAAGTATTGGACACCATTCCTCTTCTTAAACTTAGCCAACCAACCATTACTGGCATTGAAATATTCGGGCGCTTTTTCCGGATATAACTTCGCAAATACTGCTTTTGTTCGAAATTTTATCATCGGCCCAGTTACTGAACAATTCCGTGTTCTTTGATTTAAAAACTAATCAAATAAATTTTTGTCAAGGACGACTTACTCTGGATTATTAAAGATTGTTTGAAGCTGGTTCCAGTATTGGTGGTAGGGTTGGTTCGAGTATTGGTATTGGCTGGTTTTCCGATATTGGTCAATTCTTGTGATTGATGACTTGTTTACACCATAATCCACACCACTGTCAAATTCTCGTAAAATTTAAATATTTTTATTTAAAGTCAAATCCAATCTGATTTGTTTTTGTTTGAGAATTGAAGCCGACATTTTATCACGAAATAGATAAATCACTCAGAACTCTACTCCTTGAATGAAAGTATACAATAATACGATATCCGAGTACTGACGTTGCGTGTCTACGTATTACCTGTGGTTTTTGAATGATCAGAAATTTTAACCGTTTTTCAAAGTTGCGTTTTGGGAGATTCTGCTGTATATATTTTCTTAAATTAATTAGAAGAATCAGGTGAAATATTTTTGCCTATTTAAGCTTAAAGAGTTTTATTATCTTACAAAGGGTTTAAAAAAAAGTGAATTTAAATGGCATCTTTAAAAATTGACAGCTGTTCTTGATGATTGTTTCCAGAAACGAATCAATTTTCGAACATTTAATGGATATGTAGCTCCCCATTTATGTCCTTCCTTGAATAGTTTTCCAAGAGGGGCATGCACTTCCGATAGCAATGTTGCAAATTATCGAAATTAAAATTGTAAGAACAATCGATTTATTGGGGCAACGATTTCCAACTGGTCATGAAGATTGTAAAAAATAACACCGTGCGATTTCTTTCTTAAGAATTTTTGTGAAATTTCCAGCTTATGCAAATAAACTATACACAATCTGTGAGCTCAAGACATAGATCCAACACGTCATATGATCAGAGACGCGTTGGAATATGTTTGCTTTAGAATGCAATGAAAATATCATGACTCAGTCAATAAATCCGTTCCATTCTTAATTCACATTGTGTATTTGGGTTAGTACAATAATACAAATACAGAATACAAATACAAAAATTGATTGTACAAAATATAGTTTCAAATGGTATTGGGCTCAAAAGTTGTACGCAAAGTCCACTTTTGTGTGCCCCACTGATTGGAACATTCCATATGAAACACATATTCACATATACAGTTTTCATATTTGAGGCTCCTAATTTTTTAAGGAAAAAAGTATGAAAAGTGATAAAAATGACTATGGTACATTTTTGCTAATACTTCGACAAGAATGGGAATCACGCCAAATATTTTATGTTTCCGCTTTCGTTTTACACATAACTTGTTAATTGATTTACGAAAAATGTGCATGTTTTCCAACATTTAATAAAACGCCATGAAATTTCATATTTTCCGACTTTGAGGTCTAATTGACGTGGAATTGTAAAACTTATCAAAATAAATTACATTGGAAAAGAAGCCATTAGGTGTTGTTAATGCCACAAAGTGAAAATCATGTCAACCCATTTATTGGTTTAGAAATTACAATCGAACACGTGACAAAAGTCAGGAAAAATCCGAAAAAATGACACGCCCATTTTTTGCGAAAACGGAAACTAAGTTTTGAAAACGGCTTGAGGATTCGAAATCAGCGCTTCCTAATTACCTTAGAACTTATGTCAAACCCAGAAAAGCCATTTTTCTGTTGATCAGTGTTATTTTTGATAAGTTATGTATTCCTCGAATCGTTTTCTATTGTAAGATCCAATAACCAGCTTCGAATGCTCTAGAGCTGGTTGATTTTCCCAATATTGATTCCTTCTGGTTGTCTCGTTCTTTCTCAATAGGATGGAGAAAGCTCCTTTTCCCAACCCACAAAAAGGTTCTGGGCCGACAAAGTGTGTGGAAGCTCCCCTCCTTGCCAGCTCGTCAGCCCGTTCGTTCCCTTCAATGCCGGTGTGGTCCGGAACCCAAAGAACTCAGACCTTGTTGTAACGGCCAAGTTCGTTTAGCTTCTGGAGGCACTACAATACCAGTTTCGAGGACACGTGGTAGGATCTTAGAACCTTGATTGCCGCTTGGCTGTCAGAAAGTATGGCAATCTTCCGGTTCTGGTAATTCTTCACCAGATTGAAGTAAGCACACCTTTCACGCAGGTTCCGAGTATCTTATCCTCGGCCCATATACTCCTATCCCGGTGCCTTCCTACGTTAAGGAGCCATCTGTGTACCAGGATATCAGGTGCTGGTCTATCCGATATGTTTCCGATGTTGCTACTAAGTTCAGTTTTGAACCGTTTGACAAAGCTGAACTTCGGTAAGCTTGTGTCCCTCGGTATTGCGATTTCGGGATGCTGATATTTACATAGGTAAAAAAACAAAATTGTTTGTGTTTGTTTTTATTCAAATCGAAACTTCTTCCAGTTCAATCATTTCATTCTTTTATTTTTGGACTCTAAGAAACTGTTCCCATTATTTAATAAATGCCAATCCTCTAGTTCATTTGTCTTCTTCTTCAGTAGTTTTGCAGTTTAAAAACAATGTTTGTCCAAGAAAAACATTTTAAAAACACTGGGAAAGTGGCTATGGGGTTAAAAAAGAAAGAAGAACTGGCATTTTATGATGGAAAGGAATGAAACACATTTTGTTTATGAATTTAATAAGCTAATTTTTCAACTTTTTCCATGGTGGAACTGTAGAAACTATAACAACAAACTTCTCCTCCTCTGGACATTCTGAGATAAATAAACTAAACAGAATCTTAATGAAGCAAAGTTTTAGCAAATAAATAGTGCAAATAAAAATCTCAAAAAACTTTCAAGCTTTGTGTCTTTTATATTCGATCGCCCAATTTTCGATAAAATTCATTAGCGAAGCATAAAAGATTTGAAGTCTAAATAAAGAAAAGATTTTTTGCAGCCTACAACGGACTGATGTCGACTAGCTTGACTGACTAGAGCAAGTAACGATGCCACCAACATCGACAGCATCACAGCAGCAGCAGCAACAACAATGCGACAGCAAGCCGAACGCAACACCAGTGGAATTTAATTTCAATAGAAAGCGACCGCAACTTCACATTCTCGCCAAATGTGTTATTGTCAAAAAATTCAAAATTGGAACAACAGCATATTTGATTACAGCACCGAACGACAGCTTTTCACCTCTCTGACTTGTGACCGTGTTGCAGCGCGCATGAGCACAGCTCACACTGAAGCTTGAGCACATTTTCAGTTTTGGGACACTCAATGCTGAGTGACTCAGTGCAAAGTGCTCGCACAATGCAGCACATGTTGTCTTCTGGCAAATACAATTTTGCGATGTTTTCCATTTGTTCGTGACACTTGTAACACTGACCTGTGTCAATATTGCTTATGTATTAGTTTGCGTACAGTAATTGTATGAATTTATTTTTAAATAAACGCGTAAATTTTAAACTATTTGGGATTTCCTGTGCAAACTGAATATTTGAAATTTTATTCAGTAAATTCAGCCTAAAAGTATGTTGGAATGGAATATACATTTGTCGGCATGTTTCAATGTGGCGCTTTTGCATACTTTTGAGCTGTCATATGTTGCACTGCATTGCCGACAGTTTTCACAAGGTGTCTGTGATTGCTCAATAATCTTAAAATTTGAGATTTTTGTCATTTAACACGACAACAGCGCGTTAGGGAATAAAAACGCTATTTATTTTTTAATTAATTATTTACATTGAGATTTGACACTTCTGCAGTGATTTAAGCTCTTTGAACAATGCTTGTGAGTTAATTTGATTCAACCACAGAAATCAAAAGGAATTTCAATGAAGGATAATGTGCTCTATTTATATACAAAATAACGCTTATCTTTTTGTGTGTTTGTTTACATTTATTTTCATATTGTTGCCGCAGAAAATGAATGCCGTATGTTCCATTGAATTTAGTAGCACATACGACACTCATTTTCTCAGGCGACGATATGTGTGTCTGTCATTTAGCTATGCACATGTATTTGTTTGTCCTGACCCTGTAGGAAATCGGACTGGTCCAAGTTTAGTTTTTCAACTGGTTCCTTGACAGTCATATATGACCTCAGAACCGACTCGTTTCCTTGGAGCAAACGGGTGACTTTTAACGTGGCGGTGTCCTAGGCAACAGTCAATTGTCCCCGTCTGCATCCATTTGCAACTAGTCCGATGTTAGTCCGAAGCAAAACAGTTTTCAAACCAGTTGCAAAGCGAGTAGTTTGGAAACTAGTTTATTATGAGTTAGTTCTTTAACCAGTTGAGTTTTATAAAGGAAAATAAAACAATGAAATATTTAGACATTAATTACACTGTAATAATTTAATAATAATAATTGATTGGCACGACAGCCCGCTTACGCGAGACTAAGGCCTAGCTTCCCGCAACCACCCGTGTTGTGCGTGTGAATTTTGTACGCGGGTGGAAGGGACCTACAGTTTTATGCCGGTTCCGAACGGCAGGTTGGGAGCTTTTTCATAGGCAATTTTTACTCTCAGAGGTTTGCCATTTCCAGCTGAGAGGCCAGCCACCGAAAGAGAAAACGAGTTTCCCGTTATTTTTTTTAGGTGTTACTACATGCAGTATTCGATCTTGCGTCGCTCTGCATGCGACTCGCTGGACCGCGCACTAATTACACTGTGCAAGTCGAAAATTCGAACATGGGGGGACCTACTGAGCGACTTTTCTATAAGTATACTGAGTTGAGATCCACCAGCAGTTTGGCTGGATTGGCTCTAGTTTATGAGAAATCTGACTTTGAATTTGGTCATTTTAGTCGAGTTCGTCGCTTAAGTCTCGAAGATGTTTAAATGCTAATAGGTCCTAAATCGTTCTGAATATCGCTTTACTGACTTCGGCAAGTTTGTAGATATTTTAATGACCAACAAATTTGCTTAACCCTCAATCGCCCACCCTGAGTCCAGGGGACTCACTACGAACTTTAATAAGTTGGTACACGTTGTGTTTTTATGTTTCGGCGCCCAGTTTTCGTATACCTTCCTAAAGGGTCGCTCTGAACCCGAAGACGATCGGAAGTTAGCGCACTACAATTACAAGGCTAAGTTTTGGCACAGAGTGAGTCCCAGGGACTCAGGGTGGTGTTTTGTGTTACAAAAATTGTACTTGTAATTTTTTTAAAATCGTGTTAATTTAAATTTAGGATGCCAAAAATGGCCGTGAAAAGTTTAATAATTGAGAGTGTTAACCCTTTGAGAAGTTTTGCTACTAACAATTTGTCTTAGTTGTGCTGGAAAAGTATGTGAGGTATGTGCATAACATATGAAATTCAACCTGATGCACGTTTTCTTATTTTATATAATGAAGTATAAGTTTAAGTTTTTTTTCTGAACAGTTATTTAATTGTTAGGTTATTTATGTAAAAAGAATTGTTTTTGTTAATTTATTTATATCTTTTATAATTATAAAATGCTTAGTGTATGTTTTTTAGAGTATGTTTTTTTCTGTCAATTAAAAGGTGAATTTTTATTTGAGTTATGCAAAAAAATTGAATGATATCTATAACAAGAGATCTTAATGTGTCCTACAAAAATATAAAAAACCATAAAAATTTAATAGATGTTGTGTTATTTCGTAAACAAAAATTTTGAGTCCCGGGGACTCAAGGTGGGTAGATACGTGATTTTAATAGGGGTGGGTGATTGAGGGTTAAGACACCTATCCAAAAAAAGTACATTCAAACTGTGTTTTCGACAAAAATTTCCCAAAAACCACACTTCCGTCGAGGCTTAAAACCAGTGTAGCGAACCCTATTGAAAAAAAAAATGAGTATGCTTTTCTATAGAGGGTTGGCTCCTGGATCTAACAAACTAAAAATTTTGCCTGGTAAACGCCCATAAAAGACGTGGCTCGGGGTCAAAGTTCAAAGTTTTTATCAAAAACACTCAATTAATCTCCAACTGATACACGATATGGGTATCAAACGAAAGGTATTTTTCATACCTATCTTTTGATGTGCAACATTAGATACGTAAGATGTAATAATAAAAAGTTGTAGGTTAGGTTAGGTTGCGGTGGCTGCCTCTATAAGAGACACACTCGGAGGCCTGAAAGGCCCAATGTGATACCACATATTTCACCCGTTTTTGAACTGTGTATGCAGCACTGTTTTTGCCAACATATGTTACAGCACACATTTCAAGCGGATGGGGAAAGGGGGGAGGGGACCTACAGTTTAACGCCGAATCCGAACGGCGATTGGCAATTTTTTTCGTTCACACTTGGAGGTTTTTTGCCATTGCCTGCCAAGAGCGCACTTGTGTGATTCTTGTAATTCTCATTCCCTTCATGTGGATAGCGATAGAAGTAGATGAGTTGTGATTCTTGTAATTCTCATTCCCTTCATGTGGATAGCCATAGAAGTAGATGAGTTGTTCACCAGCCCGAGCCAGGAATCGAACCTGGAGCCTTCGGTATGAGGAGCCAGCGTGCTACCCGCTTGACTATCGAGGCCGACATAAAAAGTTGTAAGAGAAAAAAAAAATTTTTTAATACAAATTTTTGTTTAACGGATTTTTTTCTCGAAAAAATCCAGTTTTAAGGTACAATAAATTTGCTACCATATTGTAGCCTGTGAAATTCCCTTTACAATGAAATGTAAAGGGTACATGAGGAATGAACCTCCGCTAAGACGAAATTTCTGAAATTCGGGGGCTTAAAGGGGTAAAACATGGGTTAAGGTGTTATATGAAAATCGTGATTAAATACAGGGTAGGCCATTTAAAGTGGAAGGCCATTCTTGTTTTTGAAAAAAAGAGGAAAAAATGGTTTTTTTTGTTTTCATCTCGATATTCATTTATTTTGGTCCAAAAGACGTCGATCATTAGTCGATCTGACAGCTCTGTCAAAAGTTATAGGGTTACCAGATGCTTCCGCTTCCTACCCTGTAGGTCTATTGATTTCAGAATTGATGAAAATACTTTAACTAACATAAACTCGACATGTATTTTTTAGTTTTTCAAAAAACAAAATTTAACCAGTGAACATTGGGTTAAAGCTCATTACGGAAAGGCTACGAAAAAAACATGAACCAATTAACCTATTGACCTCAAAGTTGATGAAAACATTTTAAATCAAAATAATTGGACAATTGTCTTTAATTTTTTTGAAAATCAAAATGTAACAGTAAACCAAGTGTTTAAAGTTTGTATGAAGAAACATGATTTAATGAGTTTTGTGACTTTAAACTAAATGTACTTTAAAACAGAAATAATTCGACACATGTTTCTAATTTTTTTGAAAATCGAAAACTGAAAGGTTAAGAATTTGTAGAGGAAAACATGATTTAATAGATCTATTTGATCTAATTGATTTTAAATTTTGATACAATGGTATATCCAGGAAAAGTTTTCTGGATATATATTTTGTATATGGTCAAGGAGGCCTGGCACCTCCTATACAACTAAATTCCATAATATTGTATAATATCAAAATTGTGAGTCAGCCAAATATACCCAACTTTGCTGATATTTTTGGAACTATAAGTCGTACATCAATGATAGGAACTCGGTATGAACGTTCTACGTATATCCGCCCTTTCACTAGAAGAAAGGGGTAGGCATTGGATGAAGGGGCTTGGCACCGTGAAATAAACTTAAAAAATAGACACACTCGTACTAAGTATACTTGAGTCTTATTGAGTCATTAGCAGTCTTTGAGGAAATTAAAGACTAAATCTATGGCAACAACGAATTCAATAGAACGTAAGTTTCTTCTTGAGTTGCGGCACTTGAGTACTAAATCGCTTCTCAGTACATGTTTTCAGTTCAGTTTATGGATATAGAATATATTTCTAGAACAAATTCAGCTTTACAAGTTATTTTTTAATTTAATTTTGCATAAAAAGTTGTTCCAAAACAACTGAAAATTTTTATGTTTTTTTAATTTATCGAAAACTCTACAAAACAAAAATAGCTCAAAAAGTTGCATTTATTTAAAACAAAATCAAAAAAGCTGTTAGATAAAACACATTTTGCACATCTAAATATAAAAAATTAATCGAACTTTAAAAAAAAAATTTCATAGCTAAGCTGGCAACACCACAACGAAGTCTCGATTCTATTAAATGTTTACACTTTTGCCGTAAAATTACAAGAATACTTTAACAATGTAACAAGTGACATGGATTGAACAACTGCAAGAATATTAAAAATTTGAAGATTTGTTTGATATATTTTTTTATTCTCTTTGTGTTTATTTAAAAAATATAAAAAAGTTTCTTTTATTTGTAACACTTTTCCATAACCAGCAACGGCCAAGAGGTTTAAACACAAATTTCATGTAAATATGGAAATATTGTTTATTTTTCTCATTTAATGCCTCTTTGCCAGTTTCGTTCTCGTGGCTGTTTAAAGTGACCACTAAAACGCTATCGGTGAGTGCTCAGAGATTAGTTGATTCGATTAGCTTCACTTGTCGCAATGTCCATTTGATTCATCAAAACAATGGGAAGATATCAACGCTCTCTGACGTCATTGGGCAGAAAACAATTTTATCAGCTCTCCACTCAGTCAAATTCTGACTAAGGCCACTAGTGCCCACCGAACAGTTATAGCCCAGCCGAATCTTGACCATTAAAACAACAATTGTTTCAATATCTTTCACACTAGGCCACTCAGCGTCACTTTGACTGTGACTCTGTGTGCTAATCGGCCACAGCGAGAAGCGACAATTTTCGATTAGATTGCGGGGTGTGTACGGTGCGCTGTGATTATTGATTCCTGTGTCAGAGCGTTTCACAAAGTGTTAATTTGCAAATTCACTTTGTCAATCAGATTGTCGCATTTGTTCGCTAATCAGTTCATAATGACGCGATATGGCCGCTGAATAATGATAAATCTTCTCAGGTATGTCAGGAGAGTCTTGTTTGCTTCATTTATTTATTTGCGCATTTTTTGAATCTCGTCTGCCTTACAATTTTGTCTGTTTTGCATTAATCAATCAGCGATTGCTAAAAAATTTCTGATATAAATAGTGTCAAAATTTATAAGCTAAATATGGAAAATTTCAGTAGCGTCCAATTGTTATTTTTACTCCTTACACACACACACACACACACACACACACATACACACTTATAGAGAGATTCACAGAGTGCAAAGAGTTTGTCAATTTTGTCAACTGTTGAACGATGTGCGAGAAATCTCAGAACTCTTCATTAACGTCGTTTTCCGTTTGTGGTGTAGACGAATTGTATTTTAAGCCACTCTCGAAGTGGGCGGACTGGGGGGGCGGGCGAGATGCGTCAGAAAAGTTAGCATGGAAATTTTGCTTTTGCTTTGTTCGCTTGGGCGGGATTGTGTTGGGTTGCGTTGAGTTTGTGTTGTGTTGTGTCTGGGCGTAATTTTGCCGCAAAGTTGCCAACTTCTGTTGTCAGCTTCTGTAACCATTCATTGCGTTGTGTGGCCGCAAAGCTGAGACGCTTCACCGCTCGAGTGCCGCCGTGTAGCGTTTCTTAACCTAAGGCGGAATGCTGAGCGAACGGAGGGAGGGTGGGCTGTAGTGTGCAAGGTTGGCAGTGGTGGTTAGCACGTGGGGCCCGTTTCCATTATCATATCGTATTAATCCGATTTGTGGCATTGCACGGAAAAATATCGGCGTATCGGTGTATCGGCGCAATGTGCTAAGTAAGATGATTAATTAGCGCCACCGTAGCTGCATTTTCTTTCGGCAATGGCGACAGCCACTGTCGCACTGAACTTGGCCGTAAATGAATTTGACAATTTTCGCTGTTTGCACGCAATAATTCGTATGGCAAACAATGCAAAGCTTTGCCTTTTGATTGTATGCTTAGTGAAAAATTCCACAATTAAGCAATTTTAAATCGAGCAGAAATTCTTATGTAAGCAGTTGGCGTTTGAATAATAGGGTCAGGTGGTTGTCTGGGTTCTGGTTCGGGGTAGTGTAGAATGGAATTAGGTTGTATTTAGTAGAAATCATGTGGTAGATTAGGTCAAGTTCGATACGATTTTAGGCCTTAACTTGAGACATACCGTCGGAATAGAAGTTGACGAGGAAACAAAACTCAGTTTCGCACATCTACAGCCTGTCCTGTCCTACTTGAGATGCTTCTTAGCTCCTCTTGCTGTGTCCTTTACCCTTTATCGGGAAATATAATATGTTGAACCAAAACTTTTTTCCTACGCTCCTGTTTAATTAACAAGACACTGACGTTTTTTTACAAATTTTGTTTACGGAATTTTGAATCGTTTATTCTGAAAGTGTCCCTTGCTACAGAAATTTAACATACAGTACTTTACCATATAAAAGCTGAATATAATATATTTTCACTCAAACTTGATAAAAACCCTTTATTAATGTATTTATACAACTAATTTATAAAAAAAAATATAATGTATTTCACGATTTTCAAACAATTTATTTTTTGCGCGAAAAAAGTAAACAAAAATTATACTCTGTTTACACAATTTTTTGCTTACACATGAAGCACAGTTTGTGTCGGTTGTTTACAATACCCTTCATGCTCACATCTAACAAAAAAAGTGAAACTTTAGTTAATTTTAGTGTTTGTAACATTACTGCCATATGGCCAGATCAAGGGTTAAGACGGCATCAGTAAGTGGTGGAATATACGCAGATAAAATCCGCCTTGAAGTCAATGATAGCAAAAATAGCTACGTGTTTCGGAACAAAATGTTAACATCAGACAATTATGTATCCGACACTTTTTGATATCAATTAACAGCACAAGTTCGTACTTTGGAAATAGACAGACAGAAGCTAAAAGCAAGAACCCATGTATATTTTTTACGGAAAGTTAACAGTTTTTGAAAGATTCTCTAGTAATGCCGAAATGACGCCGGAAAGAAACACGCCCCGTTGAGAAATTTGCCAAAACAAGTCGCTTAATTGGGCTCTTTCCCTTTCCCTGTATGAAACGCTTAAGGTTAATTGGGGTTTAGACAATGCATTTTGAAACCCAACAACGCATTTTGAAACAACTCCGATCGTATGGGAGATGCCCTCTGGTGATGAATTTCTGAACCTTTAATAATTTTGAATTTTTTGTACTCAAGAATGTTGACAATCGCTGAAGAAATCATTCAAATCGGTTCAGTAATTTCCGATATACGATGTTTTCTCGCTTACTTAACCCTTTCGCTATTTTGTGCCATATGGCAGGCACATTGCTACTTTATGGACGTCTGAACCCTCTGTGGTTGCAAGAATACATTTTTTGTTGGTCCTTAGAATAGTTTGAAGTTTTAGGAAAAATACGAAATTAATAATTTGAACATTTATGTTTACAGAAGAGAAGTATACACGTTTTTTTAATGGTATATCTTGACATAGTAAAGGAAGAAGAAGCAGAAAACTTCAGATAACTTTTTAATTTGACGTTTTCTTTCAGTTTAAATACTTTTTTGGTTTAATTTTGACTGAAGAAGAAATATTAAAATTTTCGTTATGCGTAAAAAGTTTTGTGTTTTAGTAATTATTACAGCCACAACTATGTGATTGCTATCATACAAAAACCCTCTAAATTACAGGGTCCAAGTATAAAAATTAAAAAATTTTTTTTGGAATGTTGCTAATACAACCACATAGAAGCCTAAGACGTAAAATTTTAAATTTTAACTTTCCCCATTAAAAACCTGTAGCGTAAGGGTTAAAGGGTGGGGAGCCAATTGGATAAAAAATGGCCAGTTTTGTATGGCAACTCCCTTAAGACTTGGAGATAGCGGGTAGTCTTGTTTGGAAGAAACATTCGGAAGAGAAAATAAATGGGTGTCGGTATACATCTGGGGGCAACATGGGAGCAATGGGAGCCTACTGTGTAAAAACGATCATTTTGTATGGGAGCGCCATTAAGGGTTGGAGATAGGTGGTGAATATGTTTGAAAGAAATGTTCAGTAGAGAAAACTAGTAAGGTCAGTTATAGATTTTAACCCTCTAAGAGCAACTTCTGACCAGCTGTGGAGCAATTTATCGAATGTCCCAGCTTTTTTGTGAACTTTGACCTCGAAGCGACGCCGTTTAGACCCATTCGAGCCCCAAAATTGTTTGGCTCATGCACTTTTTTACCAAACCGCTTAAATGAAAGGTTCACGAACCCACTATTAAGAATTTTCATACAACACTAAATCGTATATAATGTACATTAACTCAAACTGCATTACGGAACTTACTCGACTCAATCGTAATCAATCAACATTGGAGAATCTCTAGCAAATGCCGCACATAATCGCTGCCAAGCCAAGTCTGTCGCCAGTGAAACGCGCGTGTCAACGTGCATCGGCGCTGCATTGACAACGATTGCTAAAACGCAGAAATCGTATATCATTTAGCTACTTAATAAATGTTTAATTAAAGTTTCACGCCTTCCGCAGCGTCTAAAACCTCTTCGCACTCGAATTTCCCTCAAAGCACCAGAAGTGCTGGTGTCGACTTTTCTTATCGCCAGCCGTCAAAACTCGTATCGCGCCACATGAGCGGAGCGAAGCGGACAGGGCAGCTCACTTACTTACCACCGCTAGGCGGGCGTCTTGTGCTTTTTGAGTAGTTAATCGCTTCTGAATTAATAATATTAAAAACCAATTGCCATAAAGTCTCCCCATAAATAAGGAGCACTCGAAGCATTTTGTTATTTACGACATTGAACGATGGCTGCAAGCTCACATGTCTAGCAGTGACCAGCGGCTACAATGGCCAGCTGGGCTGTTGAACCAATGCGTCTTAGGAAGAATGCACACAGTGAGCCAATCACTTGAATTCGCTCGTACGGGGGATTTCTGATAAATCAGGTGTCGCACAGCCGTTGGGTGATCGATTCCGCACAATGTTGGCATACAAAGTTGGTGCTAGTTGATGGAATATTTAGCCAGAACAACGCATGCAGCGTGCTTTGCACTCGCATTGCATAAGTACACAAACCTTAGCACTTTCGCCGGAATGCGTCGAAGTGTCGCATTCGTTCCCTACATGTACGCATTGCTTTGGATATTTGTTATTGTTGCATTTCATTGTAACTGCCGGCGAATGCACTCGAGCAGTGAGTGCATGAATCGAAGTACTCGAAGTAATTGAAATTGTTGCGAGAACTGTTGGTAAAACAGAATAAAAATGGCCAATTCTCAAGACAATAGCAGTTTCTGCAATAACTTATAGTGGGGCAATAGCGATAGATATTAGTTCTTGAGATGAGTTTTGCATTATTCATTCCACAGACCTACAAGAGTTGATGAAGGCTGCAGTCATCGCGTCGCCTGAGAAAACAAATGTCGTATGTCTTCCTAGGCTCAATGGAACATACGACACTCGTTTTCTGAGGCGACGATCGGATAAACGATTGATAACTACGGCAGACCTCTAAACAGTTATTCTTTCTCATATAGAAAACAAAAAGGTGCCTGATTAATTAGTCTGTTCAGGCAAAATCCCAACCAGAGTTGTTTTTAGACGATGAGAATCTGGTAGTAATAAAACAATTTGTATACCACTTAGGGCTCATTGTGATACCACAAACAATTGAGCATAAGACTGCTCACTCATTAACCAGTTTGAGCTTATTTCGAGATCATGAAGACTCTAAATAGTCTTATCGACTAGATCCCATAGACTATCGAAGTAGAAGTTGCCGAGGTGATTCATTCTTCTTCTAAATAAAGCTGGACAAGGGCATAAAATACTTTCTCGTCCATACAGAAGTTCTGTGAAAACAGTCCCCAACTTGTTACCCTGGGTATGCTCTGTTGAAAAAACTTTCCGAGAATACTTGCATACAACTTTACCCATTATTGCCGGATTGTTTTGTACATGCATAACAAAAACCAGTGTTTCAACCCATTAGAGCATAACGTTCGATAAATCGGACGCCAAAAAAACTGTTATTTTAGGAGTTACATACTTTACTCAAGTTTTATCCTTTTAAAACAGTAGTTTAATATTTTAACTTTATGCACTAATGGGTTAATCAAAAACTACAACTGATGAAACATATGACATACAATTTTAAAGACTTTTTATTACTATTATTTATATCTTTTCTCTTTTCCATAAACATATTTTGCTTTTTTTTTCATTTATACTCTCTCTCTCTCTCTCTTTCTCTCTCTCTCTCTATTATTGAAGTTTTGCTCTCAAAATAACAATCACTTATTAACCCATCAGAAATGGATCGAGTTTGTCACAATTAAGCAGTGATTAAAAATTCGTTCGTTAAGATTCGTTCCAAAAGATAATTTTTGCTTTAATTCATTTGGTACCCATACATCGAGCTTCTTTTTGTATCTAGCCTTATTCAAGTGGTTCCAAATCATACTTTGTGCAATATTTGGCTCTTGAGCAATCAAAACAGTCATTACAGTCGGAGTCGACCTTTGCCCTAATTTTATTTAAAATTTTCGACAATCGTCGATTCAGAGCGTAGTGAAAAATTTATTTACATTTTCATGGTACTGGCTTGTGTTTTTGTAGTTATCGAAGAAGAACTTGAAAATCGCAAAATCCCCTTTACTGGTGTCCATCTTTGACGATCAAACAACCATCAAACCGGCCTGAGTCATACAATCACCAAAGCTACTGAGAAGTTTTTTAGTACGAAATCTTATCCACCACTATAAATTCTCAAATTTTTTAATCTCTCTCTCTTTTCTTTTGAAATGAAATCAAGCAATCACAAAGCTGTCTGGGAAGTTTCTTTAATACGAAATCTTATCTTTATATTGCCAATTTAAATTCTCTAAATTTTCAATTCGTATCTTTTTCATGTTTTGTTGTCTTTGGAAATGAGTCAAGCAATCACAAAGCTGTCTGAGAAGTTTCTTTGTACGCAATCTTACCTTTCTAAGTTTCTTTCTACTGTAAGTTCTCTAAATCTTCACTACATATCTTTTTCATGATCTTGTTGTTGTCTTTGGAAATGAGTCAAGCAATCACAAAGCTGCTTGAGAAGTTTTCTTAGTACGAAGTCTCATCTTTCTAACGTCACTGTAAGTTTTCTAAATTTTCACTCCTCTCCTTTTTCATGTCAGTTGTCTTTGGAAATGAGTCAATCAATCACAAAGCTGTCTAGAAAGTGTCCTTTCATTAAAAAAAATATATAGACAGTGCAGTGGCGGAAAAGAAAAATAATTTCACATTCAACAGGAAATGGCAAACCTGTAAAAGTGAAATAAATGCTTACAACTCGCCGTTCGGAATCAGCATAAAACTGTAGAAAACTAGGCCTCAATACACAAATTGTATTTTTGTTTATATCGTATCGTTTTGGCAACAGTACACATAAATGAGTTAAGTTGACAGAAAATAGATTGAGAAAATAGTTCGTTTTAATATTTACTGAGCGAATCATTGAGTGAGTAAATCATTTTATAGGTAATGTCATTATCCCTTCGAATTCGTTACTAGGCTATGCATCGTCCGAATATATAAATTTTATTTTGTACCAATATTTGGGTACATTAAGGAAAGTTTAAGTAGAAAATAAATAAACAGGAAATTTAAAGAAACAATAATGGATGGGATTAACAATCGCTTCACTCACATGGATTCAGAAATCAAACCCCTGACATGACTTTTTAAATACTCAAGGTCAGAAATGCGTTCAATATGAAAACAAATGGTTTTCTGTGAGGAAAACTGTTAGTCATTAAAAAGTTTTTTTTGAAAACGTTTTAGAAACTCGTGGCCATATCCATCTGTCTTATACTGTTTGATTAGGAGATTTCAAATCGCAGAAATCTGCTGATGATCAAGTAATGTTTAAGGTCATCTATGATGTAATTTTATGGATTATACTTTGGAGATTTGATATATCTGTGGTCAAAAGAAATAACCGCTCAAGTCGAAAATTGCTGTTCAATCTCGTTTTTAACTTTTAGCGCGTAGTGTGTTCGTTTTGGGATGCGAATAGGTTTTTATTAATAACTTTTTGTATTTTAAAGTTAAAAACTCCCCGATTTTACACAAACATAGAGCACAGTCAAGGGAACGTGGTGGCATCCATAATTCATTCATAATTCCTCTTAAGTCGACTTAGGCGGTTATTGCTTTTGACCACAGATAGGTCGTCTTCGTCTGTTTTCGTTTTTCCTCTGACAATTTGTCTTTTGTCCATTCTAAGAAAATCCCTTAGTCAGTGGACTGCATCTTTGACTTCATATTAGAAAATATCGTAAGTAATTGTTTTTTAAATATTTTTTTCCAATTTACCAACTTCAAAAATGAAAATCCCACTTGCTATCACCAGTGCCGATCAGAACTACGAGACTGACAAACAAACAAAAAAACTTCGGGACTATGATTCGAGCTGCAGAGATCTCAATAAGAATTCAGAAGCCAAAAAAGAAGAAGAAGACAATTTGTGTTTTGCCCATTCTAAGAAAATCCCCTAGTCCACTATCTTTAACTTCATATTAGAAAGTTATATTATTTTAATATTTTTTCCAATTTATCAACTTCAGACATGAAAATCCCACCTGCTACCACCAGTGCCGATCAGAACTACGAGACTGACATACAAACAAACAATCAAACTTCGCGAATATGATTCGAGCTGCAGAGATCTCAATTTGAATTCTCCCATTCTCCGATCGACAGCCAACCGCACCGGCGCTATCCAAATTGATTTGCTTCGCTCAGCGAGAACCAACTGAACAACTATCGCACTGCGACTTCTGCGAAACGTCAAAATGCCTCTGCACGTTTTTCGACAAAGTTGGCGCAGTTGTGCCGTCGGCAGTCGTGTGCACGTAGCGTGTGTAATGTGTACGCTTCGGAATGTCAACTGGAGCTGGGGTACTCAGTGGCGGTGCCTCGTTGTGGCTGAGAGCGTTGCGCTGAGTGCGTTTTCCAAGCTCTTTCAATGTTGAATGCAACACGAGTGCGCACCCAGCCGCGCCAGACAGTGCAGACCGCATGAGTATCTGGTATCTGATCGATTAGGGAGAGTAGCCGGCAATGTAGAGCGGCGCGTAAAGGCCAGATCTGGTTAGTGTGCGTGTGTGTGTGTGTGTTTACTGTATTTTTGCTTAAAACGTGATGTGAAAAGCAACAGTAAATCATTGATGGGCGAAACGTGTAAGCGGCAACAAGTTCAAGTTTCGGAGATACAGAAATTCCGGTGCGCGCACTTTTATTGTTGTACATCGAGCTGTGCATAGAATAGCCGGTCGGTCGTCGCATTGACTGACTCTCGTGTCGCAACGTCTGCCGTTTGCTGCTTGGCAGCTGTCAATTGTCGTTCGTGCGAGTGTGCCGTACAGTGAGTTGGTGACAAAAGCGTGAAAGTGCCCACAAGTGACTGAATCAGTGAGTGAGCCAAGAAGTGAAGCACCCCAAGTAGGTAGAGCGGCTGGTTTATGCGAAACTCGACGCCGCACATTGTTGATAAAAACATTGTTGTTGCAGTGGAAAAGTTTGGATTAGCAAATACCACAGCGAAGCGCGCAGCGACAAGAACGATTCTCGGTCGGTTGGGCGGCTGTTTAAACGGACGGACGCCCTGTGCGATTCCATTGGCTCGTCTGGTTTCTAGTTACTTTTGTTTTTGTTTTCGTACGATTTTCGCTGTTTGTTGTTCTTTCTTTATTTTGTTGTGGATTCGTATTTGTTGACTGGGGGATTTCGGTGAATTTTCTTTGTTGTCTGCGAGCAGTTGGATTTTTGTTGGCAATTGCGCGAAATAAATATCGAACTTGCAGTCTTTCGCCACTATGGCCGTCTGCCTCCGCCGCTGGCAATGCAACGAACTGGCGAGCAACACCTAAAAATCTGGCATGTGCGTCAATTACCGTCCGTCGAATTCTATCGACTGCAGTTTTTCATACCTTAGCGGCGACATCATTAGCTTATTTGTTGGTTTTGTTGTTGGAAATTTAAACAAATTATATTTCATTGTAAAAGCCATGGAAATGTCTACACGCCCATAAAATGAAAATGCAAAAAAAAAAACCAGCAGCAAAATAAACATTCTGAATAGAAACACAACAACAGCCATTTACCTGAAAAATAAAATAAAAATAATGTCGAAAAAGTCGAAAATTTACGTTGTGCGGCAAACCGTGCAGCTGTCGACTTGGATCTGCTGCCGCTAAACATGTGCGCATAAATTATTTTGAATTGAAAAAAAGTCATTAAAGTTCAAAACGTGCAGAGAACAAAATCTTAAGGGTGCTTCCAGCTGACAAATTATCTAAAAATATGCCAGCACCTGAGGATGTTCGGCGATTTTCGCTGTGTGGCAACGCAAACATTAAAGCCGACGAATAAAATTTTGCACAATACATGCGCCAATTTTTTTTTTTTGAAAATGAATGAATGAATGAGAACACAAAGTGGCAACGCAAACATTAAAGTCGGTGAATAAAATTTAGCACAAAAAATGTGCCAAATTTTATAAAAAACTGGCAATTTGAATGAGAACACAAAGTGGCAACACAAATATTAAAGCTGACGAATAAAATTTAGCGCAATAGATTCGCCAATTTTTATAAAAAAAATACCGGCAAATTGAATGAGAACACAAAGTCCACAGAAAATCCTTAGAAGAGAACAATTATGCTGAAATCATGTGATGTGCTAAAGTTTATTCATCTTTTGTGAGCAAAATACAGAAAGATAAAACGAAATTTAAGTTTTCGATTTTGATATTCCGAACCCCTAATTCTATGAAGTTTAATGACAAAATACATAACCAAAACGTTGGAGGCTGAAGTTAAGGAGGTAGAGCAGAGAAGAGATAGAGTTGAGATAAAAATTAAATACAGAATAAAGGTAAAATTTCCGGGATCCCGAAGCAGCAAACCCAGGGATCGCGAGCTGCTAAAAACAGCCGGGATTTCAGGATTGTGGAAACCTTAGTCTCACGGTTTAGTGAAAAAGCTATTTTATCTACATATATATTGAACCAACTCATTAAGATATCACAAAACATATTGCAGATATCGTTTCGAAACATTTTTCATATTTATCAACCAACTAGTTCACAACAAATACTTCGCCATTTTGCAATAAAAAACTATTTACCCAAGAACCAGCAAGCATATCATAGTGCACAAAGAAAAATATTTCAAAAATATTTACATTTCATATTTACACTTTCAATTTGATTTGATTTTCAAAACCTAAAAGCCACACGGAACTTTCATTAAAATAAATTTGAACTCAATGCAATGAACGCAAACGAAATAACCGACCGATGTTTGAATTGTCAGAAAATTGTAAAATAAATTAAATTTTTAGTATGACACCATACAAATTTCTTACTTGTATTAAATATTTTATATCGAACAGCAGGTGTCGTATTAATGAATTTATGATTATTGCAATTTGTTTTGAAATGTTTTGTGTGCACTTGCTCAACAGATAAAATTGAAATTCTCAAATACAATACATACATATGTATGTATGTATGTACCAGAAGTGTTGATTGTAACATTGGCACGTGAATCACTTATTTGCGCTCGTGCGGAGTGTTCCCGATCTGCCGCCCTACGAGTCGTATTTAGCTACGGAAACACTCGAAAGCCAGCGGGGGTGAGTAAGCATGTGTTTTGCAAAAGCCTTGATAACTGTTTATATTCTGTAATGATAAGTTGCCATTTTTATATATTTGTTTTTGTCACACTTTATGAATCGAGTGCAGCCAGTTCTGTAGAAAATAATGAATACACATTTTATCACATTTAGAAATTCGTTGAACAATCGTTTTAAGTGTGAGCGATTGAGAGTCAAGATGGACTCACTTTCGCGTGAAGTTTTGCTGATTTGTTGGATAGTAAATGTAGTTCATTCGGCTGTCTAATCTAAAGGTAGCTCACCTTCGCCAAATCTGTGGCCGTAAGGAATAACAGCTAAAGTCGATTTTATGAAGTTTTCAGGAGAGCACTTTTAATTTTTGAATTTGCTTTAGATTACACTAGATAAATTTTAGATTTTTGGGCGTAAAACATTCATTTTTTGAGAAAAAGCCATAGAATTTTGTGTAGTAGTACATTTCAATACGACGACTGCAATGGTGGCATTAACTCAATTTTGTGCTAACTCGACTTTGGCTGTTATTCCTTGCGGCCACAGAAATATCGACTGAACAAATTTAGCTTGAAGAATTCGAGCACCGAATACCGGTTCTGGGCCAGAAGTTTCATGGAGGGGAGTGTTCCTTACACAACTTTTGAGCCCAATGCCATTTCATTTGAAATCATTTATTTCTAGTCACAACTTCTCTAATAAACAGATATATCGCACACGCACTTCAAAAGTGACACAACTTAAAATTTTTAATTTTCGGATTTATGTGTTAGCACCAAAACCTCAGTATATTTTGTTGTTGTTAACTGTTACCAAAATACAACAGTCTCTCAACTTTCTTCATGTCGAGAAGTTTGATGCTATTTGATCGTTGCAGCTCAATGCAAAAGAGTCTTAATTCAAATTGTGACACTTTTGGCGAAATAAATTTTTTTGAAGTTAATTTTAAGTAAAGTTCTGACAATTTTAGTATATATTTTTAAATAAAAAAATTAATTTCGAACTTTCAAAATTTTTCTTTCGACTTTTTAACTGTCATTTATATATATTAAAATCAGCAAAAGTGACTCAAACTTAAAATAATTCGGGAATGATTGAATTAAAATATCATCAAAAAAGTGACAACTCAAAATTTTGGATTTTCTAGTGTTAAATAAAAAAAAATATTTTTGTAACTTATCGTAAAGCATAACACCGGCACACAAAAAAAAAAGTGGTCTGTACATTTGACTAGACCCACCTATCCTTATGTATTTCGGTACGCTGAAACCGAATCCGAGGTCAGTTTTGTCCGTACACCCTCAAAATTTTTAGTAAATTGCAAAAAACTGTCAGACTACTACAGACTACTTTTTTTTTGTGTGCCGGTGTAATCTGTAGGGCCTTTCTACCAAACGGTGTATACATTATTTAACAAAAAATGGTTTATTCAGCTCAAAAAGATTTTTATGCGTTTCCTGAAAAATTAAAAATTTTCAGTTGTGTCACTTTTGTAGTGGATGTGCGATGTATTTATGGAAGTTGAAACCCCCTTGCGTGCACCACTGGCATGTAGTAATTATTTCTGTCTGCAGCAATTTGTTATTTTTAGTTAGAGTTTTTTTTCTTCACTTTTAAAGCATTTTGTTATTGGACAAATTCGTTTGACCAGCCGACAAAATTGTGAGTACCGCTAGTGTGCTGCATTCATGTTTTAAGTTCGATGAACCCCTTTTGTGCAGAGAGTGTAAAACATAGACCAAGTCAATACATAGGCGGAATGTTGGTAATAATGCAAAGAGCAAACTTTACCTTCACTTCATGCTGGTTGGAGCAAACATAAAAAACAACAACAAATCGTTGTGGCACATATTGGCACAGTTTCGAATGTGCTCCACGCAGTAGTGTAGTTGTATTCGAATAAAGAAGCTGACGTCTGAAGACTGTTCATACGCTAAGAACGTAAATAACTTTTTCTTTCTCGTCTTTAAACTTCAAATCATGGCAAATTGTACAAAAATGCTTGATGCAAATGTTAATAGGCAATGACGAAAAAAATGCTAATGCCCGAAAGTTGTCTTTCGAGTTATGCAAATTTTTACGGAACAACCGCATCACTGACGATGATGTCCAGCAAATTGGGAAATTACAAAAACAAAACAAAAAAAAATTATTAATTGGCTAAATTCATTGGCTTTGCAATTAAGCCAATGTTAAGTAAGTTGAGTGCGGTTCATGAATGTGGTAAATGTTTACTAATCTGCAATTGGCACGCGATTGTCTTCAAATTTAAACAAGTTAATTAGTTCAAATTAATTTATATTTAACATTTCAATATATGACAAAATAAATAAATAAATAGTATCAAATACATATGCAATCTTGCATAAATGCTTATTAATCCAGAGTCTTCTGGAGTTCAAAGCCAATCAATTCACAAAATTGCCAATGGGCAAAGAGTAGAGAAAACGATTGCAATTATTTGCCAGCCAGTGGTTATCGTATGGTCGTTGTTGTTGTCGTAATTGTCATCAATCTGGCATGGAGCATGAAGTGAGTCACGTGCGTGCGCAAATTTTTCTCACACCTCCGTCAGGCAACGTTCGGTTTCAGTTACTCCCTATCGAGTGTTTTATGGCGCAGTTGCCTTATCATCATTCCGAAATTTATAAATAAAATATTTTCATAATTGCCGCATAAATGCGAACCAATTGTAGAAGCTCGCCCAGTTCAGTTTCTGTTGTTTGCATTTATAACATTTTCATTGCATTGATAGCAATATTCACATTTTAATTTGTATCACAAAAATTTATAAGTGCATTCAGTGGCGTACGCTGACATATTTTGATTCTGAAAGTTCAAAATAGAAAATTTAGTTAAAATGAGACAAGCTTCCTCTTTCATTTGAGACCCATATCTTCAACATTGCACAACAGCAAATATTTAAAAAAAATATTTGAAATATGTATGTCCTAAAAATTGTAAAGTCCTTTAAAAAGGGTTTTAGGTCAGAAAATTAAAAACTGACTTTGCCAGATTGCTATAAATTACTTCTAGTTTCACGCCTACATAAACTTAAGGGGGGAAGTACCTCTCGGAGCCGAAAAAAAAGTCCTTTTTTGCGATTCAATTTGTGGAGAAATAAAATGGCGCACATAAAAATTGATATCGTTTATATTTAGAGCAATGTTTAAGGAAAAAAAAACATTTTTTACATTATGAAAAAAAAAAAAATTGAATGACTTATGGTCGATCCCGTAAGACGTGTTGCCGCTGACATTGAAGTTGCCGTACACGATTCTGGCCGCAATTTTCATCTGAAATCATAAAACCAAACATTTTTTTACTCGAGAGGGTTTTTTTTATCGGATAGACTACAATCTTTGCGAAATTCGAATATTAACTATAAAAATCAGTGTTGCAAAGAAAAAACGGCTTTTTTTGCAATAATTTTCGAGTCAAAAATGGTCAAAAAATAATTCTTTTTTTACGCCTGTAGTCTATCCTGTGCAGTTTTTTATGCTCTTTAAAATAAGGGCTGGATGAAGGAAATCGGCCAACAACTTTTTTTGTAATCATGCACGCCAATTTGAAAAACATGGTTTTGAGAAAACGCCGTTTAAAGTTTGCGTCTTGCCGCCAGTCGCGCTCAGCCGCTTCGGCGCCAACCAATATCAAATGGCACAACTTCCACAATTTTGACAATAGGCTTTTGAAATTTTTTGACTGATTTCTCAATGCTTATACCTGTCGATTAAGATAATAAAAAAAAAATCGATTTTTTGAAATTTATTTTCATACTTCCCCCCTTAAGATGGGTCTCGGCAAAAAAAAATAAAAATTCGAAAATTCAATTTTTTACAACTTTCACCGTCTGTAATTTCTCCAACTCGTATCTGATTTGAGCAATCTGTATATCTCTGGATAGGACAAAGGGAAAGGACGTATTATCTTCTGACGGACGGACAGTTTGTCTTAGTCGGATGTTTCGTTTACGACATATGTGCTCATAACTAAAACAACCGGAAAAAACCTGATTTTTCGAAGATTTTTCGAAAAAGCTTCTTACAAAAATTGTTTGATCTTCAGTTTCCGTGTTCAGTGGACCGCAAAACCAGTGAACCCCAAAAACAGTGAACCCCAAAAACCCTCCCCTATGTGCGCCACTGAGTACATGTGATGTATTTGATATAAAAATTGTGGGATACTCACTTAAGACTCTTCGAATTATGAAACCATTACTGATCATAGAACCCATTCAACGAATTTATTTGCTATTTTATTAGGAAGCTTTGAGTGGTAGGTTGGAGTGGTAGATAGGCGTGGCTGCCCCAAGGCGGGGCTCATTTGAGCTATGAAGGTCCATTTTGATCGAGACCATCGAGCTCAGTCACTATTTGAACCAGTTTGAGTTTCTCATGAAAACCCAGTAGGCTGTGAATAGTGCCATCAGCTAGATTCCCTAGAATCTCTATAGAAGGACGGAAGTTTAAGGTTCATTTAAGATTGCTAACATACAAAAAACCAGGAAAACTTGTCTGCAGAAATGGGTTTGCCTAACGTTGTGTGAAACTTTGTGAAGAAAGAAAGAAACCATTGGAAACTTTTTTCCTTTAAAACCTGAAAGAGTCTCCATTGCCTTTCAGTAAAACATATACAAGTTTTTACTTAAGCTTGATTGTATACAAAAATGGTTTAAATACTTAAACCATTAAAAAACGTTCTTCAATGAAAATTTGACAAAAATTGCATTATCTATGTGACATAAGTTATGTTTGTCAGTTATTTTTTTGAAGAGACGTAGGAGGTGTTCAAAAATGTTGAAAACCCCCGTTTGCTTCCCAGAGTAATACTTACTTACTTAACTATCCAGTAAATAGAACCCTTTTCCGGGTTTTTCGCGACTTGCTCACACCAAAAGATGATAGGGCCTCCTCAACTTGATGCTTTCACCAGAAACATGGTCTCCCTCTTCGCCGTGGACTTTATACTATCGCGTCGAACACCTTTTTCGCCCAAGCTTTATTGTTCATACGAAAGACATGGCTCGGAGTATAACAGTGTTTTAAATAAACATACAGCAGAGTATGCCGTAGCTTTTAGATTCTACAGAATAATTAACAAACATTTGGACAATTGTTACAACAGTTTCACACATACACACAACATTTTCAAGTTTAATAACCTTTTAAATTTGATATTTTTGAAAGCTTCACTTTTCAGCCAGTGTTGCGTCTGACTTCAATTTATATATCTTCGCGCATGTCTGTGGGCAAAGTGTGTGTTAATGTGTGTGTGTTTTGTTATTGTCGTCAATTAATTTCAATTAAAATTCAATATATGTGTATGTATGTTTTTAATTTTTGTGCTCCTTCGTTGTTGTTGCAAAATCCAAAGAGCAGCCGCTCGTTATGTGTGTTATATATATGCTTCGTATGTACATACATATGTGAAATATTTAAGTAAATAAATTACATTGAGTTGGCACAAATGAATTCTACAGTAATAATACAAATAAATGTTATATTTTATGCCGACGATTACTTAAATACTGCACAGCCACAAGGTTCAATTTGTTGTTGTTATAAATTTTGTTGTTGTTATGGCGCATACATTTTCGTGTTAAATAGCTTTAATGCAGTTTAATTTATCGATTTACTAACAATTTTTCACTAACTATTACTGCGTTATGGTAACCTTGAAATGCGATTGGACGCTTTACAACCACTTTTTAGTTGCTCTGAGTGAATGTTTACCACCCGAATGGTGAATACATTTAACATGCGATTTTCTGCACACGGTAGCTTGTGGGCACTTTGCCATCAAGTTCAAAGTTCATTTAACCCTAATAGCAATTCAAATGAATAAATCGATGAAAATGTTTGAGGAAGCTTTGCATTTCAGTTGCACCGCACTCGAGTAAATGTTTCGAGTATAAATTTTCATATATCAGGTATCTGAGTTACATATGTATGTACAATTATTTGAAATTATAGACCGCTGAATATTTTCATAAATACGAGGAGTAGACGAGTTGCAGTTGACAGAGGCGCACGCGAAGGCACCGAAGCACCGAAGTTTGCGATTTAAAACCCCTTAATATTTTTTTGCTACAAAAATATTTAGTGACAAACATAGTTTCAAATAGTATTGAATCCAAAAGTTGTGTACAGAACTGGAAGGAAATCCTGTGTGCGCCTCTGGCTAGTGATGTGTTCCAGTATCGGCCTCGTTTTATAAAGAAGCCGTAAGAATATAAGAAAAATGAAACTTGCGAAAAGAGCAAACTTTGACATGAATTGAATTGAATTGAATTTCTTGATGAATGTCATGGATATGGAATTGAAATTTAAGGCATTACCTAACATAGAATCAGAGTTGCCGCTTTGGTCTTTTCGGACCAAAATTGGTCAGATTTTTTTACTTTGGTCCGCTGGTCCGCTTAAACGAATTTCGCTCCGTTTTCTGATGTGAATATGTTTTCATTAGTATAAAAAATTACTTTAAAAAATGAAAGTTTAATTTAAAAATTAATTAAAAAATATCGCACATTTTTAATTTGGTCGGTTGGGGTCAGATTTGGTCGGAAAAAAATTTTTCAAGTGGCAACACTGTCTAGAATGATATTAGTTAGACCAAATATGCACCGTTTTTTGTATAACTTGCTGTTATTTTGAAAGCAATTTCATTTAAATTCCATTATCTCTAAAAACCCTGGTCCCTTTTGGCAAACAAAATTAGGACAGACGGTTTTCACAAACTTCTTCTTAGGCAAATTTTTCATCACAAAATGCATTTGCCATAAACAAAAACAATTGGTGTCTGACAGACGGTTTTCACAAACTTCTTCTTAGGCAAATTTTTCATCACTAAATGCATTTGTCATAAACAAAAACAATTGGTGTTTGATTTGGACTATAGAGTGGATACATAAGAACATCTCAATTAAGCTTCTGGAGCTTCTGGCAAATCACTGTCGTTGTGCGTGGCTTCACGTTGTCCTAATGCAACACAATTCCTTTCCAATGGACCTTCTTGGCAATTGCTTTCTTCAGACTGTTAACAATTGTTAACAGCACTGATCTGAATTAAGAGTTTCACAGTAAGAAAGTAGAAAGTAGTAGTTGTTGATTCTCTGTCAATCCCATCAAACACATAGAAAAACCTTCGTGATCGTAAACACTGACTTGCCCACTTTTTGCGTCCACTCACCGCAATTCGACCATATCCGCTTGACGTTGTTGTAAGTGATCTACTTTAAGACACCAGTCACTATTCGCTTCAGAAATGGATCAATAGTGTTGTGACGATATTGAGCAGATGAAAAGTCCCTACATGAGGCTTCTCGAACTTCATTGTGTATCCAACTTCATTCAAAAGGTCTCGGACGATGTTTGTGCAATATTTAGTTCTTGATCAATCAATAAAGTACCTACATTACTATCGGACTCGATGACTTTAATGGTTTTATTGACATTTACGACAGTTGGCCTTCCAGAATGTGATGCATCTTTTCACATCAAAATTACCAAAAAAGAATCGTCGAAAGCAAAATTGTGCATGATTGGCTGTTAAAGTATCAAAATCATAAGCACTACTCACATTTCTAGTCACATGGTTTTGATATTTCACCTGTTTCGAAAAAAAAAACTGTGAAATATCTTCTTACTAGCGTATCTTCTGTCTGCTGGTGTTCATTTTTGACGAGCGCTCAAACAAAACTTAGTCAAGAAATGGCAAAACTGGCTGAAAAGTTTTTTTTTTTAGAAGCAATATTAGTAGTTTATTTTTAGCAAATGTTATGTAGATAAAAATAAAATTTTCATTAATTTAATTATTAACAAACGTAGAGCGTTGATTGTAGATTGTAGTAAAATTGCGTCAGCTTAATGGAACTGACAGCAAAATTCATGTATGCAATCAGCAAAAGTCATTTTTAACTAAAATTTAAATCTTACTCTAGCTCACTAAATACAATGTCATTGCTTTCTATTTATTGTTGCTGGAAACCAGCTACGAATAAACAAATAATAAACACACTGTGAGTGGGTCTGGCTGAAAGCGTTTGTTCATATAAAATCCGCCTCTGTTTAACTTTTGGTTTTGGGTGAACTGTTTCAGTTATGTAAACAAACTTTAGTGTTGCTAATAAAGTACAATGAAATTTAGTATCAATTGAAAATAAAATTTACAAAACGATGCTTATAAAGCTGAATGGGAAAAGTTGCTCACAGAGCACAAAAGTACCAAAAAAGTATTTGATATTTTTATCAAACTAATTTAGAAATAAAAAATTACATAAATACATTACATACTATAAATAAATATTTAAATGTATTAAAGTAATTACAAATTATTTTGGTTTTGTAAAAGTGCCGAAAAATGTTTTAATTTTTTTTTAAAAGTGTTGAAAATTTGACAAAATAATGGAAATTAAAAGAAAAACAACAAAAAAGTTTACTAAAACATTTAAATGATATTTTGATGATGATATTAAATGATATTAAATGTAAAATGTAACTAAAAACTGTTTTCGATTTCCAAATTATTATTATTATTATAAAATTATTTTATTATTTATTATTATTATTAAATATTTTCAAATTATGGTTTATTTTATTTTTGGTTTTTTGAAACTCACTTTGAGTATTATAAAAACACGGAAATAAAATATAAAAAATATTAAAAAATTCAAAAATGTTAAAAATAAAATTAAAAAAATTAAAATATTAAAAAATAATAAAAATATAAAAAAAATTTAAAAATATTTAAAATAAAAGTTCAAAAATTAATGGAAATAAAAAAACAATAAATACGTTCATTAAAACATGAAAATAACATTTAAATAAAACATTTAAATAAAATATTTAAATGTTATTTTCTTTTTTTAATATTTAAATATTTAAATGTTTTTTTCATTTTTTAAGGAAACGTTTTTATTTTTTTTTTATTTCCATTAATTTTTTAACTATTATTTTATATATTTTTTATGTTTTTTACATTTGTTATAATTTTTTAAATTTGTATTTTTTAATATTTTTATTTTTAATATTTTTTTAAATTGTATTTTTATTTTTTAAATTTTTATTTTTAATATGTTTTTATTTTTATTTTTAATAGTTTTTTAATTTTTTAATATTTTTAAAATTGTATTTCCGTTTTTTTATAATACTCAAAGTGAGTTTCAGAAAAACAAAATAAACCATAATTTGAAAAAATATTTAAATGTATTAAACCAAAATCTGTTTTAGATTTTTTGATATTATTTTCAAAGTATGATTTATTTTAGTTTTTCTAAAATTCACTTTTAATAACATATTGTAGAAAAAAACGGAAATAAAATTTTAAAAATATTTTAATATGTTCAACTAGCCTTTTCAATACTTAAAATTGATTTGAAATTATTATTTTCATAGTTTTTCTGTCATTATAAAAAAAAATTTTTGTTTTTTTGATAATTTTTTATTGTAGTTTTTTGTTTTATTATTGTTAATGAAAACAATGCATTGAAGTAATTCCACCTTTTTTAGTGTTTTACTGTACTTTACCGCAATCATTTTTTTTTTTGCCAGCCCGTTCTTTCAAAGTTCACTTAAATATTTGTCAACCGTTGACAAAAGTTTTTATCCCTCCTTTAGCTTTTACACTCTTCCACACTCTTTCCCTCTCAAAGTAAAAATCAAGTCTCAAGGACAACCAACCAGCAACAGAAATTGCATAAAATTATAGCAAAGTTTTACGAAAAGGACACAGTCGTCGCCATTTTGCACACTTGTGTCAGCTCAAAGCTTTCTCATATTTACAATTAATAATCCATAAGCAGAACACAACAAGTGACAATTCGATGGACGCGTATTTGTCAGTTGAAATCGATTCGATACGAAATGGTAATGCAATTTTGCGATAAAAGAAAACAACAACAAACACCAAATGATACGCTACGAAAATGTGCAAATCGTTATACAAGTGAACACGCTGAATTACACCAACAAAATTTATATGAATAGATAAACAAATACAAATAAAATGCCAGACATAGGTCATTATCGCCTTCAGTAGGTGTTGTTGTTGTTTTTTAGTGTATAAAAGAAATCGGCGTGGCAATTAATTGAGTAGACACTCGTAGCGAGCCCGCCCCTTCTAAACATGATAAATGACAGGTAATTTATGTGATTTTTTATCGCAACGTTTTTTGGCCAATTTTGTTGCAAATTAATTACAATTGTTAATTTGATTTGATCAAAAATTTTCCAAAGTTTGCTTTTGACTGCACGCAACGTAAGACAACAACTGTTGTTGTTGTATGCAATTTTTGTTTCAAATTGTATAATTTTATTAAGATTTTGGTTTGCAACAAACCAAAATGAGTTGACGTTGCCTAATTCTGACTGTGGATCATCAGAACAGCAAAAATTGCGGAACTGAGGTCATCAGCGTAAAGCAGATTGCATGCGAATTTGAAATTGTAAAACTTTAATAAGACTGTGGTTTGCAGCAAATAGAAGTATGTAAAATGCAATTTATTTTGTGATATTCACTGTGTATTGTTGACCAAATTTATTGCTTAAAGCCTACATTTACATACATATATCAAAAAGTTGGATGCGATTTTAATTTAAAATTGTCAAAATGTATTAAAAATCTAAATATGTAAACTACTATGTGGTATTTACCAAATTGAATGCTGAAAGCCTAAATATTTACATACATATATCAAAAAGTTGCATGCGATTTTGCCGATGTTGGATAGTTTTGCTAAACTTCTACATAAAATATATTTATACGAAATCAAACTATTGTGCGAAAAATTCACAAGACATATTCGTATATATGTATATGCATAGAAATGTTTGTATATATGTATGTACACAGTGGTGCGCACAGGATTTCATTTAGGGGGGCCTGGAGTTGCGTATAAGTTTTGTACCAGCAATTTTTGTATTTGGGCGGTTTGAGCCAACAAACTCGGCCCCCCTGTGTGCACCATTGTACGTACATATGTATACAACACTTGTGAATATAAATTATGTAGTTATGTATCGGACATGTGTTGTTTTCCATATACTGGTGACACACTCCCTCACCAGAAAACTTGTAGGCGGCAACTGCTTAGCTACCAATCAACTTTCTACAGAATTGCGCATAATAACAGTTGTTGACACTCACCTAAAAGGCACACAACACAATGCACATACACACACATACAAACATAGACAGTTAACTCAAACGAATCTCATATCTAGAATCACATATCGATGTGACCTAGAAGACTGAAGTGCGGCGTGTTGCGCGCACAACACTTTTCGAATTGTGCGATTTCAATAACGTAAAACTGCAACAACAACAACTGCAACAACAAAACAAATATAGAAAATGCACTAATATGTAGGGGAGCACGTGATATGCTTTTCTTTGGCATAGTTGAAGCTGTTGACTACGTGTTGCAAACAACTCGCAGATAAAATTGAACTGGAATTTCATGTGCGTGGAAAACCCTCAATAACAATCGAACTCGTGATATAAATCTCATACTTTCGAAATGTTAAAATTGTGACTGATGAAATGACTGATGATGAAATGACGACGTCCTATGGTCGTCGTACGCCGAATTTCATTATATGGTGTATTATAAGGGAATCTAGGGTAGAAGGGCTTTGCACGCAAGTTTAAAGTCAATGAGGCCAATAAATCAAGTTCTTCTTCTTCTTAGCCCTTGGTTGATCCCATCAGATTTTTATAAAAAAACAAAAATACTTATTTAATGACTTCTTATTTGAACTGCTTTTACCATATTTGAAGTTAGTTGGCGCATTAATGGTCAATTTTTCAGTGCGAGTTTAACTAAGTTTCTAGTTTAAACTCAGTTTAAACGCTAAATCCAATTTTTCGGTCAAACTTGACTGAAGTTTAAACTCAGTTCGTTTTGGTCAGCTCCTGGCTGTAGTGATCGAAATTCTTCTTTTTGTCCTTTTTTTAGATTCTTATACTTTGTGCGCAACGTTTTCGCGCACCGGAACTTATCAACAAATTTGGAATCGAAATAGTCCTCAATCCATTTGGTTTGTTTTCTTCAGCACTCACGCGGTTTGTCTTCTTGCACTCAAGCACTTGTTTTTTGATCACAAGCTCAAGATGACATTCGATTCTCAGAGACGAACAATTTGTGCTCCGTTTGCTTATTTTGAATTTTTTGATGAAATACGTTATTTGAGCGCAAATTTATTTACGAATGATAATCAAAACAAAGGAAAATTGGCACACTCAAATGACAAATATTTGCTCCAGTTAAACCAGCACTGAAAAACTGCTTTCCCGTTTAAACTGAGTTTATATTTAAACCAAGTTCAAGTAAACCACGTTTAAACTGCGTTTAAACTCGCACTGAAAAATTGGCCCTAAATCATGTTTCCCCATACAAACTCTTAACCCATCGTTGACTCAGTCGGATTTTTATTTTTGTGTTATTTTAGTGCTTTCACTAAGTTTGAAGTCAATGGGCCCATTAATTCATGTTTTTCACAGTTTCATGTTGATAGAAAACAAGGTTACGACATCAATGACAGGAAATTTGAAGTTTTCACGAGTGACGTAGTACGAATTGTTTCAAATTGTCAAGGAACAGTGGGACATGTACGACCTTTTACAAAATTAATATTTCCAAAAAAAAAGTTTATATGAAGTGCATATGAAGTTATTTATTTCGTTTCATTGTATTTTTTAAATTAAAAACGATCAGGTTTTCTGTAAATGATTCCCATTTTAACTTGGAAAATAGTCCTCCTCATCGAATTCTTATAGTAATGAAATTCATACTATCGCGTCCACAAAAGTTCTCAAATACGTCTTTTGAGAACCTCAAAAAAATGCAGAGCGTGTGGATCTGCGGATTACTCAAAATTTTAAAAAATCGTATAAAATATTAACAACGCAGCATATGGCACAACAATCACGAATATTTAAATTCACAAATTACTCATTTGCTTTTTTTGTATTATTTTGCCGACGTTGGCCCACTGCACACTTCATTGTTTACGTTTTGTTTTCTATCAAAAACTCATTACAATTGTTGCAAACCGTTTTCACGAAAACGTTCACTATTGCATTTTATATTATTCCAAAGATTCCACACCGTGTTGGTCAAATTTTCGCGTTAAATAGTAACAAAATTCAAAAAATGCCGTTGGCCAATCAAATTTTTCATAACAGATGAAAATAATTTTAAGGTGCCCAATTGACATAGGATTCAAATTTAATTTTTATCAGGTGTACAACTTTGCTTCCGCCGTTTTTTTTTCCAAAATTAAAAGCTTTATTGCGAAAAAGTGCTTACAGATGTATTATTCAAAGTATTGTCCGTCGCTAGCGACAACTTTCTCCCATCTTTCCGGCAATTTTCGGATCCCGGCTCCAAATAAGGAGTCCTCTTTTGACGCTATCCATGAAGCAATCCATTTTTCCAATTCTTCGAAGGATTGAAAATGTTGATCTGCCAGGCCGTGTGCCATCGAACGGAATAGGTGGAAGTCAGAAGGGGCGACATCTGGGGAATACGGCGGGTGGGGCAAGACTTCCCATTTCAGCGTTTCCAGGTACTTTTTGACCACTTTTGCGACGTGAGGCCGAGCATTGTCGTGTTGGAGGATGACTTTGTCATGTCGCTCTTCCATTTTTAAAACGTTCAAACCACTCCCGACACGTTCTTTCACTCAGAGCAGCATCACCGTAAGTTTCTGAGATCATTCGATGCGCTTCAGCTGCATTTTTTTTTCGAATTGTAACAGAAAAGTAAAACTTCCCGCAAATGGCGAGAATTGGGCACATAAACGGACATTTTCGAGCGTGAATAATACGAAAACAAGAACAACTGTCACTGAAACGGCGATGACAATTCGTTAGGCACTGTCCACACTCACTTTAAAGGCATTACCATCTATGTATTTCAACCAGCCTCAGCCGGTACAGCCACCTATCGGAAAACGGCGGAAGCAAAGTTGTACACCTGATAATTTTTTGTTCAAGATGAGGAAAAATACAAGGAGAAGCAAGATTTTATTTTAGCAAAATTCTGCGCATGCCATTGCAGAATTGGCAGAAATTGATTAAACTGTCAAAAAATATGTGTATAAACGTGTTTTCGGTCTTAAAAAGGAGTATACGTACGAATAATAAAAATAAAGTATTACACTCTTAAATGGTCACCTTATAAATTTTCATCAGTGACGTCATCAGCCGGATGTCGTAATCTTTATTTTATCATTCTTGGTTTCTCCATACAAACTCTTAACCCGTCGTTCTCCCCGTAAGATTTCGATTTTCGTAAAAAATGAAAAACATATATCGAATTATTTCACATTTAAAATATTTCCATCAAGTTTGAAGTAAAAAAGCGCAATAAGTCATGTTTCCTCACATAAACTTTTAACCCTTGGTTCACTCCTTTAAGTTTTGATTTTCAAAAATATGAGAAACACTTGTAAAATTATTTTTGATTTCAAGTGTTTTCACCAAATTTAAAGTCCATAGGCCAATCGGTTCAGGGGTTTTTCGTATACGTCTTCGTCTTTTCGTCTTTCTGTATACGAACCTTAACCCTTGGCTGACCACGTTGAATTTTGATTTTCGAAAAATTTAAAAATACATATCGCAATATTTTTGCTTTGGAGTATTTTCACCAAGTTTTAAATAAAAAGACCCATTGAAGCGGCTTTCTTTATTTCTGTTTTTTTTCCTATAGTCAGTAAGTTCTTTACGTTCATTGACTTGTTGAATAAATAAAATAAAAATAAATTAAATAAATTTGGTTTTTCAATTTAACCTTAACCCATGTTTCCCCCTTTAGACCCTCTTTAAAAAATCCTGTGTTATTCATTCATTCATTTTTCAAAATGCACCCACAGGTTTGAGCTGGACGATGATGAATCAGTCAGTTAGTCAGTCAGTCAGTCAGTCAGTTAGTCAGTCAGTCAGTACAAACAATTATATGTATTGAGATTGAGCTCACTTTGAGCAGTTGACAGCAACTTGTGACTGAGTTGTTAGCATTGAGTTCAGAATTTCTTTCAACAATTGGAATTTTTTTACAAAAAATTATTAATTTTGTGCTTAAAAAGTATTCAGATATACATGTATGTATGTGTGTACAAAAAAGAGTCCGACAAATTCAATTTGTTCCAACAGAAATTGCAATCTGTACCTATGCAAAAAAACATTCGAACCAAAAATTCCTCGTAATCGCTGCACATGTATCGAATTTATTTCCTTTTTCTTCCTATCACATTTCGGCCAAATCATTTTTCTCAAAATCCAAAATAAAAAATCCTCCTCTTGCCTTGTGTGTAATGTGTGTCATTGCAGTGGAACCGGATTCACATTCGAGTTTCAAACGAATACGCGCGTTTTACAGCGTCATCGCACGCTCACTTGCATTCGCAGCGGCAGCGGCAGCGACAGGTAGAGTTTCAAGTTCAATGTCGTTGCATTTCTTTGCGAAACCAGTTTTGGCAGCCGGCCACCAGCTACCAGTCACCGGCCATCAGCCGCTCGGCAGCACGTTTGCCGCACGTCAGGCGTGCAGTGCGTCGTGTGCCTTGTCGACTGGATTGCGGAAAATGTGCTCAGCGTTTGATTGGTCGCTCTCGTCCCGTTCATTGTATATGTTCGTTTTGTTCTTGGCCACCGCTTACTGCTGTGGTACCAATGAGCCCGTTGACTCTTGACTGAATTCTGACTGAATTCCGACTGCGAGTCTGGCCGCTACCTGTTTGGCAAACGACAGCAGTCAAACCAGTTTGTTCTTTCCCGCAAGCGAAGACCTCTTTTTTTTTTGGAGCCTCGTATAGTAGGAAAAGTTGCGTAATGGAATTTTTATAGAACCACCGGTGGCAAGTCGGTCGCACACGGCGCCAAATGCCGCATCATCACTCGAGTGATGCGCTCACGTGACGCGAGATAGGCAAATTCAACTAAAAATTCAAATTCAAATTTAAAACTGAAATTAAAATTAATGATGGCAATAATCGCGTAGCTCGATTTCAAGGTAGATATTAAAAAGTTGACTAAAAACTAAATGAAAATATTTAAAAAGCAAAAATTTATACGAAAAACACACAAAATCGAAAGTAAACATTGTCATTGATAATGCACTGACGCGGAAAGACTCCAGCTGGTAGCAGCGGTCGCTGGTGACAGCTTTCGGTGTAAGCTAATGGAATAATTATAAAGCGGCTTTACACGAGTGTATCGTATCTCTGAGCCGGCAGCAATTTGCTTTAGTGCGATTGCTGCGTTTTTGTATTTTTTTTTGTCGTGTTCACAGTTGCAATTGCTGAAAATATTGAAATGACATATGCCGTTTTATTGCCGCCATTGTGCACAGCATTTGAACGAATGCCGCTGATGCTCTAAAATCGCACACATTGTGAATGGTGAAAAGACAAAACAAAGACAACAGTTTACGTGCCGCAATTAACATACGAAAAGTTATTGCATTGTGAAATGGGAATCCGAACTTGAATTGAAGTTTTGCGCAGATTTTCGTGGCGTGTCAGAGCAAATATTTACTTATTTCAGTTAGCCATATAGCAAAATATGTGTGATTTGGTTAACAATTGCGGCAAATATTGATGTATCATATTTATGCAGCGGCAGAGTCAGTGGCACTAAAACGTGCAAAAAGGTTTCCATTTAAGTGCTGGACTGATAAGCTATATCATCACATATATATATCGCACACCTACTTCAAAAGTGAAATAACTAAAAATTTATATTTTTCGGGTTTATGTGTAAATTCTTTCCGCAATGCATCTATCTATCAATAAGCAAAAGGCTCAATATATTTTATTGTTTTAACTGTTACCAAAATACAGTTAGGTCCCACTTCATGTCGAGAAGTTTAATGCTTTTCGATCGCTGCAGCTCAATGCAAAGTGGTCCTTATTCAAATTGTGACACTTTTGAAGAAATAAATCTTTGTTGGACACTTTCGACCCCAAAGTTGCCTGAGATCAACTTCCCTATTTGTCATCTTATAGCAAAAGCTACGATTAGTTTATGGGTTTAATTTAAGTAGGCACCAACAAATTAAAATTTGTAGAATTGAATTCAAAGCTAATGACAAACATTTTACTGTTAACTCCAAAAGAATTTCCAATAATTCGCAGCAATATCAGCGAAGGTTTGTGTTCTAACTGAAGTCTACGAATTGGGCGCGTTTGATGAAAACCCTGTTTCTTTAATAATGGTTAAATAAAATCAAAAAGTGGTAATTTTGTATTTTTCTACAAATACGAAATAATTTTTCTGTAATTAAAAAATATTGATAACAAATTTATTTAACCCGATCTAAGCTAAAATTGTTCAAAAGTAAATTAGCTCTGGAACTCTAACAAAGAGGCGTGGCGACTTCAAATGTCGTGTGCACACTTCTTAGGCAAATGTCTCGTGATTTAAATAAGAAAATTTTATTCGAGATACAAGGTAAAATTCAGAGTTGAGAGGGTTAAGTTAAGTTGTGACAATTTTAGTTTATATTTTCATATACAAAAAAAATCGTATTTTCAAAATGTGTCTGTAAACTTTTTAGTAGTATTTTTTTTTTTAAATACATTTGTGGACATTTTTTTTTTTATTTATTTCGGTAATTATTGAATTAAAATAAAAGTTTTTCTTAGAAGGAATTTTTATAGACTAGCTTGAAGCTTAGTTTGAAAATAGAGCAAAAACCACTGGTTTTCTGTATCATGTAGTAAGACAAAATATTCTAAAAATATTACAATACATTAAAGAAAATTTAGTTTTTGGAGATATGGATAGATATGGTATGACTATCTACACACTATTATCTACATCGTTGTCAATATACAACAATGAGAAAAGTATAAACATTTTGTCTAGATTTAAGGGTCCGTCAATCCTCAATCAAAAACACCTCAGTTGTCCATCACCCATCCGGCCAGAAGATTGTAGACATCTTGTCTGAGGCCAGAATATCCTAAGTCTTCCCAACAGCTTTGGATTTTTGTTATTCATTCATTTCAGTTATTTTTAGTATTCTCAACCAATTGATTTGTAAAATTTTGATTGACAGCTTTGTCATGATAAAATTTTAGTGATGTGTATTAAGTTTTTACTACATGTGTATGCATTTTTTTTATTGTACACATGTAAGTACATAAATCATTGCTTGAATATCTCAACAGTCATGTAAAATGTGTTGCAAAACTTTAATGGAGCAGGTGATAGCTAAAAATATGGCACTTGTTAATATTTTCAGCACATTCTGTCCTGTTTTTTAAAAAACCCCACAATAGCACCAAGTGTACTTAGCTGTTTTGCGTTTGATCCAAACAAAAACCAAAACAATTAAGTACTTCATTAGAGCAAAGTGTTGGCCGCAAAATATGGCCAAGACTGGGGTATCAGTAAACAAGCCTTTATCAGATGTACATGCCAATTTGTTGGCTGACATTCTCCGAGCGCTTATCAGTCACGATTTTCACTATTAATTATTTGGGCGAGGGCTGCTGCCTATTCGTACAGTGAACATTTGGCACTTCATTGCCTTATCGCTGTTTCCATTGATTAATGAGCTTTGCCATACCCGAAAATGCGAAATAAAAAACAAAACGTAGCAGCAAACGATTCACTTCGATGTGGGTGGAGTGGGCAAACAAAGGAGATAGTATTAATTTTTTGACATTTCCAATAGACGTTCAACAAAAGATACATTGGGGTTTACGGTTTTTTAATTAATTGCATTCGAAAACAGCTTTAAGTGTACTTATTTCGATTGTGCGAATGCCTTTGGCCGGATCTGCGGTAATTGATGAGTTGACCAGTGGCTTGAAAGCGCCGTTTCCTTTGCACCGTAAAGCTACATTTGAGCGAGAAGCAAATATTTTTAATAGTCCGCTAACAAACGGTTAAGTATTTTGTTTTTCAAGACTGTCACGATCGCAATTAAGTCACGCGTTGTATAATGGAACGTCAGCGATTGTTGCGTTAAGGTTTCGTCGCCAACAAACCAATGATGGCAATGATAATCACACTAATTCAAGCATAAGATCGATTATCATGTCGATCCTCATGTACACAAACATTCCCAGTGCTGTGTGTCGTACGATCGAGTGATACTGTTCTCCCTTTGCTTTGGCTTAAATTTGTTTTCTGTGCAAATCACACGTCTTATAAACTGGCACATGTGATATTTTTACGGGTCTGGACTAATTTGAATGGTAGTAAAAACCATGAACAGTCATATAAAACGAATAAATAGATGGTGTCAATTTGATGACTTGTCTCCATTTATTGTTTTTTTAGTTTAGTTTTCAATATTAAAGTAAACCAATAAATTTGGTACGTCATAGTATGCACGAGTTGTGGTAGGTTTTCAAAAATCAAAAATAACTAAATTTGTCTGGTTTATGCTGACGTTGCAAAGTCGTTGTGAAAAATATTGAGTTAGTGGAGATCTTAGAAAATGTATGCAATTAATTTATGTTATTATCGTTAGAAAAGAAGAGTTAAAAGAAAATATTCTTGTACGTTCTACGTTTACCGCCACCACTTACGATTACTATTACGATGAATTTGAAGGGTTTTAACCCTTTCGCTATGTGGTATCCATACGAATACATGATGTTTGTGTACGTCTGCATCCTCTATGGTTGCAAAAATACATTTTTTGTTGGTCCTTAAAATAGTTTGAAGTTTTAGGAATATTAAACTGAATATTTAAGTTTAACCCTTTCGACCAAAAATTTTACACTGTGTTTCGATATTATTTTTTGGTATTTAAATTATGAAACACTGGATTAAGAAGTGTGCACACGACATTTGAAGTCGCCACGCCTCTTTATTAGAGTTCTAAAGCTTTTAAATAATTTTAGCCTAAAAAGGGTTAAATACATTTTGTTTCAATATTTTCGAATTACAGAAAAATTATATAATATTTATGGAAAAATACAAAATTACTACTTTTCGATTTTATTTAACCATTATTAAAGAAACAGGGGTTTGATCAAACGCGCCCAATTCGTAGACTTCAATTGGAACACAAACTTTTCTTGATACCGCTGCAAATTATTGAAATTTATTTTAGGGATAGCAGTAAAAGTTTTGTCATTAGCTTTGTTGAACTCACTTCTAAAAATATAAATTTGTTGTTGCCTACTTAAATTAAATCCATAAATCAATCGTAGCTTTTGCTATAAGAAGACGAAAAGGTGAAGTTGCTCTCAGGCCACTTTGGTGTCGAAAGGGTTAAAGAAGAGAAGTTTACATGTTTTTGAACGGTATATCTTGACAGAGTAAAGGAAAAATAAGCAGACAAAATTATATAACTTTTTATGTTGACGTTTTTTTTCAATTTACATAATTTTTGTTTTAATTTTTTAGAACGCCAAATGGAGCCAACATGATTCCATTGAAGGTCTCTTTTATTTAAATGCATGGAATTGTGAAAGAAAATCTTCCGCTACCTTTACTAAGTATTTCTTAAAGTCAATTTAAACGCAAGAAAATTTTACCCCTACTTTCTAAACTTATTCCATATGGAAATAGGACATTTAGTGTCAATACACCACGAGCCCAGAATTGCGTATTATTTCGCCTACTTATTACTGCTTACTTTCGAAATTCAACGTTCTAAAAAATTTTTTGCTCATCATTCATCATTCACCATTCACCATCAATACCGTTATTAACTTAAAATACCATCATTCTTTTTCAAACTCAATCTTCATTTGTGGTGCATAATAATTCATTAGCGATCAAGTAATTGTTATAATTCTTACCAAGCATTATCAATCTAATGCAAATCATGAGCATTCATCATCAGTTGTCATGAAATATAATCTGAATCCGTTTTTTGATATCATTTGTTATGAAAATAAATCAATTCGGATAGCGTTGCATATTACTGTCATTCATTGTCAATCATTTACAATCATTCTTATTGATCACCAAATAATTATTGTTTAAATCTTAAGAACAAAAAGTTATCACTATCGTTGAGTAGTTATTATTACATTATCAAGAATGACAACCGGAAATGCCATCAGTCAACGTCAATATGCATCCAACCATTCCCCATTCGTCATTCGGCTATCAGTTTTATGCAAATATTCGCTCACCACTTTTCTCCTCCTGCGCACAACTGCAATCATTTGAGATAAATGTGTTGGGTTCTTTGACTGCGCGCCCACAAATTGTGCGTGGGCGAATATGTAAATGAAAGTTGTGGGCATAGGATTTTTTTCGTCACATGCTTGCCGAACGTAATCTATGTGAATGAATGGAATATTAGCGCACATTTCTTTAGCCAATTACACACATACATACACAAGTATGTGCTCGTATGTGCCTACACGCCTCGCATAATTAGATACGAAAAATTCTGCAAACATAAACACAATAACAATAACAACAAAAACCATACATGGCATGCATGCTGCTTCGTCTCTCATGGGTTCAATTGACTGCTAATGTTCCACTCATCAGCGTCAATAGCGCCAGTCGCTCACGTAGTTAGTCCTACAACCGGCTCCAGCGGACCTACTTGTCGCCGTTCGGCTCGTTTCGCACACACTCAGCCCGACACAGCCGGCAAAACACACACTCGTTCCACATTCGTTGCCGATGTTGCTCGCCCGCTCGCTGTTCGGTGGCGCTGGCATAAAGTGACAAGCAAAAACAAAGCGTCCACGCTGCCGCAACAAGTTCAAATTTCCGCCTTTTGCCATTGCAGTTCGATCGATCCGTGCGTTTCGACTGGTTGTTATTTGTGTGCTTTTGGGGAGCGCGCCGCGGCCAATTGGACAGTCAGTCAGTCAGCCAGCACGTGAGTTAGCCAGTGCTGTGCGCGCGAGTGTGTGCTTTCCCATTAAGATTTATTTATTCCTGTTCACTTTTATTTTGCGTGATTATTATTACATACGTTTTGTCTGTTGCCGCGCTCACAGTGTCGCCGCTGGCCGACAAGTGTCGCAGTGCACGCTTTGACGGCGGCGGTGTAGTGCCAATTTTTGAATTACTGTCAGTTAGTTTCGCTACCGCAACGGCTCGTGAATGTCCACTGCTTACACTGCTCGGTGATATCTGCACGTTTACCGTTATCCTGCAAACTCGCCCATTCGCAATTGTCCTCCGTTGGTGCGCGCGCTCGTGTGTGTGTTTGTCTGCCAGTGTTGGTGCTTACTCGAGTGTGTTGCTATTTTTAGCTGCCGGAATAAAAAAGGAATTTGTGCCACAAGTTAATTCCACATTAACCCATTAAGCCCTGAGCGTTGCGTTTGCGCAACGTTTTGGAATTTCGCTACATTAAGTAATTCATAAAGATATAAGACTTGAAAATGGGTAGAATTGGATTCGAATTGATCGTTTTAGATTCTGCCATACTCAAATTTCAAAATTTTTTAAATATTCATATCTTTTTTTCGATCCAAAGTCAAAGGTTTTTTTTGGGGAATTTTTGAAATTCAATTAAAAATACTTATTCTTCAAACCTATCAAAATCCCTTTGTGAGCTGCATTTTGTAATGCTAAACTATTTAAAAATAAATTAAAAAAAATTTTTTTTTTTTTTAATTTTATGTTTTGTATGTGACTAAGGCCCAAATTGCGTTTACGCAACGTACCCTCCTGGTTCAGGGGGTGGGGGTATGAATTATTTGCTTGATTTTTTTTCTTGATTAGGTCAATTACTAAGATTGTGTAAAATTTTATGGAAATCGCACAAGCCCTTCTGGGGTCAGGTTTTAATGGGTTAATGTCGTCCTTGCATATTTATTCGCGCTTCAAGAGACGTTCTAATTACAATAAGTGAAAGCACATTTTTGTGAGAGTGAGAATTTGTGGAGCTTCTAGCAAAAGTTAGTAGGTTTGCAAACTAATATTTTAAGTGCTATGACTAAGTTGGTAATATACGGTTTTTTGTTTGGAGAAACAGTAAACTATGCTTCACCCATAGTGTCCTTGGGCAATTGAAGGCTAAGGATGATGAGACCAGTAGTAAAGAAGCTACGATTGTACTACTATTTCTCAGTAATATGACTATTGCTGCATTCCTTCATATCCTCATCTACAAGCAACAAGGATACGTTTATTCCTTTAGTTATATCAGAGTATCAAATATTCTACTAGAGTATCATATCCGAGTATTCCTCTAGAATCCTGTGCCATTTTAGATTGGTTTCCTCAGCACGAACTACGCGCTGAATATTCCTCTTCCCATTGCTTTCCTCTTTGATAGAGTTCAATGGACTGTTTGTGTTAAAGGACATTGACTTTTCTTTCCCTAAATCTGTGTTCTTAGAGTCGCTCAACCTCGTTCTTAATTAATTAGTGAGAATCATTCTCAGAGGTTTTTACCTTTTTAGTTTATAGCGGCTTAGCATGTACGGGCACTCTGCTATATTTTTATAGTCTGTAGAACTTTTGTTCATAGACCAAATTAAGTAAATAAATCAGGGACTGCAAATAACCGTTATTTATGAAAACTATATTTGACAAAATTACTATGAAGGAAAGGTCGCACCGAGAATCAAACAATAAAGCAATAAAGTTTTTTTTGGAATACTTTGGAAAAAATAAGTATTATTTTAATGAAATGAAAATAAGAATTATTTTTTATTTATATTTTTTTTTTATATTTTAAAAATCCTTTAATAACAATCACTTTTAATTTTTTCATATTAAAGGGTGTTCACACCAAAATCGGGACACTTTAAAACCTCTGTATCTTTTAAAATAAAACTCTTTGAAAAGTAAAATTTTATGAGTAAGACTCCATGACTTGGTTTCTAATATTCAATAAAAAAAATTTGCAAAACCCGTTTTATTAGTAAGAAAATGGCAAACGAATACGAACGTAGAAAACTCATCTTGCACGAACACACTACGAATCGCAACCTCAGTATACGCCGAAATACAAAAAAGCTAAATTTTGCACCATCGACATGCAGTCAAGTGTTGAAAAATTGTAATGAAAGGCTGAGGGTTGATCGTAAGGCGGGTAGTGGTGGTGGCCATGGCCAGAAGAATGTTAGATGCACGAAGAAAGTGATGGCCGCTTTAAAAAAAAATCCGCGAATGTCAAGTCGTTCGGTGGCTTAAATCGTGGAGAAATTGTCATCGTTCGTCAAGAAAGCCAAGAGACTCGTATGCTTGAAGAGTTACAAGGCTCAAGTAGTTCCAGATCGGGACGAGAAACGAAATTTTACCGTGTAGCACCGTTGTCGTAACTTGTTTGAAAATTGTCTAACGAAATTCAGTAGTGTGATCATGGATGATGAAACATACTGCTTCAACAACTTTACATTTTTAACTGGGCAAGATTTTTACACAGCCACGAATCGCCAAGATATTGCAGATGAATACAAGGTGAAATCAAGGGCAAAATTCCCAAAGAAGACCGTGGTTTGGCAAGCCATCTGTTCGTGCGCTGTTAAAACAAATCCTTTTGTAACAGTCGGTACAATGAATGGCAATATTTATCGGGAAGAATGCTTCGAAAAGATACTGCTGCCTCTCATTCGTTGCCACACATCAAAGCCGTTGTTTTGGCCTGACTTGGCTACTTTTGTGGTTGTGGAGGTTTAAAAAGTCAACGAATTTTCGTGCAAAAATTAATGGCAGGACTCCGACGAAAAGTACGGTTGGTGGCATACGGACTATATGGACTATATCATACCTCAAAGACCGAAAAGTAGAAATAAATTGTAGAAAAAATTCTAGATTACTTCGTTTTATTTTTATATCAGAAAACAAGTGTTCCGAATTTGGTGTGCACACACTTTAGTCCGCAAACAACAGTTTTTCTTCGATTTGAATTTTAGTTGTCCTATGATAACAATTATTGGTGACTTTTATTTAAAAGAGTCATCAATGAAAATCAGTCAGTGATTTATTTTGTAAGTCATCAATAAAAATAAAAATCAATCAGGGACTTTTAATTATAAAAGTCATCAATAAAAATCATTCAGTGACTTTTATTTTTAAGCCGCATTACCAAACCAAACAGCGGTCGAAACATCTGAAAGTTACTTAGCAATCAAAAAAAATTATTTCGAAAAATAGAATGAACTTTAAAATTCTCATTGTATGGCTGGCATGATTCTGATGCCCGAGATATCTGTCATCTCTAGAAAACAAAAAACAAATAAATTTATGCGATATTGAGAACGATAAATATAAAAATGTGCCATCTAAAAGGTTTCTCTTTCGTCAATATATCAATCAATTTCTTATGTTTGACTTGGTCTGATAATATCAAAATATTTAAGTATCTTACAATTTATTACTGAAATATTAAACCAATACAAGGGTTTCTGACTGACACTGCAACTGTTTTCTTATCCACGATATGTTCGCAAAATTAGACACAGAAATATGGTAAAAATGCGTATATAGTTCTTTGATCTTGTGGGCGTTTTCAAAACAATACATTTTTTTAAAACAAATTATTTAGTTTTGAAACTGTCTATAAACTTTCTTATTTCTTGATCTTGAGTTTTTGTTCAAAACAAAAAATTTCGCACTTAAAAATATATTATAACTTATAAAATGTCCATGAAGATCTTTCGCAATAAAATTAAATTGTCTTCAATTTCAAATATTAAAATTAAATCTAAATCAAATATGTTCTCAAATCTACCTTAACGATTTTCTTTTTCATATGTGTAAAAATTGTTCACTGGTTAACAAAACAAGTTAATTTTAGTTGCATAGTGTTATTGTTGCTGTTCAATTGACGTTAAATGTGTACATCTTCCAGCCATTAGATTTGATGTGTGCTCTCATTGCGCAGAAGGGAATCATGTTTACTAATTTAAGAAACCAAATACAAACGACATTTATAGCAACTACAATGACAACACACAACAAATATATCCCAAATATATGTCGCATTGCTTTGTCGTTCAATTTGATTGTTTTGAACGCTTTTATTGAACACTTTCCATTCGATGAAGCAAATTGATAGTTTCGTAAGCAGCCAACGCATATAAATCATTAAAAACAAAAAAAATATCTAATAAACTACTGACAATATTTGTATATATGTGCATGTCTATGTATGAAAGAATTTCATTCTTCCGCATTGACACATTCAAGTGTTCTCCGCTCCGAGCAACGAATGATGATCACATCGGTGGCACTTTGATTGGCGGCAAGAAGTCGCGTGACAGTAATTGTAGCTAAATTCGTGCGCCGAAAGAGTTGTAAAATATCTCGAAATTATAGATGTGTCTACGGGTTAAGGTTACATAAGATGTGCGCAGAGAGTCTCAACAAAATTAAAAAGCGATTACGTATCACAGCAGCGAGTAGTAAAATTAATTAGTACGATCAGTGCTGCACGCAGTAGTCGAGATCACCACAAAACCGAATCTTACTGTCAGTAATAAATTTAATACCTGACGAATCGTACTGGCGCGATATTTATTACATTTTTCTGTTCTATCTTTACAGTTGTGCCAGAGTATAAACGCATAAAAGCACGAATGCCGAGATTGTTCAAAGACGAACTCTGGAAGTTGGCAGTTGCAACGTGAACACATTGTAGAGAAAATCACCGCAATTTACTGAATTTTGATTGTACAACACAACATAGAATATCGAGAAAAGCAGCGAAGCAAAGCGCTGAGTAAAGATGAGTTTCAGCAGGAACAGCTCGAACGACAACGTTCGAAAGTTGTCGTTTTTGGGCTTCAATACCAATAAGAAGGTGAGTGCAATTCAAATATATAATACAATTGTTGTAGTAAAATAGCACACAGTACAAACCAAAAATCGCACACAGTTTGCTAAAGCCGCTCAAAGCGCTTTCAAATCATATGCTCTGCCATGAGGCCAGTCACATGTCGGGTGAACTTTGAACCTTTTTGTATAATTGCAAAGTGTCGCAGTGGATCGTTTGGGCAAACATAATTATGAACAATGAGTTGGCATTACTGTGTCCAATCGCCTCATTTCAGAGCTGCAAGCAATAAGTCAATGACTCTTGTAAAAGACACAAACAACCAGCACAGAAATTTGTCATCTTTGTTTGTACTCTGAAACTTTCTTTTTTGGTTAATGGCCAAAATGCGACAATGGCGCGCAACTTGTTTGTGGCTTTTACTCAGCAATTTGCGTAGCTTTTACCGCGACTCACGTCTCACAACATCCGAAAACAAAATAAAATAAAATAAATAAAAATAAAATAAAATAAAATAAAATAAAATAAAATAAAATAAAATAAAATAAAATAAAATAAAATAAAATAAAATAAAATAAAATAAAATAAAATAAAATAAAATAAAATAAAATAAATAAAATAAATTGAAATGAAATGAAATGAAATGAAATGAAATGAAATGAAATGAAATGAAATGAAATGAAATGAAATTAAATAAAATAAAATAACAAAAAATGAAATAAAATAAAATAAAATAAAATAAAATAAAATAAAATAAAATAAAATAACAAAAAATGAAATAAAATAAAATAAAATAAAATAAAATAAAATAAAATAAAATAAAATAGAATAAAATAAAATAAAATAAAATAAAATAAAATAAAATAAAATAAAATAAAATAAAATAAAACAAAATAAAATAAAATAAAATTAAGCTACAATCACAAAATCGCTGTAACTCTGATCGAAATTTTCCTTCGTCATTTTTTTCTCTCATATTTTTGGTGCTAATGTCAAACAATCGATTAGCTTCATTAACAGATTTCTTTTGTAAATATTGATCTCGAGCCGGGAGCAGAAATGAGACGCGTCTGTTTATTTTATAATTGTTCTAAATAAATGCCACATTAATTGTGGTTTCCTAAAACAGCACAACGAGTGTAAACATTCAATTAGTATAAACTTAAATGTTTTGCTAATTGAATATGCACTGACGAAATTTCCTGTGGAAGTAATTAAACTTCCTATTACTGCTAAGTAAATGCTGCACTGAGCCAAGGAGAAAGCTCTCTCTCAAAGCACTAAGCTTGTTTTGTCTCTCTTAAAAACTGAAACTTAAAATAAATGAGACATCAACGCCAGTGAAAAGGGTTTTATGCGTAAAAGCTTGAAATCTTTTGGCGCGAAACGAATTCAGTTACAAGGACACGCATATAGAAGTTCTCGGTTGCTCTTCTTTATGCTATTAAAGAACTAAAATTCTATGATTTCTTACAATTAGAACGATGAAAAGATAGGTTGATGCGTTGTGGTGATTGTCTACAGCAGAAGACACACTTTGATTATACGTAAACTATTTGATATCATAGGGTCTTGTGGATTGGGTCCTTTTCGTTCCTACTGATCCAATATGCATAGACTTGATGCCAGCTAATAAAAACTAGACAAACGAGTATAAATGTACCAACTTAAAAAGGCCCTACTTAACCTGTTCCAACTCTTGTAACTGTTTCTATATATCAATGCAAAAGCTAATTTTCTATACTGTAATTTTCAATTGATATTGAAATGGCCAATAATTGTCAAAAAATGTCAGTATCAAGGAGAACATAAATCAATCAAAGTACAAATCAATAGATATGCAAACAAAAGACAAAACATTTTGGCCGAAAATGGAATAAAATACTATTTTGAAGTATTTGAGCTTAGACGCACAAAGTGCTTGGAAATGCTTCAAATGACATTGTAAACAAAAATTAATGAAAGCTACATTATTTCTCAGCGGCATGAAATGAAATGCAAACACTCGTTACCAAAGTGCTAAAAGCTTTTGGCTTGTAGCTATCAAACAGCAAAAGTTTGCCATTGAGCTTTTCTGCAAATGGTTTTTGCTGTCTGGTCGCCTTAATCTATTTGAAACACATTGAGCAGACAAACAGCACAGATATGATATGAGTACTTTAATTAATATTAATTATGAACAAATCCAACAAAGTAGCTGGCAGCGTTTGCAGGACAGCTGAAGTTACAACAACCGCAATGGCAGCGCTCTCTTGCTGATTGGAGAGGTGGGGGTTGGTTCGTTGTTTGGCGATTGATGGTCGCCGCTGACCCCGTCGACCCTCGCACACACACAAGAGCCCAATGCAGAAACAAGCAACGGCACAACAGGAAATCAATATTCGTGGTCAAGGTTGCTGCCACCGTTTGTGTTTGTATCTGTGTTGTATTTTCAATGCACTCACACACACACATACACACAATCATTTACAGCGTGTTGCCCGCTTGCCAACTTGACAAGCAACCAACTGTTGATGTTTGCTTGTCCATGCTAATATGTTTGTGTATACAGAATGCACAGAGCAAACGTTTACTAAAAGTGCTAAAAAATTTGCAAGTGTCTTCATTAGTCACATGCAAAGCGGTGCACGCATATGTCTCGCCAAATGGCCAACTGATTCTGAGTACGAATACCACAGACTACAATATCTCATAATTTTTTGTTGCAAATTGTGTTGTGTGTGCGTGTGGCACGCAATGTTGCGCATTGACTTACAGTTGCATTGGTTTTTGCTTTTCTTTAGAGATTTGTGATGGTAAGTACTGCGGTCTACTGAAATCAAAACTTTTTTGAAATATTTTTTCTCAGTTTTGAGTATTTTTGAGTACTAGACATCGCTAAATGCAAGAATCGATAACTGTAGATTTTCATTCATTCTTGTAAAATGCATTGCTATAAATAATGCGCAATGTATCGAATTAGGCGTCTACGTCTATGATTAATGAAATGTATGGCGATAGGTTTGAAAGCATTGGTTGACTTGGTTTCATTACAACCCGTTGTGAGTTGTTTCATTTAAGAAAAATTGGTTCCTTTGGTGGACGTTGATGTGATCCAATCCATTTTGAATTCCACTACAAAAGACAAATCGTTTCGTTCTGTAGATTCAAGTTGTTTCCAACCTATTGTGAGTTCCTTTATAAAAGAAATATATTGTTTTCGTCGGTAGACTTTGATTTGGTGGCACCCCTTGTCAGTCCCTTTATAACAGGTAGATTTCCTTCGGTAGATTTTAATTTGGTGCCAATCCATTGTGAGTTCCTTCATTGAAGACAAATCGTTTCGGTCGGTAGACTTTGAGTTGGCTACAACCCATTGTCCGATCCTTCATTGAAGACAAATCGTTTCTGCCGGTAGACTTTGATTTGGTGCCAACCCATTGTGAGTTCTTTCATTGAAGACAAATCGTTTGGGTCGGAAGACTTCGAGTTGTTCCCAACCAATTGTGAGTTTATTTATAAAAGATATATTTTTTCCTTCGGTAGACTTTGATTTGGTGCCAACCCATTGTGAGTTCTTTCATTGAAGACAAATCGTTTGGGTCGGAAGACTTCGAGTTGTTCCCAACCCATTGTGAGATCCTTCATAAAAGACTTTGATAGATAGGTAGGTTTTGATTTGGTTCCAACCCATTGTGAGTCTCTTCATTGAAGACAAAACCTTTCTGTCGGTAGACTTTGAATTGGTTCCAGCCCATTGTGAGTCCCTTTATAATAGAGATATCGTTTCCTTCGGTAGATTTTGATTTGGTGTCAATCCATTGCGAGTTCCTTCATAGAAGAGAAATCGTTCAGTCACTGGAGTTTCTTCGGTAGACTTTGATTTGGTGCCAACCAACGATTTGGTTTCAACCCATTGTGAGTTCCTTCATTGAAAACAAATCGTTTCCTTCGGTAGATTTTTATTTGGTACCAATCTATTATGAGTTCCTTCATTGAAGACATATCGTTTCGGTCGGTCGACTTTGAGTTGGTTACAACCCATTGTCCGATCCTTCATTGAAGACAAATTGTTTCCGTCGGTAGACTTTGAGTTGGTTCCAACCCATTAAGAGTTCCTTTATAAAAGAGATATCGCTTCTTTTGGTAAATTTTGGTTTGGTGCCGACCTATTGTAAGTTCCTTCATTGAAAAACTCTGTTCCTTCAGTGGACTTTGATTTCATTCCAACCCATTGTGAGTTACTTTATTAAATACAAATCGTTTCCGTCGGTAAACTTCGAGCTGGTTCCAACCCATTGTGAGATCCTTCATAAAGAGATATCGTAGATTTTGATTTGGTGCCAACCCCTTGTGAGAGCCTTCATTGAAAAACTCTGTTCCTTCAGTGGACTTTTATTTGGTTCCAACCCATTGTGAGTTCCCTTATTGAAGACAAATCTTTTCTGCTGGTAGACTTTCAATTGGTTCCAACCCATTGTGAGTTCCTTTATAAAAGAGATATGGTTTCCTTCAGTAAATTTTGATTTGGTGCCGACCCAATGTAAGTTCCTTCATTGAAAAATCTTTCCCTTCGGTGGACTTTCATTCGGTTGCAACCCATTCCAACCGAATTTCAAGGAATTCAATTAGAATGCTTGTTATGTTTGCATTTAAAATTGACCATTAATCGTTCGCCTTAAGTTACAGAGACTCACTTAGAACTTTTTCTTTTATCTGTTCCCTAAGTATTTGTTTTTCCTATAATTTGTTTGCTACGTTAACATATGGTTTGAGTTGTAAGCCTAGAAATCATATTGTGCCCCAAAAATAAGTGAATAAAAAATAATAATTTAATGGATGTCCTTCTGTTAAGCAAAACGAAAGTGTGAGTCCCTTTGACTCAGTGCGAATAGTTAGTGGACGATAACTAATTTCATGAAATATACTTCAGAAAATTGCAATGTTTAATTTTTCTGAAAGTAATAACACAACAATGAAACGAGCGCATATTCTTCAAGAATCTATCAACGAATGTGTGGAAAATTGAATTGTGTTATTTATATTAAACGCAAAACTATTTATTAAAGGTGCTTGAATAAGTCAGCCATAGCTCACATGTTTGTGGGCGCGTCTACGGCTGTCAGAAGCTCTTGGCTGAGGTGTCGCTCGGCGGCCATCAAAGACAAGACGCACGCACACGAACACCTGCACAGCGCTGACGCCGCGGCGTTGCACGTAACCTTGACTCTGAGCACACTGTGTGGAATGTAAATAATTGTCCAGCTGCGATGTGGCGCTAAGTTATTTCGGCCGCTACTGTAAAATATGTGGACGTCGCGTGAGGTTGGCCGGGTCATCCATTTACACAGCCAAGGCGGCCCACAACGATTACGGCTGAAGCGTCGCACAGTGCTTCGACTCCATACAAAATTGCGGCAAAAATAGAAGGAGTACGTTAAATTCGCTGAAAATTTGCAGTCTAAGTCATTTTGGGCTGCTGATTTCAAAATTTGTGTTTGTTTAAAAAAAAAATATATAGTTAAAAAAAAATCGAATATATATGGTTATATATTATCTTGTCATCACAGAGCCCAAACCGCTGGAGCTATTATGATGAAATTTGGTCAAAAGTTGTATTTTAGAAAGTCAACCCTTAAACAGAAGCGATTTCGAAAACGTCGACCTGGAAAGGGCGGAAAGGCGGTGGTGAAGCTTATATGGACATACATTGTTTTTTGGTCGGATTGTTTAAAAATTATGTATATGTATACTAAAAAAGCAATAACAAAATACATATCTTAGCGTTTTTCTAAATTCGATATTTAAAGGGTAGAAAGAGGCCGGTAAAGTTGCTAAAGGCATATAGTTTTTGTTTATTTGATATTCGTAGAGCTTAACATGGAGATGAGGCAGGTGAATATGCAATGCAGCTCAACCTATAACGGCGAGACTATTCTTCAAGACTTATTCTTCAAAATTGGACCTTCTTCAAAGTTATACATTCCTCCTTTTTTTTAGAATATATTAGCGTTAAATCACATTTTAGCTAACAAATTTCATAATAATGAAAAAATTTGGATTGTATGGCTCATAATGGGTTAAATATGCGTACCAAACCTATTTTTTATAAAAAACATTCATAATTCGTTGCATTGCCTTAGTTAAACATTTTAATCGCAATTTTAACTCAAGCGATTTCTATACAAAAATCAACATTAGTAGTTTCGAAAAAATTGAATATTTTCCATAGGCGCAAAAAGACGCAAAATTTTTTTTACGGATTTAAGAGAAGAAAGTCCATCCAAAAAGGGCCATAAAAAGGATTTACGCCAGTTGACGCCATTCGATATTAATTGCCTTTCTAAATTTGGTTCTTTTTAATTTTCATGGGTTTGAAAAACATTCATTTTTGAAAATTCGTACAAAAAAAATTATATATGCTAAATAAAAAAAACTGATCAGTGGTCTCGCTCCTATCAATTAAGTTTTAATATTACAAGAAATTGGAAGCCTATCTACAACAACACATTTTCTACCATTTTTTTTATACAAGCACCTAAATTTCATTTTTCCCCTTCATACATTTTTGTAAAAATATATCCGACTTTGACAAGCTATATCTCCTAATCTCGACAATTTTTCGATAAAGTATTTCGGATCCAGCTTAATTAAACAATTACCTTTAACATGATACTACTTTTGTCAAAATCCGCGATAATTTTTTTTCTTATTTTTGTCCACTCTCGAAGCACTGTGCGTCGGTGTGAATATTGAGGGCGTAACGGTTTAAATATTGAATTGAAAAATTAATTTATGAATAATCCAAGTAAAAAGAATTTTTAATAAAATTTTAGATCGCGTGTGAAATATCGATTATGTTTGGTTTTGAAAACGATTCACATTAATATTGCAAGTTGCAACTGAATTTGTTTTGAGCATTTTAATTTTTTTGTAATCACTTAATCCAATTTTCATTTTGATTAAGGTGCGCAAAATTCAGAACAAATGACATGTCAAAGCTTAGCATCGCATACAGTTAGCAACATGGGACGCCGTCACGTCGGATGAACGTGAACGGAATTTCATGCTTCAATAATCACACTTGCATTATTAATGATGTTCCATGAAGAAAGCCGGCCGCAAAAGACACAGCGAACGCACCGAAGTAGCAACACGGTGGCGACACGGGGCGCCTCTGCCGTCACCCGACGCGGCTGCGTTCAAGAATGCGTTGTGACACACAAATTAAATGAAGTAGTGAAGAATAAAGCCAAGTAGAAATGTGCTCTACTTAAGCAGCAGCTGCTCGACATTTAAGCTCGCGCTACAAAAGAATGTCCTTCAGGGCGCAAAAAGGATTTTTCTTAAGTCGGGTAGACGGTACAAATTAATTTCGCTCGGGGCGAAACGCTGCTCTGCTTTATTAATCTCCTTCAAAGATTGTTACTTTAAATTTTGTTATGGTTTCCATTTTTGCCGTGGAACTCCTACTACCGCGTCGAACACTGGTTTCGCCGGAGCTTCATCTTTCATATGACAGACAGGGTCAAGCCAAGGTAGCCGGATTCAATGCGGATTCAAAGTTTTTAATTCAGACAAAAATTTTTGAATTTCTTTGGAATTTTTTTAATATAAACAAAATTTAAAATGTAATGATTACAAGCATTCAATTAAAAATGTGTACATGCTTGCTTATTTTTTATAAAAAATCATTTAATTATAACTTAACTTAAACTGGTCTGTACAAAAAAATATTCACATGCTTATTTAATTTGATTACAGTTCTGATTGATGAGTTTTTCGTTTCAACTATGTCTTTGAAAAATTCCCTACACGTTCTTATTTATTACATCCGAATAATAATGACTTCCCAACCCAGGTGCATTTTTCGTCCTCATTAAAATTTCTACGTAATGAAGCAACTCGAGTTTGATCGATGAATTATACTGAGTAGGTACTCCCACTAAATAAATATTACGTTCTCTCGTCAAAATAGCAACGCATAAATCATGCACAACATTCAAAAAATAAATTATTACTGCAACCAAAAAATGTTCTGTGTGTGTGTGGAAAAGAAGAGCAAATATTTGCGTCATTGCCAGACGAATGCTTTGCCGCATTATTTACAATGTTAATACTCAAAACGAATTATTGCAATTAAAAGCGTCTCTCGTGACTTTAGGCCACATTGTATTGGCCATAGTCTAAGATTTAAAAATAACCACAGAAAACAGTGCGCCGTACACGTGAATTCCGGCCACAGTGGCAAAGCAAAAAAAAAAATACTCGAGTGTCTGTCGCGCCAAGAACAGCTGAACCCTCTTAGCTAAAATAAACAAAGCAAAAGCAAAGAAGAAAACTACAAACAAATAGAAAATAACACAAAAAAAAGCAAATGAGCAAAGAAGAAAAAGCTATTCGAAATATAAGCAATGCTCATCAGCTGGAAAGCTTTTGCATAGCAGTTCCGCATTTGCAGAAGTTGAGAAGCATAAATTGCATACAGCGTTGCTGCGAAGGCGAGCGTAATCTGCACAAAGGTTCGTTTAGTTCGGTTTCGCTCGAAAACACATGTGGCCTTGATTGGCCTTGACCGAGCGCATAGAGGAACAGTTCCTGCATTCCCACGCACACATACACATGTATGGCGGAAAGCACACCAGAGTTGTCTTGCAGCCGAGCTAAGTGACATTCACACCCCCACTTTCCATACGCTTTCAGTGCTTACATCGCTTGTGCAAGGACACACAAAAGTGGCATTTTTTTTCAGACAGATCAACGGTAAAATTAGCTTCACGTGTGGCATTGGGCTTTGGGTTACTTTTAACATATTTTTTGGGGGTAGCCGCTTGCGCCGGAAACTGTGTGTGCTGGGCTTTTATGTTCTCTGTGGTTGTGATTTAACTTAATTGGGTTTCAGTTGTGCTGCTGCGACACACACACACTCAAACATACATACATTTACATTTACACTTGGACATTTATCAGCGTTAGCGGTTGAGCAGAGTTTTCGGCTGCGTATACGTAACTATTTATTCAAACGAGTTTCTGCAGTGGCGCCGAAAAGTATTCGATCAGCGACAGACTGCAGGAGTTGATGAAATCTGCATATACTAATGCCGATAACAGAGGTGCATAAGACTTGGAACTTTACATAAAATTTCAAGAAAAAAGAATCATTCTGAATAGACGATTAAAGCATTGGAAGTTGTTAGGCTAACGGAGGGAAGCTAGTGAAAAAAGTGCAATAAAAAGCATTTTAGTAAATTTATAACAGTGGAAGTGTACATCTTTATTTTACATTTCATTGTAATATTCGAAATGGGGAGGTTAATGGGGTTTCGACAATACTTTTGCTTTTTGCTTTGTAGAAACCCAAAAGTTGACAACGTCACAAATCCGATCGTAGTGGTGAATTTCTGAACCTTAATTAATTTTCTATTTTTTGTACTCAAAAATATTGCCGATCGCTGAATAAAAATAATAAATTAAATTAACTACTACATCTACAAGTGGGGAGCCAATGGCATAGAAAATGGCCAGTTTTGTATGACAACTCCCTTACGAATTGGAGATAGCGGGTAGGAATCTTTGGAAGAAATATTCGGAAGGAAAAATAAATAGGTGTCGGTCATACATTTAACACGTCTGGGGGCAACATGGGAGCAGTGGGATCCTATTGTGTAAAAACGACCATTTTGTATGGAAGTCCCATTAAGGGTTGGAGATGGGGTATAAATATGTTTGAAAGAAATGTTCACTAGAGAAAACTAGTGGGGGTCAGTCATAGATTTTAACCCTCTAAGAGCAACTTGTGATCAGTTGTGCAGTAATTTGTCGAATTTCCCAGCTTTTTTGTGAACTTTGACCTCGATGCGATGCCATTTACTCCCACCCTAGCCCCAAAATTTTTTGGCTCATGCAGTTTTTCACCAAACCGCATAAAATGAGAGGTTGTGAAGCATCGAAATCGAAGAATCGTGCACTAAATCTAGTCTAATGTCCACATACAAATCCTGACTAAAAACAGTCCTCGGCTTATTCTAGTAGATACAAGTTCTACAAAAGTATTTTTAAAAACTTGCCATGACCTGAAGTTGCTGTAAGCTAAAGTTGTTCATATTTTATTATTCCTTTTAGTCACAGATACATTTCTTATGTTTTTAACCTTCCATTTGCTATTTTTATTTTCCGGCCTATTTAGTACTAGAAAATAGAAAACCACATTATCCTTCACGAACCAATCCACATTACCCGAACTTGACTTTATTTGAAGTAATTATGAAAAAATAAATAAATGTCTATTAACCCTTATGTGTGTGATGGGTTACCCGGGTACCCAAATCAATTTTTTATGGAATCATAAAATATATTTTTATATTACTGAGAGCTTTAAAACTAAGCAGAAACAGCAGAAGTTGGTACATTGCGAACAAACAGTTGGAGTTTTTCATAGAATTTGTAATGGGGCTCAGCACTGACACTAGGGTTAAAACAATTATTCGTATATCGCCGCCTCAGAAAACAAATGTCGTATGTCTTACTAGGCTCAATACAACATACGACATTCGTTTTCTGAGGCGACGATATGCTTAATTTTGAGCAACACTCAATTATTTATTTTAATTTAACCCAAGAGTGAATTTTGTTCCTTTAGTGCCTTACAAAAATATTTTTGCAAGCACTAAAAATCATGGACCGTACCGTTTATGGTTTTAATAAAAAAATGTCAGATTTTAACTGTTATTTTTGAACTTTTATTTTTTCCGATAAAAATAAAAGTTATTTTGTGCCTTTTATCATTCATTTTATTATCAACTGTTACTTTTCGCTCTTATTTTATCGGTAAAAAACACAGTAATTTTGTGACTTTTATTTTTTCGGCTAAATATTTCAGGTAATTTGAATTTTTTCAAAGGCCGTTTGACCCACTAAAAAGCGATTGCTACCATTTTTTCATCATACAAGTTTTATAGCTCAGAATGTGCGGTCTGCTGAGATGAAGCGACACACAATAAAACATTTCGCCATGGACATTTGAATTATTGTGAGCGCCACTGTGCGCACACACGCTACACTCGAATCACTTAGGCATCTATTGAATTATAATAATTTCACAAACATTGTTGCTAATAGGGTTGGAGAGAATGGGCACAGAAATTTCTGTAAAACGAGTTCGATGTTGAGTGCCGAGTGCACCCTGAGCCTATTGAAATGTTCGTGGGGCAAGGAAATGCCTACTGCGGCTGGGCAGGATAAGCCGCAAAGGGCAATGAAATAAACCTTTATCACTAAAAACGATGCGATAAAACGTGTATATATGTACAAACATAATACATATAAAAGTATGTATATATACACTTTAAGCAGCTATAAGCATTTACGTCAAATGCCGCTGCCAGTGCCATGAACCGCAGTGTGCCCGTGTGTATGTGTGCTCGAACAGCTGTGCTTTGCAGACGTGTGAACAATTTCTCTAAAAAAAATAATAGTAGGGGGCGGCAGCGGCAGCGGCAACCACGACAACCATTGCTGCTGCTGCTGTGGCACAGTTGTGAGTGTGCGCAGCAAGTAGCCGCACGAAGCACAGCGCCCGAGCACAGCGACGAACAGTGATAGCATGTGGGGAAATACGCCCGCGGAGGCTCGCTCTGGCGCACCCCAGTTCCAGCCACAGCTGTGACTATGACTGCCAGTGAGTGTGTGATGGCGTTCAGACAGTGCGAGAGCAGGCGCCCGAGGCAAAGATGCTTCCGCTAAACGTTGCCATTTTCGCATTGGCGTCAATTCGCAGCAGTGGCTGCACAGCTTAACATAGACGACGGCTGGCAAGAAACCGAAAGCTGGCGAAAAACGCGTCAAACGAAAATAAACAGCAACGAAAATGTGTACGTAAAGAGGCGGAAAATAAACATGAACATTATTATACACGAAAGCATTTAAATTGAATTTGATATTTGACACTGATGACAGGTGACGACGACAACAACGACGGCAACGGCAGTGGAGCGTTAACGCTCCAGCAAAGTGCCAGCGCCTGCATTATCGAACATCGGGCATTGTGTGGTCTCGAGCCGACAGTGTTGTCGTCGTTGATTAGTTAGTTGCCACTGCCACGGACCGCTGGCAGCCAACAAACAGCGCCTGATGAGGGTAAAGTATGCCGTGAGGGGTTAAAGTGTTGTCGCAGATTTGCGAAACTCGACAATAATTGAAGTGAACGTGGCTCTAAGTGTGCGCACATCTGAGGGCCCGTGAGGCGGTGTGGCACTCGACGTTTGTCTTTCTGGTAATGCTGTAAAGCGCCAAAAAGTCTGCAAACTTTTCACTCTACATTAAACACATGGCCGGGCACACAAAGCACTGCGGCGCGCTGCTGTCGCCGTTGTTGCGTTTGGTGCGTTTGTTCGATGTCAGTTGTAGTTTGAATGCTTCCGTGTGCCGACGCTTGCTGCGGGAAGTGCTCGTAGCGCATTTAACAGCGAAAAACCCAACATGAAGTGAAATGAAATAGCGTTGTGCGGCGCTGCGAGCTGAGTGATAATATTTTCAGTTGATTTAAGTATTGTGTGAAGAAAAAAAGAAGAGATTTGGCAGTCAGTGCGGGCGGCGCGGCCACACATGTTGCGAGGCGCCCTTTGCGTCGTTAAATAGTTATTACATAAACGATGGGTGCGCTGGTGTGGGCGTGTGTGTGAGTACGAGTCTGTATGTGTTTGTGTGTGCGTATTAAAGGCTTAAAAACGGGCATTATGGCGTTCGGTCGCCACTAAAAATAGCACGCAAAGTGATGCCGCCAAAAGCTGAAGAAAATCACAGTTGGTGGCGGCAAAATTAGCAAAAAACCTGTGTTGAATTTTTACTAATTCAATTAAATTGAATGTACTCGAAAAACAAACAGCAACAATTTCTCAAGGACACTTAAACTAAACCACACAAAAACAGCAGCAGGCAGCATTCACTGCACCGCAGTGAATCAACCAAAGCGCATCGGCACAAAAATCACAAAAAAACGAATAACGCAGAAACCAATACAAAAAAAAAACGCCCTCTTTAAAGGCCAGCACGCACCCAGCCAACCGTGAGCCAAACGACTAAACAAACATCCGATTTTTTTTTCGTTGCTGCTCAATCATTGCCCGTAAGGACACTTGCAGCTCAGCCCGGTTCAGCTCAGCTGAGCGCGCACAATGACCTTGAATTAGTGCTAGTCCAAGAGGCCAGGCGTAAGGAAAATACAAGCAAAACATTTGAAATACAACAAAATAAAAAAGAAAAGATACAAAAATGCGAGCAGCTAAGCGTGCAATATTCCTTTAAATCGCAACAACAAAAAGCAAGAATTACACGCATTGTGTATTCGCTGTAAGTAACAACATTTTGGCCTTTTTGCAATAAAGTGAAAATTCCTCCCCCCCACCACACACTCGCACTTGGCTGGCAACCACAAGTGTGTACGATTCTCTGAGTTCTCGCTGCGTTGCTCATACGCTACGTTGTCCTTGCGCGCTGGTCCAGCCAAGGTTTTTGTTCGATTTTATTTGCTGTTGCTTTTGTTTTTGTTATGTACTTGGCAAACACTTAACAATTGCGCCAATGATGGGGTTTTCGTGTGGGAAGGGCGAAATTGCGCCAATTTCATAAAAACCTCCATTCATTAAAACAACAAAATAAATGGTTTGTTGTGTAAATAATGAGAGTGGAATTAATTTTTTTGTGTACAAGTTTTATTATAAATTTTGTAAATAATGAGAGTGGCATTAATTTTTTGTTATACATGTTTTTCATATTTTAATTTAATTGGTTACATTTTATGAGTTTATTTGAACAAATATTGCGCGCTTAGGCCAATTAGGGAAAATAGTTTAATTTGATTTTAGTTCAAAACAAAATGACAAACCAAATTTGTACGCAAGGAGCGCAATTTTCTATTTCATTTCTATTTCATAGATCAATGCGACCAAGCTTTTTGATCTGCTCTTCTACCGAAAGCACTTTAGCTGAGCTTTGCGTTTCTTATATCTTCAGAAAATCACTATCAGCTCAATTTATTTATTGTTTCAGCAGTACTTCTCCATTTGAAAGAAAACACATTAATCACTGTTAAATTCGACCCCAACACTTGAGTTTGTATATCTCGAATATCTTTAGCTGAAAGCAGCAAAGACCTCAGTTACTTCTCAATGGTTTTTATGGTTTCAATTGCAATGACTTTTTTCTGTTAATGCATGAAATCAATTTTAATTTTTTATCAACTCTGACCTTACATTCGTTAAAGGTGACGCCGAAACCCCAAATCGTAATTTTCTTATTGCAATCGTTAACCAAAATCCCCTCGCACAAAGCAACTTGAAGCGCAATTTGAGTGCCTTGAATACAGCACAAACCAACTGAAGTGAGGTCATTCAATTTCGCTCAGATAAAATCATTTGCCTGGCGTTCAGTTACTCGTTAATGCAAATATTTCATTTCCTAGAATTATGAAAAGTCAATGCAACAATTTCGCAACACAATAATTATCCAATCTCACCGAAACACGCGTAACCACAATGTGACATATACTTGAATTGGATAAGTTTCATGAGAGTCGAAATGTGATTAAAATTATTTGCTAAGCTGTCACTAACCAGTGAAGTATTACTTGTAGTTTCCAATTAATGTCTTTATCGCACACAAACACACAGTTGTGTGTGTGTACAGACACTGATCACATCCCAAATGCTCACTGTATGCATACAATCCAATCTTATTATAGTGTTTTATGTAATGTGGGCGAAAAAGGACATTCAACGTTGCTGGCACAGTCGCAGGGCTTCGGCCGCACATGTAATTAGCTTTTGCCGTAATGAGACATCTTTCTGGGTCAGTTCAACTGTTCCAGCAACACTGCTATTATTGCCATGAATATTGTAGGCAAAACTGCACATCTGTGTGCTGTCTGTCCAAGTCGGGCTGCCTGTCAGGTGTTGTTCACAATACAACGAATACCAGGCAGATGCCAGGTGCCATTGCTTTGCCGCGTTGGCGTAAGTATTACGAAAAGTGGTAATTTTTGTCAAATCTAATCATTGTCGTTCGCATGTGTAGATTTAATTAGATAAGATGGTATGAGCAGTGAAAGTCATGCAGAAGCAGAAGAAGAGGAATTAAGAAGTTTGCTGAAATATTGCCATGAAGTATTGTCGTATGTTATTTGCTAATATTAGGACAGCTTCTCACATTAATCATGTGACAATTAAGGGTGTCTTTTGAGGTTCTTACTTAACAAAACTATTGAAAGCGAATGCCCAACAGTGATTCAGGTGCGTGCAGAATATGAGCTAATTATAGCTCGAGCACACCTGTGGTTGAAACATTCCAAGTCACAGTAAATTTAGGGATTTCCAAAAAATAATCCATAAATTCATAAAAAGTTCAAAATAGAAAATTTAGTGAAAAGGAGACAATTTGAATTTTTCATTTGATACCCATATCTTCATCATTGCACAACCGCAAATATTGAAAAAATATTTGAAATGTGTATGTCCTAAAAATTTTAAAGAAGGTTTTTGGGCCAGAAAATGAAAATCTGACTATTCCAGGTTACTTTAAATGAGAGTTTCACGTCTATATCAACATTTGGATGGGTCTCCGCAAAAATTTTTTGTTTCGTACGGTGTAATAAATGCAAAGTTGGTATTTTCACTCAGTGCATCATAACTTTGTAATTTTCTATCAATTCTATTGATGTTGGGATTGATATTTGCTCAAATAATATATATTTCATCTTAGATTTTAAAACCTGACGAGATAATTATTTATCTATAAAAATCATTCGAAAATTTTTGAGTTTTTAAATTGGTCGAAAAATTAACTTTTTAACAACTTTCACTGTCCATAACTTCCCCAAATCCCATCTGATTTCGACAATCTGTACATCGCTGAAAAGTCTAAGGTATTATCTGATATATTCTGATCGACGGACAGTTTGTGTTAATCCGATGATTCGTTTACGAGATTTGTATTCATAACTGAAACAACAGGGATTTTCAAAGATTTTCGAAAACGCTTCTAAAAAATATCAGAGCCGCTCATGTCTTAACATCAAAAACAGTGATCAGCTGCAGCAGATCTCTTGACGAGATGGCTGAGCAGCTTAACATACACCTATTATGGGTCCCAGTTCACAGAGACATCCCGGGGAACTATAGAGCGCACGAACTGGCCAGACTACGCACTACCAAAGGGCTATCCACAGAATTTGCTGGCTTAGGTGTCCCGCTAAGTACTTGCGAGCTGATGCTAGAGGAGGCCGTGACTAAAGCCGCCAACATCGCCTGGGCGGCCTCGGAGACAGGCAAGACAGCGCAACAAATCTGGTCAAAGCTGGACTGGACGCGCACCAGAAGTCTGCTAAACCTCGAAAGGGGCACGCTCGGGGCTGTTGTCGGGGTAATCACTGGGCACAGCATCCTCGGTGGCCACGCAAGAAGACTAAGGTAGGGCCATCTAGCCAACGGTTTCTGCCGTAGATGCAGAGACATAGAAGAGGAAGAAACCATTCTACAATCATTGGCACCTGCTCTGCTCTTTGCAGGATTCGCAAAAAACACTTAGGTTTCACAATGGGCCTAATTTTGGCCGAGCGCTCTCGTGAGGGCCGCCACATCTACCTACCCACCAACCTAAAGTGCACGAGAATGATCCATTTATTGTCGAGGAGTGTTATTGGTGACTTATATTTATAAAAATCATCAATAAAAATCGTTCAGTGACTTTTATTTTTTTAGTCATCAATAAAAATCGTTCAGTGACTTTTATTTATAAAATTAATCAATAAAAATTATCAACAAATGTCCCCAAAAAAATATTAATTATGTTTTTTTTATATTTTAAAAATCCTTTAATTAGATTTATTATTATTTATTTATTTATTTTAGTCCAAAAATAACAGTTTTTTCTTCAATTTTTATTTTAGTTGTTCTATGATATCAGGTGTACAACTTTGCTTCCGCCGTTTTTTTCCAAAATTAAAAGCTTTATTGCGAAAAAGTGCTTACAGATGTATTATTCAAAGTATTGTCCGTCGCTAGCGACAACTTTCTCCCATCTTTCCGGCAATTTTCGGATCCCGGCTCGAAAAAAGGAGTCCTCTTTTGACGCTATCCATGAAGCAATCCATTTTTCCAATTCTTCGAAGGATTGAAAATGTTGATCTGCCAGGCCGTGTGCCATCGAACGAAATAGGTGGAAGTCAGAAGGAGCGACATCTGGGGAATACGGCGGGTGGGGCAAGACTTCCCATTTCAGCGTTTCCAGGTACTTTTTGACCACTTTTGCGACGTGAGGCCGAGCATTGTCGTGTTGGAGGATGACTCACCATTTTCACTCACCACGAAATCACCATTTTTAAAACGTTGAAACCACTCCCGACACGTTCTTTCACTCAGAGCAGCATCACCGTAAGTTTCTGAGAGCATTCGATGCGCTTCAGCTGCATTTTTTTTCGAATTGTAACAGAAAAGTAAAACTTCCCGCAAATGGCGAGAATTGGGCACATAAACGGACATTTTCGAGCGTGAATAATACGAAAACAAGAACAACTGTCACTGAAACGGCGATGACAATTCGTTAGGCACTGTCCACACTCACTTTAAAGGCATTACCATCTATGTATTTCAACCAGCCTCAGCCGGTACAGCCACCTATCGGAAAACGGCGGAAGCAAAGTTGTACACCTGATAACAATTATTAGAGACTTTAATTTATAAAAATCATCAATAAAAATCAGTCAGTGACTTTTATTTATCAAAGTCATTAATAAAAATCGTCATTAAAAGTCACTAAAAGTTTTTAAATTTCATATTTTCGTCATCGTATAAATATCCATGAGTGTAAAAATTCATACAATTTGTTATCTTCCCTATTTTTACGGTCCTTTATGACTGACAGCAGTCAATTAACGAGAATCTCTAGTTTCATGCGAGTATCAATTTTTTTTTGCAACTGAAACTATTTTGATTTCTGTCGCACACTCTGAAAATGGAATCAAATTTATTCAAAACGCTTACCAGCTCAGCAGAAGTTCATTCATCCAATTATCGCAAGTCAGCTCCACGGTCGAGCAACCGATGACATTATGTTATCTAATTAGAAAGTCGCAGTCCTGGAGACGACTACAATTCACTTCGTTGAATCCCTAACTATGGGTGGGATTTTTCCTCGAAACTCACGTATGGCTTCTCAAAGCTGCACAAAAGCATCAGAGCTTCGATGTACAAACTATGTAGTTCTTCTCTTTTATGTTGTGCACCATTTCAAATATTCTTTATCCTTTGCGTTTTTCCACTGAAGTTTTGCTGTTGCAGTTGTAAAAAGCAGAAAAAGATTTTTATCCTGTTGTTGACTTGACCCATTTCACTGAATAAAAATCATCACATTGTTTTCAGTTGACCTTTCTTCTGTATTTATAGCTAAAAGGCTCTCAAACAAGGCCACCGCTACCGGTTCTAATCCCATTCTCCGGAAAATAATGAACTTTTTATGTACGAGTACTCCCATTGACACGTAGAAATGTTTGTTGTTGTATTGTTTGTTTGTCATAAATCCTGCCATTTCATTATCACATCAAGCAGACAATCACTTGAGCGAGTGTTATTCTCTAAAAGCTGTTATTTTTCAAGCGTTTTAATGCCACATTTCTGCATGGAGATTTGTGCTAAAAATAGACTCGCAATTGTCGACACACTTCACGGATTAGATTTATTTTCATTTGTTTTTATTCCGATTAGCAATGTGCGTGTCCTTGCGTGCAATTGTGTGACACATATATACATATGTATATTAATCGATGTGTATGTGCTTGCAATGTTGTATACACACTTGCTGTGTTTCAATGTTTGAAAAAATTAAGTAAATTTGTTTGCATAAAAATTTCTACTGAAGCGATTAATTGGATGTTTGTTTACCCAAAAAATTGTTGCTGAGGCTTTTGAACTTTCACCGAAATTACTTTCAGTTTTCATGTAAATTAGTTGCGTTGTCGTTTATTGGCCGTAACACAGAAATCCACCAAACTTTTGCTGTTCGTACAAGTTTATGTCTTTGGCTTCTCATTCGTTTTTGGTCCTTAATTGTGATCGTTCGCCTTTACGTTGGCTTTGCTGTTTTAGTTGAATAATTTTGTCATTCTTCTTATTGTTGCTATCAAAGTGGAACTTGGCAATTTGGTAGTCGGCATCTGTTGTTCGCATGGCGAAGGTAAAAGTGAAACACTGCCAAAAAAAAAAGTCAAACACTACCACTGAATTCCCAAATTGCTGCATAACGTCGTCACAGTTAAGGTTAACAAAAAAAACATACAAAATATAAAGTAAAAAATAAAAATCCATATTTGTTGTTATTGTAAATTGGTTGCGACACAAACACCGAATATAAATAGACCATTTATTATTAAACTGCAACGCATACATTGGAAATAACTAGAAAAGCAATAGAAGAAAACTGAAAAGATATCAATCGCTACGAATATGTAATAATTTTTTCTACATTAATACTTTTAATTGACATTCATAAATTTAGATTTTTCCAAGGTCAAACTGGCGAGTGAAATGTTGCGGACAGGTTACGGTTCGGTTAACCGTTCACAATTAGTTTGCTTACAAGATAGTCCACAAGTCAAGGAAGTCCAAGAAAATAATTAACTTAAGTGGCCTCAGTAATGCAGATAGTAGTCACTAGTTAGATGAAAAAATGATACTCCTGAGTTATACAAACTTTTCTTTACATTCTTTGAAACAGTGACCACCAAACTTTTTCATATACAAAATAGATAGGACAATCACCTACCCTGGCAGAACAGCACAGCCGATTAACGTAACCATGCCGGCCTCGATAGTCAAGCGGGTAGCGCGCTGGCTTCTCATACCAAAGGCTCCAGGTTCGATTCCTGGCTCGGGCTGGTGAACAACTCATCTACTTCTATCGCTATCCACATGAAGGGAATGAGAATTACAAGAATCGCACAAGTGCGCTCTTGGCAGGCAATGGCAAAACCTCCAAGTGTGAACGAAAAACTGCCACTCGCCGTTCGGATTCGGCGTTAAACTGTAGGTCCCCTCCCCCCCTTTCCCCATCTGCTTGAAATGTGTGCTGTAACATATGTTGGCAAAACAGTGTTGCATACACAGTTCAAAAACGGTTGAAATATGTGGTAACACAATGCCCCTTTCAGGCCTCCGAGTGTGTCTCTTATAGAAGCAGCCACCACAACCTAACCTAACGTAACCAACACAGGGAAATGAGTCTTGTGGAGGTCTTATGCGCCAGAAAGGAGTGAACATGGAACAAAATGGACATGCAATTTAAGACCCAAACATAGTTTTTTTTTCGTGTACCTTGCAAAAGTGTTACTTTTTTTTAACACATCCAGAGGCAAGTTTTTGTATCTTTCAGAGACCTAAAATAATAATTATCCATATTTTTGGAAGTAAAAGAATTGCCCTAACTTAAGAAATTTCTAAAAATATTGCTTTATAATATTGGGTTGGGGAAAAAGTATTGAGCGTTTTTATTAAAAATTCACATCATTTTGTTTTTAATTAAAAAAACATTTTACAACTCCAACTTTTGTCCAATCTTTTCGGCAACCTTCTGCCATTTTTCGGCCAGAACCATTATTCCCTTGTTGTAAAATTCCGGGGGTTTATTCTTGAAAACCTGGTCCAAGTGCCTTCCGCAGTCCGCTTTTGAGACCAATTTTTTGTATTGAAGAGATCTGAACAAATGGTAATCTGAGGGTGCAATATCTGAACTATACGGTTGGAATCAATCGTTTAGCCAGGCGGTAGTAGCTCGTAATGGATTATACCCTTGTAGTCCCCCCAAACGGACAGCATCACCTTCCTTGTCGCCAATCCTGGTTTAGAGACCGTTTTTGGAGATTCATCCTTTTTGCACAAAGACCGTTTTCGAACAACATTATCGTATGTGATCCACTTTTCATTACCTGTTAACACACGTTTCAAAAATGGCTCGATTTCGTTCCGTTTCAAGAGTGAATCACAAATGGAAACTTGGTCCATTACATTTTTTTCATTTAATTCATGAGGCACCCAAGCATCGAGTTTATTTTTGAAACCAACTTTATGCAAGTGGTTTAAAACGGTTTTGTGGTCGATCTTCAGTTCCTTAGGGATGGCATGAAAGCTTACATGACGGTCTTTTTGAACCTTAGCCAGAATTTCACAGACTTTTTCGGGGATAGGTCGACCTGAGCGAGGATCTTTCAACAAATTCCAAATTTCCAGATCGAAAGGAAGCAAACCATTTCCTGGCAGTTGATTGAGATAGAGTATCTTCACCATAAACAGCACAAATCTTTTCACGCGCCTGTGTCGCGTTCTTCCCTTTGGAAGAAGTAGAAGCAGTAAAATTTTAAAATTTAACGTATTCTTTCCGAAATTTCACTCATCTTTGCTTTACAATAACTTTTAACTCGACGCACAAATCTCAATAAAATTTCGCAATTATTCGGCTGATTTGTTCCTTGTCAAGCAAAAAAAAAAGTTACTAGATGTACCTAACCGTTGCAAAGTTATTACACTTGAAAGTCAAGTGAACGGAAAAACGCTCAATACTTTTTCCCAAACCAATAATTATTCTCAATAAGAAATTTTTTACTTGACCTGTACAGTGCGACAACAAATTTTACACACGAAAAAATCTAGGAACGCGAAACTAGGAACCAAATGTAGTAAAACTGCGTTTTTAGTTTTTCTCTCTGACGTTGGGATTTTTTTTTAAAGGAAATGAAAAACTAAGTACGCAGTATTACTCTATTTGATCTCTAGTTTCATGCCCATATGGATTTTTTCCGGTGTGAAAAATGCTGTCGCACGGTGTAATAGTTATCGGCAACGTAAATAACAAAAAATCATCAATAAAAGTTATGAAGCAACGTAAACAAAAAAATCCCAAATTAATAATTATTGAGAAAGAAAAAACAAATTTGATTCTCACAACAGTTATTACAAATCGTAAAAATTAATTGTCGTAAATAATACTTATACTCAACAAAAAAAAATTTATGTTGCATTGTAATAGTTACATTGCAATTAGTTTTTTCAAAAAATGTTACCTAATAGTTAAGTCCCTGGTTTCTTTTTTCCAGAATACAATTCACTTGTTCATATTGAAAAGTCCAGTCTTTCAGAATAAAGGCTTTTCTAAATGATTGCATTGAATGATTTTACAGTGTTCCTTCGTGTCATCAAATAATTCCAAACACAAAATCCAGCACACATTGTTTCACAATGTATTAATACCACATTACGTGGTTAATTACTTTGTATTGGGTGTAAATTAATTTCATTTATGGCCACAATATATGCGGTTGTTATTTTTGTAACCACCACCAACTGGCACGCAAATGCCAGATTGAAGTGAATTCAATAATTTAATTGAATTTGCCGTTTTTCCAGTAATCACTTCATGCATTTTGATGTCATCATGTGGGCGTGAAGAAAACCACGTAGAATGCTGCTTGTTCCAATTTTTGCGCCACATTTCAACCCATTTAACTTAAAAATACTAATATATAAAATAATATATAAAAGTTAGATATTAGCATAGCAACAGCAGTAACAAAATATCAATTTTGAAAGTATTCCTTTTGGGCTATCCAAATGTCTACTGCTCTCATATGCTTAACCCATAGAATAAGGTCTTTCATCAAGTCAAAGTCCTCTGTGCTCAAACCTTGATCATCTGTCATATTTGCTCGTGAGCAAAATTCCTGCGTGTACAAGAACCAAACTTAGCAAATGAAATGTTTTAGTTTTCGTTGATTTGTTTTTTGTTAGTTAGTTTAATTTTTATTTTATTTTATTTTATTTTATTTTATTTTTATTTTATTTTACTTTATTTTATTTTATTTTATTTTATTTTATTTTATTTTATTTTATTTTATTTTATTTTATTTTATTTTATTTTATTTTATTTTATTTTATTTTATTTTATTTTATTTTATTTTATTTTATTTTATTTTATTTTATTTTATTTTATTTTATTTTATTTTATTTTATCAGGTGTACAACTTTGCTTCCGCCGTTTTTTCCAAAATTAAAAGCTTTATTGCGAAAAAGTGTTTACAGATGTATTATTCAAAGTATTGTCCGTCGCTAGCGACAACTTTCTCCCATCTTTCCGGCAATTTTCGGATCCCGGCTCGAAAAAAGGAGTCCTCTTTTGACGCTATCCATGAAGCAATCCATTTTTCCAATTCTTCGAAGGATTGAAAATGTTGATCTGCCAGGCCGTGTGCCATCGAACGGAATAGGTGGAAGTCAGAAGGGGCGACATCTGGGGAATACGGCGGGTGGGGCAAGACTTCCCATTTCAGCGTTTCCAGGTACTTTTTGACCACTTTTGCGACGTGAGGCCGAGCATTGTCGTGTTGGAGGATGACTTTGTCATGTCGCTCTTGATATTTTTAAAACGTTGAAACCACTCCCGACACGTTCTTTCACTCAGAGCAGCATCACCGTAAGTTTCTTAGAGCATTCGATGCGCTTCAGCTGCATTTTTTTTCGAATTGTAACAGAAAAGTAAAACTTCCCGCAAATGGCGAGAATTGGGCACATAAACGGACATTTTCGAGCGTGAATAATACGAAAACAAGAACAACTGTCACTGAAACGGCGATGACAATTCGTTAGGCACTGTCCACACTCACTTTAAAGGCAATACCATCTATGTATTTCAACCAGCCTCAGCCGGTACAGCCACCTATCGGAAAACGGCGGAAGCAAAGTTGTACACCTGATATTTTATTTTATTGTATTTTATTTTATTTTATTTTATTTTATTTTATTTTATTTTATTTTATTTTATTTTATTTTATGTTATTTTATTTTATTTTAAAACTTCCTCCGTTAAATTTTGATTTTCCAAAAAAATTTCAAAAAATACGTGTCGAATTATTTTTGATTTGGAGTATTTTCACCAAGTTGGAGTATTTCAAGTTTGATACAAAAACAAATTATTTAATGCATTCTGCATAACTTTTTCAAAACTTTGATTGGTAGTTGGGCACTTTTCGAAGCGTTCATATGTTTTCATGAACCAATTTCTCGCTGTGTATTTGCACCAGGATTACATACATTTTTCCAATGCAAACATTGGCCTCCTAGTTAGCAGCCGCGTTTAGGCGCAACGTATTTACTGTGCACACATGTGTGAGTGCTAATTTCAGCGCTTCTGGTTGTGTTTGTCCTGAAGCGGGCTCGTCAAAATATTGTCCACATTGCACCGTCGCTACACTCCACACGGCGCAAACTGGCCACTCCCCCACAAAAACAATTGCTGATGCTACCATTTGGTTGCTATAAATAATTGAAGCAATGTCAACCATGTTTAAACTCAAATATTTGTATAATAATTTTGTACAGCACGTTCACGAGTGACGGAGATGTGCACAAATATTGTTGCCTCGTTGTGCCTGGAATTTGGTTTATGGTGCAATGTGACTTAATCGTATTATAATTTGATCTAAACGATAACGAAAATAACACCGAGTAACCGCTGCGCCGAACATGAGCTCAAGGACATAGTGGCAGACCAGTGAAAGTGCGCAGTTGTGGGCGAAATCAGTTGTGGACAATATGAAAAACGATACCCGGTTCAGCTCAAGTAGTTGTAACATAAAAAATAATTTCATCCATATTCTTGTAACAGCGCAGCTGCGTATAAAAAAGCTCTAAATAGGTAATGAAACTACGAAGATAACCATTGCGTTTCGAAAAAACAGAGCAACAAATACTTTTGTGGGGATTGTTGAAATACTTTTATAATTCTATTTATAGCTCAAGCAAGACTGGCTCGTATGACTTGGTGTATTTCTGTATTGGCCATCAAGCGTTATTTGGCCTTGTCTTTTGTCTTCTTCAATGTAAACTTTGATTCTGCTTTCCTTCTGTCAAAGCTATAAACTACATATTAATGGTTTCCTTTTTCTGAATATATTTTCTAATTCTATGGCAAACACATACACATATATCATATGTATGTATGTTTGTAGACTTGTATATCATTGTTTAGTATAAATCTGGCAAGAGAGAAAGGAATTCGATTATACTTTTAATTTAATTCGCCTTTATGTCACACAACAAACATGTATACGATGTACATAATATGTATAACATAGACAATATATACATTATATATGTATCTTATTAATATGTAAATAAATATTACATTTGAGTAGTTTACCTTTCCTTTCGTTATAACGTACCAAATCGTACCAATTTTCTTGCGGTACTGTGAAAGACATTTCAAATGCCAATTCTTGTTGACAACAGATTGACATGAAATTTTGTGAATATTGCATGCAGCCTTTAACTTTAGGAATGTTGAAGGCTTATTTTTTATATGTCGTTGAAGTGTGTTATATCATAAAAAAACAACAAATACCAAATCCAATACATGTCAGAGTGATGCAATATCAAATGATATAATGGATGCGCAGAAAAGTAAAAAAGTAAATTATTTACCAAACAATAATAAAATATAAATTCAAATTCTGCATATTTGATCGATAAATAGATCTGTTGACACAAGTTTCACCAAAAGTTCTCTATTGCTTCACCATCGATTTGTTTATCTCGGCCCAATCATAATAAATGATACCCCAACCAACCAAAAATTAAAACTTATGTTTTGATTAGTACTGCACTCAGGGGGAGCGGTTCAAACCCTAGTTTCTAACATTAAAAAATTTTTTTTTAGCTGAACACACAGACACAAAAGTCAACAATAGGCGCCGATTGATTTTCATAATATTTTAATGCCAGTTTTGTCCCTCTTTTGTTTAGCAGAGTTTAAAAGCAGAGACCTGAAATAACACTGCACAACAAAATCAAATTTTTTTTCAAATAACAAGGTTCTGACAACGGATTCTGGTAGAGGGGACCATAAAAAAATATACGTGTTTCGGCGTTTTGAAAGTTTATGTCTGAATTTTTTTTTAGGAGGGGTCAAAGTTTTCCCCTTTTTGCACATTCTTATGATGAATCGGCATACGAAAACCATGTAACATCACATTTTAGATATATGATGTGTTTGGCAATTTGATGTAAAATGCTACGAAGAACATATTTGTGGAGCATTTTAACCCTGTAGCTCCTATTTGTATGGGTCAATTTGACCCTTTTTTCTTAAATGCCAAAAATCTCCTGTAAAACAGGACTTTTCAAGGACAAAATGTACCACAAAAATATTCGCTATTAAATTCTACTATAGGTCTTTAAATACGCTGATGTTCAGAAATTAAATTGAACGCCAGAATTAAGCGAAAACTGAAAATGAACAAAAAAAATGAATTTGCTTTGTAATAGTTACATTGCAATTTTTTCTTAAAAAACGTATAATAGTCCCTGGAAAGAAGAATAGTTATTGAATAGAAGTGTCTTTTTTGGACTTCTTAATCTTGAATTTAACTTCGAATCAACTCAACGCTTTGCATGCATGTTTGTCATGCATCTGGTGTGATGGTTTTGTAAAAAATCATATCATTCAAAATCTCAATAATTAAATTAATTAAACAATTAAACAAAACTTGATTACTTTACACACTTCGAAAACTCAAATTTAAAACCAAAAATGGAATTTACTTTTCCCCTCAGGATTGATGTACATAGTCAAACAAAGTATTTATTTATTTATTTTCATTTATATTTGCTTTAGCCACTTTTATTGCAATATTACACTTTCACGTGATATGCTCTTTGATTGTCTTCAAACCCCAAACCCAGTTTTTATAAACCCCACATGTTAGCGGCAACTTCGTTAGCGTTGCTGCACGTGACAATAACGACAAAACAACAAAAACATCAACAGTGTTGTGCTCACAGCAATTACATTTAATTGACTGTAATGGGTCCTTTATGCCTGCAGCTGTGTGACTAATTTGACGGAATTTTAATTTGAATTCTGATTTCAAGTCAAATAAAACTTTTTATTTTGTTTTTAGTATACGAAATGAAATGTCTGCAATATGCTGATATGCCTCAATGTGTGTGTGGCTTGGTTATTTGTCAGCCTTCCGCCCCGCGCTGGTGAGGTTTGTCGCAGAACGGCACATCACCATTAATCACATGCGACATGTGGTCCTGAGCATCACATCACATCGCATCACATCGTATCGCATCGCATCACATCACATCAATTAAAGTCTATTAGTATCAATTATCGACACAAGGCGCAGCGGCTCCTGACTGGGTTTGCGAGTTCTTAGCGGCAATCGTACTGTTGCCCGTGTCGCTGGCTTCGTTGCGCGTTCCACTTGGACAGAATTCCTTGTGTGTAGAATTTCATGCAAACAGACGTGAGCGCACACCAGCCACACTTCTGACTGTATTAAAGCTTTTTACGTAACGGGGCGGAACATCATCGCCAATTGAATTACTCCTGCATACGCGTTCGCCTGCAAATTTTTTTGCTTTGAATGGTTGGCGTTTGTAAACAAAAACATGTGACTCGCTGAGTTGTGCGCTTCGAACGCTCAATTGAAAAGTAATAATTCCGCACTTAAGCGATCGACATGTTGCGCTGTTGTCGAAACGAAATAGCGAGACACGCGAGCGTGCACAGTTACATTTGCAACATTCGTGGCAATGCCACAAGAGCAGCTGGCAATATTGCAATTTCGCGGTGTTTGAAAAGTTTGGTTTATTCAATGCGGCGTTTTGAACATTTAGCAACGATTTATGGTGATTAACAAAATTAATAAAACGTTTTGTTTCTTCTTTTTTGCAGTCCACCGGGAATGAGGATCCAAACGAGGTACTCTTGGATTCGGAAATGGAAAAAGTTTTCGCCGGTCCAAGTGCACACAAGGAGAAATTCGATGTAACCACATTTCAGGATTCAAGTCATCCGATTGGCTCTTACAAGCAGAGCAGCAGTAAGAATGCAATTTTGTTTTTTCTTAACCGTAGTCCTACGTTAAAAAAAGGGTCGAAAACGACCCAGATTAAAATCACACACACAAATTACAAAAAATGCAAGGCCAACTTAGATTTTAAAACATAAAACGGTTTGATATCGATAGATAATATCCAAGTCAGAAAGTCATAAAAAACAGCTAAAAATATTTAACAACAAATTTAAAAAATATTAGAAGGAAAAAAATGGTCGAAAACGACCCTAACGTAGGTCTACGGTTCAATCAATAATGTTTTTGTCAATTCATGAGTAAATTAGCTGAAAAGTATAAATTATATTAGTTTCAGTCAGTGTATCCATGAATCGGCCAGTCCTATATTCATCAGATGGTGAAGTCGCGGGGTCTACTTATGAATGAAGTCACCTTTTAGTCTAACTTTCAATAAACCAAACATTGTTGCGATACATATTCGATTCGCTTCTTTGTTATCGTGAATATCTAAGTGTTCTATGACCCAAGTTAGGACTAAGTAGTTGACCGCAATGCCCACAAATAGACCTCTATAGGGTCCTTAGCAATACGAGATGAAGATCCGTTCTCGAGTTGTAGCAGTGAGTTATTAGAACTCGAGTATTTTTGACAAACCTGTGTTCTTTGCTTGCAGGTTGAGGTTCACTAGGTAGTTCCATACTGGACATGATCCGAATTCATACATAATCTCAATGTTTTAATAGCTTTTTGTCTGTCAGCAAAAAAACTCCAATTGAGATACCTTCTGCCTACTTAATCTATTCTACCATATCCATATTTACTTACATGTTCCCATCTTTTACATTAAGGATTAAACGTGCTTGCCACACAGCAATGCAATTTAAAAGAAACCAGTGTCCAGCATAGGTCTCAATGCCCCCTAAAGGTGAACATGATTTGAATCACCAGTTTACTGACTATCATTGCTTCTAAGGGGGTGAACATGATTTGAATCATAATCCAATCTATCATAATCCTTAAACCGCTGAGTTCAAATCGCAATAGCCAAATTATGCGGAATGTTGGCATTTAGCCGTTTAGACGAAGTCCTTTAAGGATACTGAAATGGGTAACAAACATTAAGCAATCGTGGTTTAAAGATCCCTGTGATCCCCGTCTGTAACTAGAAATTTCGTGCCTAATATTGGTGTCCACATGTAGTCAGTCATGTCAGAAATCTACACTCTGATTTGACTGACTGACTAATTTTATGACTAATCTCCTAAGTCATTCCTCAGTGTGGCCACATTGCGTTCCCGCAATGTTGTAGCATATTTTTTTGATCCACATTACTTATAACTGTTTTAACCGTGTTTTACAGTCTGTAAAATTTGCTTCCATAATCACCATAATTTGCTTTCATTGCTTTAAATATCTATTTCTGTGAGAAATACAAAAAACTAATAAATTGAAATACAAATCCCTAAAGTACGCCGCCTCAAATCATAACAGAAAAATAAATTAAAAACAAAAAATGTGTTTATTGCATCACGATGGCTACGAATGAAACGAAATTTGAAAATCACAACAAAATCACTGACGGAAAAACAAAAATGTAATTTATACAAATACGAAAAACTGACACAAATATGCATGAAATCGACAGTGGCGAAAAGTCATGAAACGTCATAATGTCATATTTACATTGACAGTACATCGTAAGAATCTGGCCGGCGACCTCAACATTGAGGAGGATTCCGAGTACGAAAGCCAAACCGATCCAATAAATCCGCAAAACTACGACGACATACCCGAGGACTATCCGCTAGTATCAGAACGCGCCGGGCATGGCGATCATTCAGTAAGTGAAATTTGTGCATAGCCGAAATGTTGGAAATAAGTTTCGAAAATTCCGAACAGGACAATTCCGCCGACGAGCGACACGTACAATTTGGACAGAAGAAGAAGTCGGTGGTCGCAGCGCCCAGTCTAAGCTATGACGATCAGCCCAGCGACATACACGAACGTAAACGCCGAAAAAGGTTAGTGTCCTTTGTTTTGTTGATGATGATGTTTTGAGACTTTTCTAAATGTTGTTGCTTTGGTTGCTATTTTCAGCCGCCATCAGTATTACAGACAACGCAAGTTTTCCCATCAGGACAGCGTGGAAAATAAAAAAGCGGTCGAAGAGAACGGCGAGGTTGGAGGGCGCAGGATATCCGTACAGCCCGAAGATGCCACATTGGAGGTGAGTGGAAATGGGGGTAGAAAATGGTTACTTGCTGCCGCAGCACATGAAGCTGGCAGCAGCGAATAGTGAAACAGTGAGAGCGAACGCAGGAAAAAACAAAGCGGGGGCAAAACAAAAACCCCCTATTTGAAAAGCAAACACATTTAACTTTAATCTAAAATATAGGTTTTTATGTTTGGGCTTTTCTAATATTGATATCAACATTGCAAAATGCTCAAATCTTTCATCTGCGTCGCTCTCACTGTTTGTTGTTAAATCGTTTTAGGCTATTTGTCATGGCAAAATAATCCATCTGCAATTTATTACATTTGTATGCTTTGTTCTCATTTATTTTGTTGTACAAATATTTAAACGCTCGCAAAACTTAGGCCGTTACATCGAGTCCCAAGGTTGATCTCATGCCCGAACTGGGAAGGATAACCGAAATGGAATATTCAGAATGGAAGAATGATTTCGCTCATTTCACTTATTTATTGACAGCGACTCGCTGTAGCGAATATTCCATTTTCGACAATCCTTGCGCCCGCTCAAAGAGTTTACAGATTGTATTGAACATTTCATGTGTTTCCATTCACAGGAAGCCGATCTCAACGAATTGAGATCGCATCGCTCGGACGATCCGCGTGCGCTGCGACGTCACAAAATCCATCATTCCTCCATCAAGTTGCGCGATTTACCGCAAGTCAGCGTGGCAGGACTGCAGCTGAAGAAGGCCTACGACCACAGCCCGCACGAGGTCAGTCAGCTATCATTGCCGGATATGGTAGAAACCAAGTCTTGACTAAATTTTTTCTGTGCAGATTTTTGTGCAATTGGACGAGCTTACCGGCGCCGGTGAAGATCGCGAATGGAAGGAGACGGCGCGCTGGATCAAATACGAGGAAGACGTGGAAGAGGGCTCTGACCGTTGGGGCAAGCCGCATGTGGCCTCATTGTCCTTTCACTCGCTGCTCAACTTGCGCCGCTGCCTGGAAACGGGCGTGGTGCTGCTTGACTTGAACGAGAAGGATCTGCCGGCAGTTGCCTACCGTGTGGTGGAGCAGGTGAGTTGCGCTCTCAGTACAACACACAACAGATACATTTATCTCTCAACTGTTTGCGACAGATGTTGGTGGACGACCTTATAAATGCCAATGACAAGCCGTCAGTTATGCGTTCGCTATTGCTGCGGCATCGGCACGTCAACGAGCACCAGAGCGGTTTCCCTTTCACCAAGCGGAAATACAACAGCTACACCAGCTTACAGGTGGGTGCCAATGCACTAAGCTATCAAACTTCAAGTGGCATATGCCAATTGGCATATAAGTGAATATTTTGCTCTCTAGGAAGTTGCTTCATTTATAACGCATTAGCTTTCTGCGGCTCAAGTACATCGTTTTTCCTACTTGCATACAGCTTTTTCTGCATCTACGTGCTTGTTCCATTCTGTACGATATTTCATATTTACTTACAGCTCACTGCATATATAACCATAACGACGTTTAACGCCATTACATACCTTACATCGCATCAAATGATTTATTTGTACCGCATTTCGCTAGACCCGTCCAGTCGCTTATGCAATTCTCTAACTTCTTTTTTTACTGGAATTGGCGTTACGACAAAGAATTGGCTTCCTTTTTGTATCTGTACATAATTACATATATATCGGTGGATGCAATTTCAAGTTTACTTTCTTCGCTATATAAAAATTTCAGTGTATGTGTGTGTGTGTTGTGTAAATAAACGTTTCGAAAAGTTCAATGTGGAGGCTTGAAAGTGAAAAGTATTGAAGCTATTTTCTTATTAACAAGAACTAAGTATGAAGAAAAAAACCAGCTACTTATTCGATACTTACTAATGCTTAACCCTTTTGACCACGATTTCACCTTGTTTCTCGATATTACTTTTAAGTATTTGAATCAAAATTCTTGCTCTTTGTAAGAGTTCTTTTTGCCTCTTTATTAGAGTCTAGAGCTAGTTTACTTTTGAACAATTTTAGCTTAAAACGGGATAAATAAATTTTGTATCATGATTTCTTAATTACAGAAAAATTATTTAATATTTATGGAAAAATACAAAATTATTACTTTTTAATTTTATTTAATTAATTCAATTCATAGACTTCAATTAGAACACAAACTTTTCCTCATATCGCTGAAAATTATTGCAAATTATTTTCGGGCATAACAGTAAATTTTTTGTAATTTGCTTTGAATTCACTTCTAGAAGTATCAATTTGTTGGTGCCTATTTAAATTAAACACATAAATTAATCGTAGCTTGTAGTATAAGAAGACAAATAGGTGAATAGGTTTCTCTCACGTAACTTTGGTGCCGAAAGAGTTAAAGGTCGGCGTGAGGAACTATGACTGTAGGTGCAATACAGGTGATGGTAGGACAGTTGATATGTGGACTTTGAGAAAAATTCAAAAGTCAATTTGTGTTGAATTGTGTATTTTGTTGAGGTTTAGATTTTAGTCGCTAACCTTAGAGTTCTGTACCAAAAATATATTCGTGTTATAGAGGCATTTCTTGGATTGGTTTTCGAGTGTCGGAGCAACGGTCAGTTAGTCTTTCTAACGCTGGGTTCACTTGAAAGATAAATAGATATTGATGTACATTTTCTTTAACCCTAGTAGGGGAAATCATGTTTTACATACGTTGCTGGTAATCTTCGTCAAATCGACGAATTCGTACTCAACTTCGAGTCTTGGAAGAACTAGAAGTCGTTAAACTCCAACTTCATTATCAATCATACTTAGAAATTTTTTTTGTAAATAATTCGCATAATTAAAGCTCATCGCCAACTGAGATCACATGAGAAGAGAAAGAAACAAGAAAGAAAGTAAGAAGAATGTGTGTCCGTCGAATCGACGAATGTCACCCTTTTAGGGTTAAATGTACTTATGTTAAAAAACCGTTCATAGGAATTCATAGGAGTGATGTGTGCATGAACAATGAGCCGAAATACATGGTATATATATGTGTTGTTTTTTTACACAAAAAAATTACTTAAAATAAAAAAACAAACATTTTTCCAAAATGCCCATTAAACAAAATTCTAATATGTTATTTAAAATTATTTATCTTCTCTTTTTTCTCTGATTTGTGTTTCCCTTGCTTACATTCATTGGAAATTCATGCTCACCATTTTCATGCCTTAACCCATTGGATTATTTATATACTTATGAATTTGTTGGATTCATTACAAAACTTGACAACAACATTTCATTAAACCACCACCAATCACAACTGTCATACATCGGTTGTATGCGTGAAACAAAAACAAAAAAATAAATGAATATTTCAACAAACAGAAGTCGCCACAGAAGAATCACATTGTAGCCACAGCAATTGCAAAAACAGTAAATTATTTTGAATATTTTCCTTATGCTTAGAAAAATTAAATATTGAAAAATGATGAATGAATGAATGTTCAAATTATCAAAATATTTACGAACACAAAAACAACCCAACAAAACTTGATTCAAACACTTAAAGAATACTTAATTCTTTGGTTAACTTGATGAAATATGGACACGAATCTCTTCCATCAAAAAGTTAATGGTCTAAGCTGTATATTTGTGTATATCAGATAAAGTTTTGAATAGGAATTGGTAATAACTGTCCAACAATCAATATTGCAAAATTTTAAAATAGAAAAAGAATTTGAAAATTGAAATATTTTGCTATTTGTTATCATTTGAAAAAATTTGTCAATCTGCAATGATAAAATTTCTACAAAAAAATATGTCAAATACAAAATACTCAAAAATACAAAATTCGAGTTTTTAAGATATAAAAATTAAAAATATTTGAATAAAAGAATTAAAAAATTGAAATATTTTGAGATTTCTTATCATTTGAGACATTTTCGAGTGCAAAAATTTGTCAACCTGCAATAATAAAACTTTTATAAATAAATATATCAAATACAAAATAGTCAAAAATACAAAATTCGAGTTTTTAAGACAAAAAATTAAAAAATATTTGAATAAAAGAATTCGAAAATTGAAATATTTTGAGATTTCTTATCATTTGACACATTTTCGAATCCAAACATTTTTCAATTAAAATGCTAAAATTTTTACAAAAAAAAATATCAAATAAAAAATACTCAAAAATACAAAATTCAAGTTTTTAAGATATAAAAATCAAAAAATATTTCATTAAAGAATTTGAAAATTGAAATATTTTGAGATTTCTTATCATTTGAGACATTTTCGAATGCAAAAAATTTGTCAATTTAAAATGATAAAATTTTTACAAACAAAAAATATCACATAAAAAATATTCAAAAATTCAAAATTCGAGTTTTTAAGATATACAAATTTAAAAATATTTGAATAAAAGAACTTGAAAATTAAATATTTTAGGGTTTTTTACCATTTGAGACATTTTTGAGTGCAAAAAATTTGTCAATCTGCAATGATAAAATTTCTACAAAATAAAATATCAAATATAAAATACTCAAAAATAAAAAAAAAACATATGAATACAAAATACTCAAAAATACAAAGTTCGAGTTTTTAAGATGTAAAAATTAAAAAAATGTTGGAATAAAAGAATTTGAAAATTGAAATATTTTGTGATTTCTTATAATTTCGGACATTTTCGTATAAAAAAAATGTTTTAATTTAAAATGATAACATTTCTACAAAAAGTATATCAAATACAAAATACTCAAAAATACAAAATTCAAGTTTTTAAAATAGAAAAATTAAATAATATTTGAATAAAAGAATTTGAAAATTAAAATATTTTGAGATTTTTTACCATCTGAGACATTTTTGAGTGCAAAAATTTGTAATTTTAAAACGATAAAATTTTTGCAAAAAAATATATCAAATACAAAATTCGAGTTTTTAAAATAGAAAAATTAAAAAATATTTGAATAAAAGTAATTATTAAAAAATTAATTATATTACAATAATAAATTAAATATTTCAGATCTAAACAAAATTAAACTTGAAAAATATATACATAATATTTTAGGTTTCTAAATTTTTACTTAAAAAAAATGCTTATCAATTTAAAAAAATAATGAATGTATTTAACTTTAGAAGTATACAATTAAAAAAGAATTCAAACAAAAGCATATGGGTTATTTTAGTGTTTTTTGTACACACGTCTAGTCACTTAGATACTTTTTACATTTGACAACATCAATGCGAATTGTGTAAGTTAATTGTGTATTTTCTCTTAATGTGTGTATATTTCTCTTTCTCTTCTTCTTGTTTACAAATGCCAATTTTATTACATTTATTTGTGTCGCAAAATCATTTTGTCATTTTCAATAAAAAATATTTTATTTAACTTTGAAACATTGGTCCAACAAAACATGTACAAAATATTGAATTTTCAAAATAACCGCACATCAAATTGAAAAAAAAAAATCACGCAAATTTACACACACACACACATCAACGTTTTCGAATAACATCAAAGTTGCTTTGGATGGGAGGCGGCGATCAGCAGTCACAGAACCAGCCATCAATGACACTTACCATCCAACAGTTGTCCGAGCGCGCGAAGAAACGTCGTTCGGTCTGCGAAACGCTGAGTGCACCACCGCCCTCCATATCGCTTGGTATCGGTTCAGCAGCGGCAGCGTCCATTAATCGCCGGCACTCGACCATGTCCTACCTGGGTGTAAAGTCCTATGAATTAAAAACCTTGTATCCAACACATTAGTTTGCTTTTCCCTTTTTGAACGTTTGAAGTAGTCAAAGCAGAACCATTAACTAAATTGCTGCAATTTTTATGTTTCTTGTTGAAGGAACTTGCTTTCAAAGATTTTTCAAATACCTAGAAAATTATCTATTTTCCTATTGTATTTTGCATACCTTCTTCTAATGTTGTGATGACTTTTAAGAAATTTGGAAATTGTTTTCAGAACTTTAAACTATTTTGATTTGTTTTTGATTGAGCTAACCCCATATCCAGACATGCGGAATAGTTTTGAAATGATCGGAAATGAACTAGGAACTTCTAAAGCACTGCCTTTTGTTTTAAATTTTTTATAGATATAAGTTTAAGTTTCCATTGACGTGGCACCAAAGCATTGATTTTGTTTATTTCAGGATCTTTTATGAATTGGTTTTGAATTTTCGTTTTGTTTTAAACTTAAAGCATTCTAATGCTTAAGTTCATCTCTTCTAGAGAGATTCAGATTTTGATGGATTTGTTTTTTATTTTTGAAATGCACAATCAATCATTTTTTAATCCAACTACAACAAAACATTTTAAGCGCTTGCAACGTGTTTGTTAATGCAAATTCATTTGTATCTACTTTCATTAGTGTTGTCCCAATATTGCATGCTTACGAAATATGGCCAATTGCAAACGATTTATTTCTCTAAATTGAACTTATGACCTCTTCTTAATTTGTACGAAACACCTATAAACACCTTTCAACATCTCTAATGGCAATGCATTGTTTCACTTAGAATTTGTCCGGCGAAGACAAGAAGGTCAAGATTATGCCAGCCAGCGAGATCGGTGGCAGTCGCAAGAGCAACGATCTGAAAATCGACATGAAGGACGACATGTACTCGTCGTCGCAGGAGGATCTGAAGAAGCTGCAGAACGACACCATATTCAAGCGGATACCCACGGGTGCTGAAGCCACCACTGTGCTGGTGAGTGCAATAATTCGAAAACAATTTAAAATTGCAACTTTTCCAAATGTGACTTTTCCCCTTCAAGGTCGGTGCTGTTGATTTCCTGCAGCAGCCGACCATTGCGTTTGTGCGTCTGGCCGAGGGCGTGCCCATGCCCAGCATTACCGAGGTGCCCATACCGGTGCGTTTCATGTTCATTCTGCTGGGGCCGCCAACGCTCGATTTGGACTACCATGAGGTGGGTCGTTCGATTGCCACACTGATGGCCAACGAACCGTTCCATGCGATTGCATACAAGGCGGACGATCGCAAGGATCTGCTTTCGGCCATCAATGAGTTTCTCGACGACTCGATTGTGCTGCCGCCAGGCAATTGGGATCGTCACGATCTGTTGCCGTTCGAAGAGCTGAAGGCAAAGAAGGATTGGATTCGCTTGCGCAAGAACAAAGCGTTGCAGGTATGTGTAGTCAGTTTGAAATTTTGAAGATTTGCTAAATGTATTCGTTTAGGTGAAACAAGAGCTCAAGGAGAAGGCCAAGGAGGAGTCCAAGATGCTGATTGAAAAGAAGCCCGAGGAGGAGGACGAGACCGAGAAGAAGAAAAAGAATCCCCTCGAAAAGACGCACCGACTGTGGGGCGGTCTGTGCAACGATCTCAAGCGCCGCTTGCCCATGTACAAGAGCGACATACTGGACGGCCTCAACTCGGAGACGCTAGCCGCCACCGTCTTCATGTACTTTGCCTGCCTGTCGACGGCCATCACATTCGGCGGTCTATTCTCGGAGAAGACAAACAATCTGATTGGCATTTCGGAAACGCTGCTGAGCACTTCGCTGGCGGGCGTCATTTTCCACTTGATAGCCGGTCAGCCGCTGGTTATCATAGGCACAACCGGTCCGCTGCTGCTCTTCGACGAAGCGCTAATCAACTTTTGTCGCGAGAACAACATTAGCTTTCTGACGGTGCGCGCCTACATTGGCGTTTGGCTGGCCGTCATCTCGCTGACAGTGTCCGCCTTCGAGGGCAGCGTCTATGTGCGCCTGCTGACGCGCTTCACGCAGGAAATATTCTCCGCACTCATCACTCTGATCTACATCGTGGAGACCATCATGAAGCTGGTGTCGGTGTACAAGCGAAATCCGCTACTGGCCGATTACAATCTGCCGCCGCCAACACTGGCGCACTCCGACCTAAATCCCTTCGAAAACGTGACCGGCATAGACGACGCTGGCAACTTGACCGACATAACAAACACCACAATGCCCAGCATTGCAATCGACAAGAGTCCCATCAACATGCCCAACACGGCACTCTTCTGCACCATACTCACGCTGGGCACTTTCACGGTCGCCTACTACTTGAAACTGTTTCGCAATTCGCATTTTCTGGGCCGAAATGCGCGACGTGCGCTCGGCGACTTTGGTGTGCCGATCGCCATTGCGATTTTCGTAATGATCGACTACTTTATACCGCAAGTGTACACCGATAAGCTGAGCGTGCCGGAGGGTATTTCGCCCAGCGATCCCGAGCGAAGAGGCTGGTTGGTGCCGCTGGGGCCGGTACCCACTTGGATACCGTTCGCTGCCGGCATACCGGCCATACTCGTCTACATACTCATCTTTATGGAGTCGCACATATCGGAGCTGATTGTCGACAAGCCGGAGCGCGGACTCAAAAAGGGTTCGGGACTGCATCTGGACATTGTGCTGTTGGGTTTCCTGAATACTTTTTGTGGATTCTTTGGCACGCCGTGGCACTGTGCGGCCACGGTGCGTTCGGTGACGCATGTGTCGGCGCTGACAGTGATGTCGAGGTGAGTTGTGGGCGCTGGTGAATCGTTTCATGCAGTGTTTAAAATCATTAACTATTTTACCTCTTTTTTATATAGAACTCATGCTCCTGGTGAGTCGCCGCGCATTATTGACGTCAAGGAACAGCGGCTCTCGGGCTTTTTTGTGGCGCTTATGATTGGCCTGTCGGTGATAATGGCACCGCTGCTGCGTCTGGTGCCCATGGCTGTGCTGTTCGGCGTCTTCTTGTACATGGGCATTGCGTCCATGAGTGGCGTGCAGTTCTTTGACAGGTAGCTGCGCCTTTAATCAATATTTTTTCGAATATTCAACTACATAATTGCTTTGCTCTCTCTCTTTCAGAGTGCGGCTGTACTTTATGCCTGTAAAACATTATCCACCGACTCCATTTGTGAAGCGTGTGCCAACCTGGAAAATGCATTTGTTTACCACAATACAAATCACCTGCTTGGCCATGTTGTGGGCTGTGAAATCGTCCAAAATCTCATTGGCTTTTCCGTTCTTCTTGATCATGATGGTGCCCATACAGCAGCGGCTGTCATCGCTCTACAAGCCCGAAGAGATGCATGCGGTAAATATTCTATCAGATCAAATAAAAAATGTTCCACTAAAACCATTCGAATCTCTTTTCATTCATGCAAATCTACAGTTGGACGGCAGCGAAGTCAATGCTGAGGACGATGAACCCGACTTCTATGAAGAAGCCACCATTCCCGCTTAATTGCGCCGTACTTAACGCTAACGGATCAATCTAAATAATTTGTTGTCTTTTTATGAAGATTGTTTTTGTTTTTGTTATACATTTTTTTTCTGTTTAATTGTATTTTTCGTCTAGTTTGTAGATTTGAAGTTTTTTTTTCGTTCGTTTGTATAAAATGTAACTATGCTTGTATTTTATTTCACAATACGTATTAAAAGCGTATTTGAAAGTGTAAAATCGACTTGGCGCAAGTAATTAATGTCTGCAATTGCATTCAACGCAAAAGTTTGTCTTCGCAACGAACACAAACTCGACTACTTAAAGTATTATAAAGTACATATTTACAAACGCCTACATACATATACCTATATACATACAATAGATTTAGTGAAAACAAGCAAAGAGTGCCGCACTGTTAGCTTAGCATTAGCGCCCTTAGTTCTATTAGCCGCGTATACGAGCACTGCATGCATGTCTTGCCACACACAAATGTCAAATGTACGAGGACGAAATGGCATACTCGCTGCAATTCTCCTCTGTGCGACCACGCCCCCTCCTTATGTGCAACTCGTAAGCAAACACTTGAAGCAAAGAGGTACTTTACATGTGTGCGTATACGTACTTACATGCATACATACATAGATATACTCATGTGAGTGTATATACATAAGTAAGGAATTGTGAACAAAAGCAGCAAGTTTTGGCTTGTATGATTGTGATGACACGTACTTATCAGGTTGGGAACAATAACTGAAAATGCTTAGCAGATATTTTCAATGTAAAATTAAACTAAACTAAACACAAAAAAACAAAATAAACTTGAACAAAAGACAATTTTCGAAACAATTGACTTAGCAGCAAAGATTAGCAAAACTTTAGAAGAGCTCTTGTATTTTTGGTGTCGTTTATTAAATCGTAAGTGAATACTGCCGCCAGTAGTAGTGCAGTGGCAGCTTAAGATAGAAAACAAATTTGCGAGTGGCATAAAGCGGCGCTTAGCCTTAGCCCATTGTGCGCAGAGAGATGCGGAGCGTAGCCACATGCAACAATATCGAACATATCGCACACATGTTGGCCGACTGTCTTTGCACATGAATGGGTTAAGGCAAAACGCGCTTGAAGAAATTACCGATACTGCTCAAAGTACCTTTAAATGCGTTAAAAAGCATTCAGGAGCGCGCGGCCAAGCGTTTTTTTAGTGTGACGTGTAACGTGTAACGTTTTATGGTAGCAATAATGAACAAATCCCCAGGTTTTCGAATGTATGACATTGTGAGCTTTGACATTTGAAGCATTCAAAACGTGTTTAAATGTCGTTAAACTAATGGACTAAGTCGACCACGAATACAGTGCATAGCGTTAGCAACTATCAACAATTTTTAATTGCAACTACAACTACAATTTAAACTAACATGTAAGAAATTAGTAAAATTTATAAACGCAACATTGTTGAAAATTAAATTCGCAACTATTTTATTGTAATAAAACGAATGTCGTTAAGAAAATCCGAAAACACTGAAAACTGCAATGGGACTTTGTCTAAGAAATTGCCTCTTTAAAAAAAAAATAAAAAAAACGTTTAACATAAATTTAGCTGAAGCTGTAGCGCAGAGCGTTTGTTAGCCATTATTAACTGTTTTCAATTGAATTAGCTATCTATTGTTATTGCATCACCACGCTCTCCACTTAATGCAGCCTACATACTTTGATACATATGTATTTATGTATATACATTGTTACCTATGCGTATGTAAGTATTTTTTTTAGCAATCGCTTTTCTACATTTTTAATTAAAGCAAATGGAAAAAACCGAAAGCTAAGTAGTTGAACCACTCTGTGTGCAGGCGATTTTTGAACGCAAATAAAAATGCAAATATAAAATTAGTTTATGTATTTAAATTTAATGATGGCGCTGTGTCAAACACGAAACCAACATTAACACTTATCAATTCAATCAAGTTTTTATGTTAATTTATTGTGCAGCCATGCGTGTGGACTGTCGATGTTGATGAAGATGCAAATTTACAAACTAATAAAATTTAGAGTATTTTACTTCAGAAATAGTAAATGAAAAAGAAGAAACGACGAACATAACGTTTTTTCCCAAACAACCAAAACGATGTTATCCAAGTTACATGAATTGCAGAATAAACAAATTTTAATTCTCATAGTAGAATGCCTGGTGTTTTCTTTGATAAAATGTTGTTGAAATTAAATATAAATATACATATATGGGTATACATTCTTCTTCTTCTTGACTGACACGACAGCCCTATTACGAGACTAAGGCCTAACTACCCGCAACCAACCGTGTTGTGCGCGCGAATGTTTTTACAAGGTTGGAAGGGACCTACAGTTTTATGCCGATTCCGAACGGCGAGTTGGGAGCTTTTTTATAGGCAATTTTACTCTCAGAGGTTTGCCATTTCCTGCTGAGAGGACAGCCGCCGAAAGAAACATTGTTGAAGTATTGAACACGAGTATTGAACTCGCGAAGCCACGCATTAGCCAGGCATGGGTATACATTAGAGATGATTTAGTGTTGGATGGAGATTCTTACTGATAGGTTTTCGATGCTCCACAACCTCTCATTTCATGCGGTTGGGTGAAAAAGTGCATGAGCCAACAAATTTTGGGACTAGAGTGGGATTAAATGGCGTCTATCAAGGTCAATGTTCACAAAAAAGCTGGGAAATTCGACACATTATTCAACAACTGGTCGGAAGTTGCTCTTAGAGGGTTAAAATCTATGACTGACCTCCACTAGTTTTTTCTAATGAACATTTCCTTCAAACATATTTATAACCCATCTCCAACCCTTAATGTAGCTTCCATACAAAATGGTCGTTTTTATAAAATAGGCTCCCACTGCTCCCAGGTTGCCCCCAGACGTGTCAAATGTATGACCAACACCTATTTATTTTCCTTTCCGAATGTTTCTTCCAAACATACCCACCCGCTATCTCCAAGTCTTAAGGGGGCTCCCATACAAAATTTGCCATTTTCTATACCATTGGCTCCCCACTTGTAAATGTAGTAGTTAAGTAAGCGAGAAAGCATCATATCTCGGATACTACTGAACCGATTTAAGTGATTTATTCAGCGATTACCAGCTATACAATACAAAAATACAAAATTAATTGAGGTTCAGAAATTCATCACCAGAGGGCATCTTCCATACGATCGGAACTGTGTGGTTGTCAACTTTTGGGTTTCTACAAAGCAATAATCAGAATGTTCTGTCGAAACCCCATTAATCTCCCCATTTCGAATATAATTGCAATTGTAATTGAGTGTTAAGATTGTCAGAATTCATTTCTAGTATATAGTACATGGATATCTTGAACCAAGTGGTTGGAATAAAAAAAATTTATATTTAAGCTTCATTGGATTAGAAAAATTTTTCTTGAGAAAGGATCCAAAACTACGAGAAAATTTTAAAGGGTTTTCGATTACGTTTTCGGTGATTTACGTTATACTGACAGAGGTTTCCAAGAGATGCACACAATTCATATACCTACTCGAAAACATTTCTATGCTCATTATGTTAGGTGAGATTAAACTGGTTGGCCACGTGGCCACGCATAGACTCTGTTAATTATAGATTCAACCCTTGATTCTCTTATTTCGGATGTTCTTTATAAACATTCAACTTTCGATTATAATTGCACACACAGTTCAAAATTACACTTTGTTTTGTTGCGATATGCTTGGGAGTGATTTACAGTGCTAATGTAATAAGTTGGCATGAGGAACGAATTGATTGTGGTCTGTGCAGTCAGGTTTCTGGTATATTAGGCGCAGGAAGGTTACCGTTACTAGTTGGGTCCCTAGCGGCACCAGATCAAGTTCCTTAGAGTGAAAAGCTGATGAAGTAATCTCACCTCTACATCTTGAAGTTTAACAGGAACTAATGAAGGCAAAATGTCAGCTATATTCCTATGGGCAGTGGCACAACGAAAAGAACTCGGGTCACAGAGAAATCTTTAAGCGTTTGTTTGAGCAATATTCTGGTCCCTAAGAACTGCCTGATACCTGTAGTATCCTTTGGGAGAAATTTTGTAATCAGGTTCCCGTCGCCTGACCTGACGGACATTTTCTTCACTTCTTTCTAAAACGTGGTTTTCTAATTTTTTAACAGGGTTGCCAAACAAATATATTTTTCAATATATGAACTTTTAAATATTTACCGTCCGTTTATGGGTATATTTGGAAATAAGTGTGGCATGTCGCTTTAACCTCTTACAATACATAATAAATGATTATTTTGACTTTTAGTGAGCAAAGATATATCGAAAAACATGCTCATACTAATGCATAAAAAAATTTAGAATTTTTTTTTTTTATAAATGACATTTCATATTGTATTTTTTTGTAAATAGCAACAAAACAATTATTTAGTGGGAGGCTTACCCACATTTTTAATCTTTTTGTGGAGGTCTTTCGTTAAGTTCTGGACATAGCTTAATTTTTTGGCAACACTATTCCAATTTTTTTTAATTTTTTGAACGGATTTTAGGTCTTTTTTAAGGTCCCTCTTCATCAACGCCCAGAAATTCTCGATGGGGCGTATCTCTGGACAATTTTTAGAATTCATGATTTTCTTAGCAAAATTTATGTTCTTCTCCTCATACCACGTTAGTACTGGCTTAACATAATGGCAAGAAGCTAAGTCGTCCCAAAACAATGTCTTGCCAGTGGGTTTTTTCACCAACGGCAGCAATCTCTTCTTGAGGCACTCAGTTAGGTACATTTCAGCGTTCAGGTGCTTATCCGTGAAGAATTGAGTCGACTTTTTTCCACACTTGCATATTGCTTGCCAAACAAGAATCTTTTTCCCAAATTTTTGGCAAATAATTGGTTTGTCAGCTTTTAAAATTTCACTGCCCTTAGGAACTGTGTAGAAATGGGGTCCTTGCCGCCTTTTGTATTATGTATGTTTTGTCGTCCATTATGATGCAATAAAATTTTTGCCTACAAATATAGTTGTACAATTTTCGGGATCTGGTTTTCACCTGCGCGCCTTGCTGAGTACTTCGTTTTGGCTGCTTTTGCTTTCTATATGTTCCCAACTGGTTTCTCTTCTTGGCACGTTGGACCATTGCACCACTCATTCCGGCTTTTCTGCGCAATCGTGTACGGATATCTTCTTATTTTTCTCTTAAATAAGACACATATAGGGTGTTTTTTTTAGAGGTTTGTTTTTCGAATAGAGATAAAACTGGCATTTTGTGGTCAAATCTGGCAACTCTAATGTCATTTATGTTCAGTTTGGTTTGCCATTTCATCATGAACAGGTTGACAAAAGAACAACGCTTGCAAATCGTGCAAATTTATTTCGAAAATAATGGTTCAGTTCGCGAAGTTTACCGCAAGCTCCCTCCATTTTTTGGTCGACATAATCGTCCATCAGAGCAAAATCGGTCCATCCATCGGTTAACCATGGGTCGTTTTCGCACTACGTTTACTCTATGTGATAATACGCATCCGCAGAGACGTCGAACAGTGCGCACCGAAGAAACAATTGCCGCTGTAGAGCAAAATGTTGAAGAGGACCCGAATGAATCGATTCGCCACCGTGCACAGCAATTGGAGCTTTGTCCATCAACTTTAAAAATTGGACCTGTAGAATTGGCTTTATTCGAGCCAGCCGCGGCGGCCACATGCCCGAAATCATATTTAAACATTAATGGCATAAAATTATCCTTCCAATAAAGCCAAATTGATGGACATTAAAACGATTTTCTTGTGTTTTATTTCAATTCAATCCGAAGTTCTATACCTCTAAAAAAACACCTTATATCTTAGTATCTAGCGATGGTTGGGACGCACCCTTTTTACGACCTCTGGTAAATCCTCAAGTGTGCAATTTGTAGTATACCGGCGAATGGTGTTTTGCGCAGGGAACAGGCTAACATTGGCTTCTTTTGCTAGTTTTCTATACGACATTCCTTTGGTTGATGCCCATTTGGACAAAATTTCCTGACGAAGTTTTGCGGAAAGTCTTCTCATTGTTAAGCGCGTTGATATACTACACAAAATTGTTCCCGAAAATATCAATTTGAATCTCTGGAATCTAAAAAACGATATTACTAAGCAATTTTTAAGGTGTATTTATAATTTTCGATACAGTCCTTATATATAAGTAAATGAGTAATTTAGAAACTTTTAATTTTTTTAAGAAAGAGTTTGCCTATTTTCATAAAAGTGGGCTAAGTGTCACATTATTCAAATTTCTTTTTGAAAACAAAATTTTAGCCTATTTAATATTGCTAAAAATAAAGTCTGTATGAAGAGTGGGCGCAGCCATAGGCGGATTTTTTAATCTTCTATGAGAATCAGTTGCCAAAGTATTGAATTTTTTTATTTTGCTCCTGCTGATTGTAGGGTACCAGCTACTGTTAGGAAAAATTACAAATAATTATACCATACCATTCTCTAAAGAATTCTGAAGCAAATAGCCATATTTCAGTACTCTAGTGTGAGAACTGTAGATTTTCTGTTGTAAAGCTCAAAACAGGCGATGTGAGCGTTTTTTTCTTGTTTTTTCCCCAACGTGGCTCCGCTTGGGAGCATAGGGCATCGACGAGGCAAATTGCATTACTGAGAGTAGGTTATTTATAAATCTATGTATGTATCACTAGCAGTCGTAGGTGTTGAGGCTGCCATCTTTGGTTCCTTGGGGATAGACACCTACGTATAGTGATTTTTTTTTTATATCTGTGGCCATACAAAAGAGTAGCTTAAGTGGAACATGAAAACTTAATAAAACTCCCAACTCAACAATTACTCAATTCTTTTCCTCAAAGATATATAAATGGCCTCTAATATTCACATTTTTCATTCTCACTTTAATAAAATTTAAAAACCATACAACCAAATACATATCCCAGAGCTATAATTGATTTTGTTATATGAATAAAAAAAGCACACAAGCTGCGTAACAATGAGTAGGATTGCATTTCCGCCATTTATCATTTAATGCAATGACCGTTCACGGTTGTAACAAGCATCTAAATAATGTGTTTTCCATAACAGCTCATAAACTCAGTGCAAAACTGACTGACCCTAATGAATGAATCTAGTTTAGGGGCGTCATACACGATTACAGCGGGGACATAAATGTATAGTTGCACAATGTATTTATCAGCAGCATTGATTGCATTTTACCAAACTATGCATGGCAAAATAATTTATTATCACATGCAACAGGCTTTGTACAATCGGGTTACAGTTGCAACGTTTCGATTACGTATGGAAGCATAAGTATGTAGATATGTATGTAAATTTGAAGATAAATTCAATGCCAGTGTGTAGGACTTACAAACTACGTTTGGTTGAGAATTACGAGCCAAAGTGGCAGAGAAAGTACGCATTGGTAACGTTTTCATGCTTTAAATTGCTCTGAAACTATGAGACATAAATGTATGGAAAAGCTAAGAAAAAATCCTACTTATGGAAACTGAAGAGCCAATCAATTATCAAAATCAATGCTGAAGCGGCAGAAGTGCACCCGAACCCAATAAAAATTAATTATTTGTTTCGTAAAAAAACTTCACATTCGAAAAGTCGACGAAGGACTTATCAACACTGCTTAACTCTGGAGTGTTCAATGGAGTAAAATTTACTAAATTGTGGTCTTTTAAAGGATTCATAGAAAAATAGATAATTTTATGCCACTAGTGGCATAAAAAAGTTGGCATAATCTGCAGCTTCAATAATCGACAAGTTTTGCACGCCATGCTGTCCGTATCTCAGCAATGGTTGGCGCAATGTTATCTTTCAAGGCGTCCAAAGTTTTCAGTTTGATTGCATAAACCAGTGTCTCAGAAAAAATAATCTATTCTATATCTATATTAGTCTTAAGATGTATTTTTTTCAAAAAGAACTAATGGAAATTTCAAAAAATATTGAGGATAAAGTTTTAAAAGAACATTTTCAATACCTCTTCGTCCTTTTGCACCAAAACATTTAATTTTCTAAGATTCTAAGGATTTTTTTCTTTCATTTGATACCCATTCTTTTAATGTTCAATGCGCTCAATTTTTAAACTAATTTTTTGAAATAAACATGTTCTTGAAATTTCAAAGTCCTTTTCAAGAAAATCCTGACGTCAGAGAGAAAAACTAAAAACCCAGTTTTACTACATTTGGCCCCTAGATTCGCAAGTATATAGATTTTTTCATGTGTTTTGAAAGTTTTTGATTTTTGTCGCTCGGTATAAATAGGCAAATACAAATTTGCAATTGCTCAAGGCATTTCATTCGATCTGTGTACAATTTGCATGAAAAAACATGTGGTACCTGCAAGTTGTGAAATTACTTGAAAAATGTGTCAATATTTGAACAATTTTGCAATTATTCATATTCATTATTTACAGAGCAATGAAAAAATAAATCAATAATAGTTATTTTTTAAATTTTTAAAATAATTTGTTGAAATAAACATGTCTTTGAAATTTCAAAGTCCTTTTAAAAAAAATCCTGTCGTCAGAGAGAAAAACTAAAAACGCAGTTTTACTACGTTTGGCCCGCAGTTTTGCGAGTATACTGATTTGTTCGTGTGTTTTGAAATTTTTTTATTTTTGTCGCACGGTGTAATACAAGGACTTTCCCACAAATATTTTTGTGTGAAAAATTCAATATTTTTTCTTAGTCTCTTTCTGCTTCGATACAAAGATTTGAATGATCAATTAGATTGTGGATTTTTGTTATGATTTTTTGAGGCCATTTGTATCCATCGTCTTCAAAATGTCAGCCGTCGCTGGTTGTCCTTTCATCGATAAATGCATTTTACCGAGCAGATAAATGTCACACGAGGCCAAGTCAGGTGAGTGGTGAGTGGTTAATGGAAAAATTCAGTTAATATGAATCAGAAAATGCCTTACAACAGTCTCAATCTCACCTCACAGTAAAAAACTCCATTAACAGTTTGGACAGTTGGAAGAAATTCTTTGTGAATTATTCCTTCCTAATAATCAAAACAAATCAACATGAATTTTACTTTAGACTTCTCAAGATGACATTTTTTCGGTACCGGATCTTCTCGGTGCTGCCATTCGGCACTTCGCCGCTTGGTTTCAGGAACTTATTGAAAACTTCACGTCTCGTCACCCGAAACAATGGAATATGTAAAGTTTGGATATTTTTTTTACTCTCTAAGGTCCTTGCAATGTGCAATTCGCAGCCATTTTTCGTATACACTTTACCCATTTACTTACATCTACGCACACCTACCGCAGATGTAAATGGTCGGTGAACATGCGACGAATTAAATCTTTGGACATATTCAATTCCATTTCCATGTTAAATAATGACGTTTTCGACACATTTTTGACCTGGACCTGGATGTTCGTGGTCCTTTATGTTTTGGCGACAGTGCTGAGACCTCTTAAACCACTCTGGTAGGAAATAAAGAATCACACGGTTGTTCCATCATATTAAATGTTTTGGTAAACGTTTTAACAAAACTTAATATTCGCTCTTTGTTCAAAGCTCTTTTTTCAACCGATGCTATAAACAGACTGGCTTGTGCTGAACCAAATATCATGAAATTTTAACAACATGTCACTGAATGATAAGCCTTTCAAATGTGCTAACAGAATATCGTACTTGAGATCAGTCCCGTTTTCCGTGGGACAGAAGTTGTACATATAATGGGATTTCATGTTAGATGTTAACAATATTGGATTTAAAATGACTCCATCTGGGCATTAAAGAAAACTTGAATTAGCTAAGCATTCGAGTGTTAAATACTTCCAGTAGCAACTTTATTTATCATTCATTTATTTTAACTTGGAAAAATGTGTCCTTTGCGTTTCATATTCGTATCCTTGCCAGCTGCGGTTCTTTTTGCTTTTAAATTTATCCAACAGATCTACATGTAAAATTCGTTGGTAGCGATAACTTGTTCAATATGTTCATATCAACAGCCAGCGATTCCTTATATTTTCTGTTATTATGTTGAGCTTTTATTTATTAATTATTTTTTTCCACATTCCTCAAATTCTCACCTACTAAGGATATTTATTTGGTAAAGTCACAAAGTCACCGCATTTGTTTCAATAAGAAATCGGTCATCATTGTTTTTAGTAGCAAATTTAACCCAAACCAAGTGACGTGTAAATGTGCTAATTTTGCATCTGTATGTGTGAGTATGTAAATTATGAAAATTTTTGTGTGTGTGTGTGGGTGAAAACTGGCGAGTTCAGACATTATGTGCTCAGTGAATGCACTCGTTTTAGCTGTTGAGCTGTGAGGGAGCATTCACACACAATTTGTAACTCATATGTTTGTGTGTGTACGGACTCAATGAACCGTTATAATTTCCATGTCTCACACATATTTATATTTGCCGATATTTTAATATATGGTACAATACAAAAACACTCACACACACACATGTACACGTATGTATGTATTCATTGACTCGCTTATGAGACTTGTTTCACGTGTCTGTCTGTCTGTATGTTGCTGTTAATTTATTCTTTTTGACTTTTAGGTGATGAGCCGCACGTGTGCCATTCACATGATTGACCTGACAACTCTTAATATCTACAGTTCAGTCATTGGGATGCTAATTTTTAAACACATGCGCATTTGTTTACTAGGTTTTGTATGTGTTCGTACGTACATGAATCGGTGGTATTACTGCACATTGCAATGATGTAATCATTGCTATAACGAAAGGACATGCGGTTAGGAGCTTCTGGTTTAAGGTTTTAATTTTGTACTGGAGAAAGTTTTGAGTGATGGAAGCTATGTTTGTTTCGGAAAAAACTTATTTAAAAGCGAGAAAATTAGGAGATTACTATCTTTTGGCTTTTACTCATTAACTTGCTAAAACGAAAACTCACAAATACCTTCATTACGTTTACACTTTCAAATTGAGTTAGACTTAACCATTTTGAACCCGAATTTTACCCTGTAACCCTTAAAGAATTGTAGCTTAAAACGGGCTAAAATAATTTTGTATCAATATTTTTTAATAACAAAAAAATTATGTAATATTTATAAAAAAATACAAAATTATCAGTTTTTGATTTTATTTAACCATTATGAAAGATCCATTATGACTAAACGCGCCCAATTCGTAGAATTCAATTAGAACACAAACTTTCCCTAATATCGCTGCAAAAAAACAAAAAAAAAAACAAAAGTATGACAACGGATTCTTGTAGAAGGGGCAAAAAAAAATATACGTGTATCGGCGTTTTGAAAGTTTACGTCTGAATTTTTTTTAAGGGGATCAAAGCTTTCACCTTTTTTCCCATTCTTATGATGAATTGGCATACAAAAACGATGTAACCTCACATTTTAGGTATATGATGTGTTCAGCAAATTGATGTAAAATACTACGAAGAACATTTTTGTGGAGCATTTTAACCCTGTAACTCCTACTTGTATGGGTCAATTTGACCCTTTTTTCTAAAATGCCAAAAATGTCCAGTAAAACAGGACTTTTTAAGTACAAAATGTACCACAAAAATATTTGCCATTAAATTCTACTATAGGTCTCTGAATACATCAACGCTCAGAAATCAACTTGAACGCCAGAATTAAACCAAAACTGAAAATGTGTTTAAGTGTTTATATATCACAACGGGCCAATAGTTGTGCTTACGTGAGCTTTTTCACATTGAAGGCTGCCACTCCAACCTAACCTAACCTAAGTGTTTATTTCGTGGTTAATCAAAATTGGTACTAAAATGTCCTACAAAACTTGTTTTTTGAGGGTTAGTGTGTATGGGAAAAATGTTGAACGCAAAATTTCACTATAAGCTACCGTACAAAGGAAAGCTCTAGATATAAGATATATAAATAGAAAAATTAGAATAATTTTGGGTATTTAAGGTATTCATTATGGTATTTTTTTGTTGGCCCCCTCTACCAGAATCCGTTGTCAGAACCTTGTTATTTTACAAAAAATTTGATTTTGTTGTGTAGTGTTATTGGAAATCATTTTGGGGATAACAGTAAAATTTTTGTAATTTGCTTTGAATTCGCTTCTAAAAATATTAATTTTTTGGTGCCTATTTAAATTAAACCCATAAATCAATCGTAGCTTTTGCTATAAGATGACAAATAGGGTCGAAACTGTAAAAGTTATATGGAAGTTTACTTTGTAATTTTTTTTATAAAATAATTCAAATATAACCGAAAGATGCTGCCTTATCACCTCGTGCTGCATTGCCACCTATTTGCAGTTTGAACTGCTTTACGCAGAACCGCATTATCCGCGATGTTTTACAAATCAACCCCTAACACACACACACCCTCGGTTGGCCCACCCACTCGGCGAGTGAGTCACATGCAGCATGCATTTCACTCAAACTTCTGTCCCAAAAAAGCTCACGCCTTGAGCGAAAATCTAGCTGAGACATAAACCCAGCCAGTCATAGCCGAAGGACACTGGCTTCGTGGCGCGACGAGCGGCAAACGCAAAACGCAAGGAAACCCATCGGCCCACAAAACGAGCGCAAATCTACCAGCGTCTGGCCGGTGTGGCGCTGCTGTTTGCGCTGCTGCTGCCGCATACAAAATAACACGAAAGGTGAAATTCGAAAATCAGTTCAAGTCGTGACGTTTAAGCGTTCAGTTGGCGTATTGCAGGCGACGCAAGTAAAGTTTTGCCCTCAAAACAAGCAAAAACCGCACACACACCAAAAGTCCAAACGTTTCGGCTGTTGTGGTCATGACGGAATGGCTAACGCACTGCTACTAAGTAATTTGCAAAATAAACAACAAATATTATGAGAAAAATTAATTAAGCAAACAATCGAGTTGGTAGGGATTTGTGCAATTGTTTCGCAATCGCGATATATTCAAATCGACTAACCTGATTACGATGGCAGGCGCTGTCGGAAAATCAACAGAAAAAAGTGTCCTGCGGCTCGTTGGCTGACTGTCCGAATTTTCAGTCTTCGGTATTTTTCGCTGGCAGCAATTTTCCAATTTCGCTGTTTCGGCTGTTTTCGGTTTGACGGTCTGTTGGTCGCGACAGTCGTTGTTACGGTCGGACGGTGAATCGGTGGCCCGGTGGATTTGTCGGCCTGTCGTTCGTCGTACGTTTGTGCGTTGCGTTTGCTCTGGCGCGCTTCGAAATTTGTCGAAAGTCTGTTTGCATTGTCCTAGTCCCATCAACGCATACACTTTGAACTGGTCCAATATTTGACTACACAAAAACGTTATTACGGTTTTTGTTCGCAACAACAACAACAACAGAGGCTTAAAGAAAGCGCAGTTTTTTTGTGTGTGATTAAGTGGATTTTGGGCCACTGTGAAGTGAAAGTACGTATTGTCCTTGAAGTATTGGGTAACTTTATTGTTGAAATCTTTTTAAGTTTTTGCTTTCTCGTTTTATCTTGCTCGAAGTGCAGTTGAGAGATTGAGAGATGTTAAAAAATTTATATATGTGTGTATGAACGAATATGGCTGGAGCAAGTAGTGCTTTTATTAAAAAATAAAATACACTTGTCAAAGATTTGAACAACAACGCTGGAATGTAATATTTTGTTTGTGGGATTGTTACTCGTTGAGAAGCATTTAAAAATTTGAGAAGAAAATCGGCAATCCTTTTAATTAGTCAAATAGAACACTTGAAGTTACATTACTTGCTTTGTAATCATTCATAAATCATTCATAAATGTGTGTAAAGAACATTTCAGTTTCTCTCCAAATCACTCGCAGTTAAGTGGAAAGATGAAAGTTTACAATATTTGAGCTTTGGCGGCAAAGCAGCACAAACTATCTCAGGATATTGAATAATCTTTTTTCGCTGAAGTTGACTAATGCTGATAATGACTGATATCTACGAAGACGAACCTACAAACTGACTTAAAACTTATGTTTCGATTTCGAATCAAACGAAATAAGATAGCAATTATAGATCGAATTTCAAAATACCACCAAATCTTAAAACATTGATTGAAGAAGGAGAATTATTTATCGAAATAATTATTAAAAATTACTAATACTTAGTCAAAAAATTTATTTTGACTCCAATGAAATTCTAAAGCAACCATTTATCTCATTTTAAAATGCTTCAAAAACTTAAACACTTTTCTGTGGGCTTAGTAATTGGTTATAGTAAATTACAAAAATATTGCGAAATTTCTTCAGCTTTGGAAAATTTTAACCCAGTAAATCCTTGTTTGGTAATTCTAAGCCGATTATCACTGCAACTGAACATTGAGATTAACCACCATAAGCAGAACAAGTTTGATGTGTGGCAACAGCCGCTCGACTGCTTCCTTTATTGTAGAATATGTATGCCAAATGCAGAGTATTTTCAATTAAATTTCTCAGAATGTTATCATTAAAGGACGTCTGGTCTGTCTGTTGAGGTAAGAGTCCCAAAATTCAGCAAATTTTTCAAAAGCCTTCCATGAGGTTGGAATGTTGTTACCTAATCAAAACATTTCAAACCTAATCAATTGTTTGCCTGTTGAGGTAGGAATCCAACATGTCTGTCATCTAAAAGGAATTCTTCCCTGTGGTTTCAATGTTGTTATCAAATCCAAAAATTACAAATAGAATCATTTGATTGTTTGTTGGGGTAGGAATGTAATATGTCAGCAATGTTTTCGGAAGCCTTCCCTGTGGTTTCAATGTTGTTATAAAAAAAATATTTCAAACTTAATCAATTGGTTTTCAGTTGAGGTAGGAGTCCAACATATCCAACCTGTTTTCCAGGTGGTCTCAGTGTTTTTATGTTTTTATTGTCCCAGGAACAATTTCAGCATTTTCATCATGTGGTCCTTTCGGTCTCATTTGCTTTTCTCATTAAATAAAGCAGCTTGTATTGAACTTTAGATTTGCATATATGGAATATTGTCAGATTCAAAGGAATATACATATATGAAAATATTTTTAAATTAAAATTGATTAAATTTTTAAACCAAGATTACAGATAACTGATCTGAAATCGTGTCTTTGCATTCGATTTCAGAACCTTGACTTCACATCAATATTTTAGTAGCTATGGCTACAGATAGTAATGCTAAAATTTGACTAGCTTAAATTAACTTAGTAAGTAAATAAATGCAAAAATTAGTTTTCATGATGGTGCTTCAAAAAATTGCTTATAGGTTCTATTGTTGAATGTCTTTGCTCCGAAAGATCACACATCACCTGTCTTGTTTCTTTCATTTCATTTATTTATAATTAGTCAAAGAACAATTGTTTGCTTAGTGACTAATAAAGAACAGCGTAATGGATAAGTAACAAAGTAAATATTACGTAACAATCGATAACTTAGTTAAAACAGTGTTCAACAAGTACATAAATATTGCTTTAGAAGTAGAGAAATCCACCGAAGAGTTCATGAAGATCTTATTAAATACTATTAGAGCTCGCAAAATAGGAGCATTTAAAGCATAATTCGTTTTGACGAAACCAACATTGAAAAAATCAAAGTGCCGGAAAGATCTAGAGGCGATGTTGAAGTGAATCCTCTCTAGCTGCAATTCATATCAGAAATTTCATTAACATCCCAAGCATTTTTTCCTCAAAGCAGTTTCTTGAGCGGCAATTTAGATCGGTCCTTTTGCTGCTCCTTCTATTGTATGTTAGCATTAACTGTAGAATTCAAGCCTCTAAAGGTTCTTACTTACCTCATACTTAGTTCTTCTTACGCATAAGAATCACCCTCTTCCATGTAGTTGATCTACGTTTGTTGTTTTGTATATCTGTCCACCAAATTTTTTTCATATATGACATTTACTATGTTGAGTCTCTGACCCATGAAACACTATTCTAATCGTTTACGCAAAGTAAAGAAAAAAGAGCGTTCCAGTGCATTCAACTCTGTTCCCATCCATCAAATTTAAATTGACAATAAGGTGAAAGGTCTTTGTTTTTAGTTCTACTTAAAAAATTGTTAGGTATGACACAATTCACATATCTCCCACATGGCAATCACTGCAAATCAAAATCACAATTTATTGATTGATCTGCTCACAATTTGTTGATTGAGAACTGAAAATGTTCAAGTCACCAATGGTTTATTTTAATTAATTAATTGCATAACAGCTGATAGTCAAGTTCCATTGGAACTTACACGCCATGTCCAAAAAAGTCGATTTCCCAAATTGAGTTCTTTGTCGCTATTGTATGTGAGTGTGTGTCATTAGAGTTCAATACATTATTAGTGAAACTCAAATGTGGAAGACACTCGCCCCAAAATAGGCTGCAATGTGCCATGTGAGCATTACATGACCCGCACCGCCGGGGATTCAATTCATGTACAACATTCTCATTCATTCTTCGCTTTCACTGACAATCCATTACGTTAACCCTTTGTTGCATAACATTGCATATATGTGAGCTATTCATTTTAGTGTCGTTCATTCTTCAGTTGTGTCATTTACGTTAAAACATTTTATTTCTAATGAAATTTTGTGAGTACCTAACATTGAAAATGTATGCAAACAAAAAAAAATATACAAAGAGTGTTTCGATTTGGTGATTTTGTTTTCTGATGGCAATGGTGATATGGTTGTCGTCATTGCTTAGTTGGTTAGTGCATTGGATGGCGGGTATACAGTGATGCTCAACATAGGTTCGACTTTCCATGGCAGGCAATACAAAAGTAGATATAGAAAAAAAAACAATTTTCTTTTCGGCGACTGGGTTCTTAGCAAGATATGAAAATTTGCACAAACCTTCTTCTTCGACAAATTTTCATTTCTACCATCAAAACACAACAAGCAACTAAAATAATATGACAACAAATTGTTTTCTCTACGGAAATTTCATCATGCAAGAAAGGGTTAAAACATGTTTTCAATATTTCCTTGTGTTCATTAAGTGCGTTGAGCTCACTCGCCGTCCCTTCTTCCTGTGTTCACTTTACCAATAAACTATATGTGTGTGTGAATGTGTGTGTGTGGGGGATGGGTATCCGAATGTATAGTGTCACTCATTCGCCCGCTTGCATTGTGTATAATCAACAAACGAAAACAACAACAACAACAAAAGTTCATCAGCTATTTGGATGTGCTTTGAAAAGGTCACATTTTCATATCAATTAATTCAATAAGAAAAGAAACTTTCTTGTAAATAAAATACATAAAAACAACAACAAAAGCAAAATGTTATACAAAGCAATAATAAAAGAAAATAAAATAATAATAACAACAACACAACAATACAACGGAAAATTGCAACAAACAAAAATCCACTGCGGCAAATAAAGTAAAACCAACAAATAAAGGAATGAAACAAAAACCAAACAACAAAGAAAACAAAAACAAAAAATGAACAAGCAAACACAATGAAAAGGAATTCCCGAACAAGACAGGAGACAGCGTGCAGCAATTCATTTGTAAACATTTTGACAAAGTATCGGCAAGGCGTGCACGCTGCATCTCCCGCCCCCAATCTCTGGCTTCGTTGTCCAACTCACAACTTGACTTCATTCATTGACAGACCCACGAACGAGACGCAACGTCCGTCACGTAACCGTGTTCACGGCGCACCAGCCCAACTCATCCGATTCCTTTGCTTTGCCTTGCATTGTGCTCTCGTTGTGTTTCATTGCACTGACAGCCCAGCCGAGCGGCGACACTGCAACGGACAGGCCGGATCGATTAAAAACAATGTCACCGTCGTCGAAACGCGCGTCGCTTTTTGTACACTGAGTCGCACAAATTGTCCTGTCGCCATTCGAACGCAGCAACGTTTTTTTTCCGCGATTGTCGTCAACGCGTTGCCACACCATCAATGCCCCTCCTTCACTCAACCTGGACTCATCTCTTCCCAATCCAACCCACCCACTGCACTGCACGCCTCGCTGCTTGCGTCACGCTTCTGCGCCTGTGTCAGCGCTTACACACCGCGCGCCGAAAAGCTTGAGAGTTGTTGGCACTTTTACTGCCAAAGCATGAAAGCGAGCGACCAGTGCCCGGCGAATGAAATTAATGTCAATGTAAATGAATGCAGTCGGACGCAGCGCCCAGCCCAACAAACCTGCATACATGCGGCAACCGAAAATGGCGCAATCGACCATTGGAACATCATGAAAACCGTGAGTATCTTCAATTTGTTAGTGCAATTTAATTAATCATGCGCTCACCTCCAAGTGCTTTCATTTCATTTCGATTCGAATTTATTGAGTAATGTATTCGAAATGCGCTAAAATGTTTGACCAGTCTCAATACTTCAGTGTGAAGTGAAATTGCAAGTTATGCTTTTTGCTGGGTTTACAAACCGGACACCAAAGCAAATTTTATGCAGTCGAAGCATTATGTCGCGCTGCAATATTTACTTGTTGTATATTTCAACAATTCTCGGCGCAGACTATTGCAAACTTCTGTGCAAACCAGATACCTACCATAAAACAATTATTATCCATATTTGTGGGAATACAAAAATGGCCCTAATTTGAGAAATTTTAATAATTGTTGCTTTATAATAATTATTTCCAATAAGAAAGTTTTTACGTCGCCTATAACTATTATCATGTAATAAATATTTTTGAGTTGAATAATAACTCTTATAAGTAACAAGTAACAAAAAAAAGTCATAAATAAAAGTTATGAAGCAACGTAAACAAAAAAAATCCCAAAATAATAATTATCCAGAATGAAAAAACTATTTATTTCTCATAACAGTTATTATGCAACGTAAAAATTAATTGTCGCAAATAATAATTATAATCAAGAAATAAAATGTATGCTGCATTGTAATAGTTACATTGCAACTAATTTCTTAAAAAACTTATGATCCCTGTTGCAAACTTTACATACATAGTTTTCTTTGTTTAAATTACAACATTACGCAATTTGTGACATAAACTTTTCTTGTAATTGTTTTTAGAATATACCCTACAATATTTTTCTGGGGCGTGTTAGTTTAATTCAGGGCGTGGCCAGAACTTGTTCATGGGCGTTTTGAAAAACAATTTGTTGCCAATTTAATATTGCACGTTTTTTAAGGTAAACCGAACTTTTCAAAGAGGACATTTTGTGGTGGCGCCACCCATGTATCAATTAGTGCATTGCAAGTTTCATGTAATTTGGTTTAGTAGAAGCAAAGTTATTGTATCCGAAGTAAAAGTAGTTTTGTGTCTCAGGTACAAAATTTCGCCGCTAATTTACAAACAGCAAATATTAAGTTTTTCTTCAAATTTAGTAAAACTTTCATCGAAACATTTTAATTTTAACATTAAAAAATAATAAACCAAGTAATGGTAATGATCGTTTAGACAGTAGCAGAGTTCATGAGTGGTAAACGCGATTTAAAAACGATTGTCAGCGAGTAAATGACCAACGTGTTAGTCAACTGAAATCCGCAATCACCGCAAATTCCATCAAAATTGGGCGATAACAGTGTTGTCAGATACCTGAAATGGCTTTTTCCTAAATCTTAAAAAAAAACTGAAATTTCCTACCAAAAGTTAAAAACATCTCCTAAAATTTTTTTCTTTACGATTTGCATAATTTTAAAGAAGTAAAACTTCTCACAAAAAAATAAAAATATATCCAAAAAAAATTTTAATATAGCCTTTTTTATAAATCTTCAGCTTAACAACAAAAAATTAACAAAAACCAAACATATAACAAATGAATAAAACAAAAAGTGCCATTTTGGGCGGAATTTCATTGGGACAGCAATAGCTGAGAACAAGATAGAACGAGCTTACATTTTGTAAGCTTTAACATTTCCAAAAATCCATTAAGAATCCGAGAAATCCCCTAACATAAAATAAAAATCTCCTATGCCTTCTCCTAAACAATTCTTCCTCCTAAAAATTCTCATTCTCATTCTCTCTCCAAGAATCTCCTTAATCTAGGAAAAAATCTCATGATCTGGCCACACTGGGTGATAATTCATCAAAGATCAGCCAAAATCTACTTGAAATTGGATTTAACCCTCGCTTTACTTACACCCACCAATATAGTTTTGATGTCGACTCACTGAACAAATTCGAAATTAGTTTTCCATAATATAAACCAATTTTTTTTTGGCAATTTTTTGCATGTTTTCTTTTATTATTTTACATACCAAATACCTACCCGGGTGATGGCGCTTCCGCCGTCATTTTAAATGAAATTCACACTAAACGTTCCTCAGTATGTTTTCAATAAGCCCTATGGAAATAAATCTTCAAATTGTTTCCATAGTCGCAAAATAAATCGTTAAGGTTAGGTCGTTTGTTCGAAAAACGGACTATCACCAGAGGAAGTTACTAAATACTGAGGTATGGGAGACATTTTTGTTGTTATTTATTTATTATGAGTTTTATTTAAAGTAACGGTGAAAGAGCCTGGGGTCACCCTGGTTGGTATTTGGTGAACGACGTATAAAAAAATCGTTTGTAAGGCGATGCAATTTATCGCATTTTAACTGAACATTTGTCTATCAAAAGACTGATTCTGACTATTATTTTGAGTAAAAAACGAATTTTTGAGGACTGATTCTGACTATTTTTTTGAGTAAAAAACACATTTTAACCATCAACTACTCTCCGTTTTAACCTGATGCGGCACCGTGTGCCTTTAACCTTAAGACAATTTGAATTACCGATGAAACAAAGGCGTTTCGAGAATGTAGAAGCCATCCAAAAGGACTGTACCGACATCCTGAAAGACATTCCGGTCTACGCGTCGCGACGTTCTAAAACACTCATTAGACATGCATTTAGATCATGCAAATTGCTGTATCGAATCTGAAGTGGACTAAATAAAAACCATATCCGTTTTACCCAAAAAAAATGTTTGTTTTTATAATTTAAATGTTTAAAGGTGAAAGGATATTTTTGCTAATATGGGAACGTACACAGCATCCATGTCCCTTCCAACCTTGTAAAAAAATTCGCACGCACAACACGGTTGGTTGCGGGTAGCTAGAAGACGCAAGAAGAAGAAGAAGAAGAAGAAGAAGAAGACGCAGCATGCATAGTGTTTGAACATTTTGAATAATTATAGGCTATGGGGGGTTCTGACACCCAAACCCCCATCCATTCCTCTCCTCTTCGCTACGCCCCTGGTTCAATGTCATATTTATGGTTTGGTTTTATGTTCTACAAAGTTAAGCAGATAGAGCAAGTTGCAAATGTCTGAAAATGTGTTCTTGATTTTTTTTCTCAACAAATGTTAATGTTTTTAAGAACCTGCCTTCTTGAATGCAAAACGTTGTCTTTACTTGTCTCTGATACAGGTTCGAATCTTAAAAAAAAACAAAAATTTCGCTTCGACTTCTAAGTTATATGAATACGTTAAATTTTGTATGATGTACATACAAACATATGTAAATACATACATATGTATGTACATTTCTTTTGCTACCTCGACAAAACGAGATATATTATTTTTGACAGTTCTCCACAGATATTGATTGTCTCCAAGCTAAGCAATCATGCATGGTTGAGTTTTTGACATCAGTGTGGAGTCAATTAAAATAAAAATATAAATATTGGCGCCAGGATAGCAATCTAAATGCATATTTTGCAGCTGATTCAATACTGATTCATGACATGTTTTCGTTACCTCATATTCACCAGAGTCATTCGATGCCATTTGCATTTGACAAAGGGTCATCTGTGAAAACACTCGTGCTTGTCAATCAAAATGGCACAAAGTGGCAATTGACAACATGTTGGAATTTTTTTTTCTTTGCCATTTATGCAGCGATTTATTGCTCTGAAATCTTGCCTATCATTTATTGGTATTCGTTTTCCTTTTCGCATTACTTCACTAAAAAAGAGAAAATTGAAGAAATTGTATTTCTGTGCTTTGCTTTTTCTACTTCATCCTATTTGACAACGATCATCAAAACAAGTTTTGATTGGCCTATTGCATGGTCATAACGTAGCTAATTATAATGAGCCATTATGAGCTCAGAAAAAAATCGATTAGATCCATTTCAAATGTCATATTTACAACTTCCAAGCCACAGGAAAAAATGCTTTCAAAGGGTTTTCTCTTTTAGCACTTTGAAGGCTTAGCTATTCAGTTCGTCTTAAAATTACTGTTGAAAAAACCTTGTAACACAAACGAGTGTTGAATTCAAATCAAAACAAGATCGTCGAACTCCAATAATCGACTTCATTCATTTTGATGCTATACAGGCAGCTAACTTCAGTGCATAGGCTCACGTTTTGAGCATTTATGAAAATTACAAAAACTCATCGCATAAACAGAGCAGACATGCATTTTCATGCGAACAAACGTGCAATAATGCAGCAACTAAATGTTACAAGCCCAGCCCAACTTGTAGCAGCGGATTGTTTTTGCAGTTGTTGTGGCGCGTTGTACGTAAATATTGCCAATAGATAAATCACAGACAACATGCGGGGATGATGGGGATATGCAAAATTTGATATATGGTCTCGTGCTATCGTAGCTCTACTTACCTACACATATCTACAGACATACATATCTCTGCAAACATGTATGTGTAATGTATGTAGGTATGTACTTACGTGCAAGTAAAATGTTGCATCTATAAACATACGCATACATGTATAGTACACACCCACTAACTGTCGCTATCAAACGGCCAAATGAGCAAAAGAAAACTTGAGCCGAATGTGGTTGTGTATGTGGTTTATTTACCTAGTTTTTGTTATTGTGCTCATACTTTCGGTGTGCAGGCCGCACGACGCAAACATGGGGCGTTGTCGTAAATTCATAAATTCTTTCATCAGAAAATGATTTACGACATTCGAGTGATCGTAAATTGCATTTTCCACATAACAACAAACGAAGCTATAGTAGATTTAATAACGAACTGAAAATATATAACTTTCTTTTAAGGAGTCATTTTCCCAGCTTGCAAAAAACTATGATGCAGGAGAAAAGTGAAGTGTACGAATTATTTAAGGTTAGGGTAGTAAATGGCTTTTGAAAGTTGAAAATATGAAAAAATATATATTTAAAAGTTTTACACCAAACAAGGTTGCATACCAACGCCAAAATTACGATAACAAATGAGTTTTTGAGTAATTTTGACAAGTGAGTTCTTTATAGTTTTTCATAACACTGTGCGTGAAATTCACCCTCAAAAATTCCAACATTAAGGGACCTCTGAGCGACTTTTCTATAGGTGTACTGAGTTGAGATCCACCAGCCGTTTGGCTGCATTGGCTCTAGTTTAAGAGAAATCCGACTTTGAGTTCGAGTTCGTCGCTTAAGTCTTCGAACGTTTAAATGCTAATTGGTCCTAAATGGTTCTAAATATCGCTTTACTGTCTTCAGCAAGTTTGTAGATATTTTAACGGCCAATAAATTTGCTTAAGACACCAACACAAAAAAAACTACATTCAAACTTTGTTTTCGACAAAAATGTCCCAAAAACCCCACTTTTTCGTTGAGACATAAATGCAGTATAGCGAACCCTAGTGAAAAAAATAAATGAGTATGCTTTTATATAGAGAGTTGGCTCCTGCATCGAACAAACTAAAACTTTTGCCTGGGAAACGCCCATAAAAGGCGTGGCTCGGCGTCAAAGTTCAAAGTTTTTATCAAAAAGCTCAATTAATCTCCAACTGATTTACACGATATGGGTATCAAACGAAAGATATTTTTCATACCGTTCTGAAAGACATTCCGGTCTACGCGTCGCGACGTTCTAAAACACTCATTAGACATGCATTTAGATCATGCAAATTGCTGTATCGAATCTGAAGTGGACTAAATAAAAACCATATCCGTTTTACCCAAAAAAAATGTTTGTTTTTATAATTTAAATGTTTAAAGGTGAAAGGATATTTTTGCTAATATGGGAACGTACACAGCATCCATGTCCCTTCCAACCTTGTAAAAAAATTCGCACGCACAACACGGTTGGTTGCGGGTAGCTAGAAGACGCAAGAAGAAGAAGAAGAAGAAGAAGAAGAAGACGCAGCATGCATAGTGTTTGAACATTTTGAATAATTATAGGCTATGGGGGGTTCTGACACCCAAACCCCCATCCATTCCTCTCCTCTTCGCTACGCCCCTGGTTCAATGTCATATTTATGGTTTGGTTTTATGTTCTACAAAGTTAAGCAGATAGAGCAAGTTGCAAATGTCTGAAAATGTGTTCTTGATTTTTTTTCTCAACAAATGTTAATGTTTTTAAGAACCTGCCTTCTTGAATGCAAAACGTTGTCTTTACTTGTCTCTGATACAGGTTCGAATCTTAAAAAAAAACAAAAATTTCGCTTCGACTTCTAAGTTATATGAATACGTTAAATTTTGTATGATGTACATACAAACATATGTAAATACATACATATGTATGTACATTTCTTTTGCTACCTCGACAAAACGAGATATATTATTTTTGACAGTTCTCCACAGATATTGATTGTCTCCAAGCTAAGCAATCATGCATGGTTGAGTTTTTGACATCAGTGTGGAGTCAATTAAAATAAAAATATAAATATTGGCGCCAGGATAGCAATCTAAATGCATATTTTGCAGCTGATTCAATACTGATTCATGACATGTTTTCGTTACCTCATATTCACCAGAGTCATTCGATGCCATTTGCATTTGACAAAGGGTCATCTGTGAAAACACTCGTGCTTGTCAATCAAAATGGCACAAAGTGGCAATTGACAACATGTTGGAATTTTTTTTTCTTTGCCATTTATGCAGCGATTTATTGCTCTGAAATCTTGCCTATCATTTATTGGTATTCGTTTTCCTTTTCGCATTACTTCACTAAAAAAGAGAAAATTGAAGAAATTGTATTTCTGTGCTTTGCTTTTTCTACTTCATCCTATTTGACAACGATCATCAAAACAAGTTTTGATTGGCCTATTGCATGGTCATAACGTAGCTAATTATAATGAGCCATTATGAGCTCAGAAAAAAATCGATTAGATCCATTTCAAATGTCATATTTACAACTTCCAAGCCACAGGAAAAAATGCTTTCAAAGGGTTTTCTCTTTTAGCACTTTGAAGGCTTAGCTATTCAGTTCGTCTTAAAATTACTGTTGAAAAAACCTTGTAACACAAACGAGTGTTGAATTCAAATCAAAACAAGATCGTCGAACTCCAATAATCGACTTCATTCATTTTGATGCTATACAGGCAGCTAACTTCAGTGCATAGGCTCACGTTTTGAGCATTTATGAAAATTACAAAAACTCATCGCATAAACAGAGCAGACATGCATTTTCATGCGAACAAACGTGCAATAATGCAGCAACTAAATGTTACAAGCCCAGCCCAACTTGTAGCAGCGGATTGTTTTTGCAGTTGTTGTGGCGCGTTGTACGTAAATATTGCCAATAGATAAATCACAGACAACATGCGGGGATGATGGGGATATGCAAAATTTGATATATGGTCTCGTGCTATCGTAGCTCTACTTACCTACACATATCTACAGACATACATATCTCTGCAAACATGTATGTGTAATGTATGTAGGTATGTACTTACGTGCAAGTAAAATGTTGCATCTATAAACATACGCATACATGTATAGTACACACCCACTAACTGTCGCTATCAAACGGCCAAATGAGCAAAAGAAAACTTGAGCCGAATGTGGTTGTGTATGTGGTTTATTTACCTAGTTTTTGTTATTGTGCTCATACTTTCGGTGTGCAGGCCGCACGACGCAAACATGGGGCGTTGTCGTAAATTCATAAATTCTTTCATCAGAAAATGATTTACGACATTCGAGTGATCGTAAATTGCATTTTCCACATAACAACAAACGAAGCTATAGTAGATTTAATAACGAACTGAAAATATATAACTTTCTTTTAAGGAGTCATTTTCCCAGCTTGCAAAAAACTATGATGCAGGAGAAAAGTGAAGTGTACGAATTATTTAAGGTTAGGGTAGTAAATGGCTTTTGAAAGTTGAAAATATGAAAAAATATATATTTAAAAGTTTTACACCAAACAAGGTTGCATACCAACGCCAAAATTACGATAACAAATGAGTTTTTGAGTAATTTTGACAAGTGAGTTCTTTATAGTTTTTCATAACACTGTGCGTGAAATTCACCCTCAAAAATTCCAACATTAAGGGACCTCTGAGCGACTTTTCTATAGGTGTACTGAGTTGAGATCCACCAGCCGTTTGGCTGCATTGGCTCTAGTTTAAGAGAAATCCGACTTTGAGTTCGAGTTCGTCGCTTAAGTCTTCGAACGTTTAAATGCTAATTGGTCCTAAATGGTTCTAAATATCGCTTTACTGTCTTCAGCAAGTTTGTAGATATTTTAACGGCCAATAAATTTGCTTAAGACACCAACACAAAAAAAACTACATTCAAACTTTGTTTTCGACAAAAATGTCCCAAAAACCCCACTTTTTCGTTGAGACATAAATGCAGTATAGCGAACCCTAGTGAAAAAAATAAATGAGTATGCTTTTATATAGAGAGTTGGCTCCTGCATCGAACAAACTAAAACTTTTGCCTGGGAAACGCCCATAAAAGGCGTGGCTCGGCGTCAAAGTTCAAAGTTTTTATCAAAAAGCTCAATTAATCTCCAACTGATTTACACGATATGGGTATCAAACGAAAGATATTTTTCATACCGTTCTTCTGATGTGCAACATTAGATACGTAAGATTCACTAATAAAAAGTTTTAAGCGACAAAAAACATTTTTTTATAAATTTTTTTTTTAACGGATTTTTTCTCGAAGAAATTGATTACTAAGGTACAATAAGTTTGTTACCATATTGTAGCCTCTGAAATTCCCTTTACAATGAAATTTAAAAGATTTGATATTTGTGTTTTTTCTGAATATATTTTTTAACATAAAAGTGATTGCGAAGGTGAATATGAAATGGCTTTGGACCCAGAGTCAAGTTAGAAAAAAATTTCAAAAATATATTCAGAAAAAACAAAAGTATAGGGGAATAGGTTCGGTTGTGGGCACCTTTTTGTTTTTGGCTCATAACTTTTTACCAAGTTCTTCTTAATCGGACATATGGACATCTATGGAAAGCTAGAAACCTTAGCTAACAAGTAATGACAAAAGTAAATCGATTCCGTCAAATGGAAACGTTTTTTTTTTTGATTTTGTAAAGTAGTCATTTTTAACAAAAATTTTTTTTTGGTTCGGTTGTGGGCACCCTTGGAAAATCCGCTGGAAACGGGGAAATATTAAGAAAAACCAACACGAATATAGACAAATATTAAGTTTTAATTATTTGAAGCACAATGCACGCATGTGAAGTAGCTGGTACGCATGTGGGCACATTTTAGATGGACGGTCATTTCAAAATGTAAGTGACCAAGTCATTCTCCTGGGCTGTCAAGAAGACCTAAAGTAAAATGAAATTCAACCTAATTAATCAACACTCTTCAAGTGCTGTGACGTGAAGAAGTTGGAAAACACCAGTTAACCTGATTCGATAACATCCACGAAAAGAAGAAAAAGAAGAAAACACCACCGTCGACAGCTTTGATGTCTCCGAAATTTTCTTCCACCTTCATTTTGTAGCGTTCGGGAAATCGCACACGCTGCGGCAGTCGATTTTGTGATTAGCTTATCTGCAGAACAATGTTAAATTACATCCAGCACATTAAAAAAGATATCGGAGGATTTTTTTTATTTACCCTCGGATGATATAGCTAAAACAACCAAACAATGCGTTAAAAGACCATTTTTGATGAAATAACTTACCAAAACTTACCAACTCACTAAAAGACTGGTCCCACAACCGAACTAATTGCGGTGCCCACAACCGAATTTGGCAGCCATTTTGAGAAGTAGTGAAAAATTTGTTCGGGGTAAACATATTGGTTGTAATCAATATTGGATCACAAAGTATAATAAATTAACTAAATAAAAACGCACTTTACTCGCCTTCTCGATGGATTCACTTCGATTTATGACACCATTTAAAATGTTAAAAAAAATTAGTGTCTTATTTTTTAAGCACAGAAAGATATATATGGTCCCAGCACAAAGCAGGCGTGTCTGTTCGACTCAGTATTTGGCACAAAAAGATCGTGGTTCCATAATGAACAAATGGCCGTAGTCAAAAAAACCCAGCCTGCTTTCTATCAAAAGATACGAAGGGGTGCCCACAACCGAACTATGCCCACAACCGAATCTTTTACCCTACATTTTTATATTGCATTGTAAAGGGAATTCCACAGGCTACAATACCGTAGCAAACTTATTGTACCTTAGTAATGGATTTTTTCGAGAAAAAAATCCGTTAAAAAAAAATTTTGTAAAAAAATGTTTTTTTTCGCTTAAAACTTAAGAGGTCATTCTACAGCAGTGGTACATACGTGTGGGTATGTTTAAGCGAAATCAGAGCATGAACGTTGAAATGCTAGACGTCACATCACTTGCCAATTAATTTAGCAAAACTAAAATTTAAATACATGTTAGAAGAATCCTTCAAATTGCTGCTCCACTGACTGCGCTCAATGCTATTTCAGAGAGCAGCCACAATTTTGCCAATTATAACAGTAATTAAGTACAGAGACAGAGTCGAGAGTTACAGCAAAATAATAAATTAAAAAAACATATTCCGGCTTCTGCGTGTTTTTGTGTGCCTGAAGTATATATAATTTTGTATGTCCGCAGTTATCAACTAAAAGTGGAATCCATTAAGCATCTCACTTAATTTCACAATATGACTTTATTTTAAAAAATGTATCACTAAAAGATTTGTTGTTCGAAATTTCCAAACAAGACATTGATTGCTAAATACCAGTGAGTAGAGCAAACTCCTAAAGTAATTAAAATAATAAGAAAGGCCGTAGTCGTTAATGCTAGTTTTCTTTCAATAATTGTATTTATTTTCGATATTGATTGTAATAAATAAATAAATAATAATAAAAAGAATAACATAATCCTGCTTCTTCGTGTTGAAATACATGGTGTTGAGCTGACTGCTAACTGAGTAAAATAACTAAAAATTTAACAAAAATTATGCTAAACAACACATTTAATGTTTAAGCATTTAAGTATTAAAGTGAAATTTGTCTCATTAATTAAAAGTATGTTTAGAATCAGCGGCACGCAGCTGTGCAACTCGCTTGCAGTCATAAACTGCCACTATGTAAATGCTCCGGCTTAGAAATGCTTACTTTACTTTATATTCCCCAGTGACATGGGGAAAGGCGACGCACAAACACAGACGAACATACACGGACATGCACACGCAGCCAAACGCCACAAGCCGCTAATAAATCTAAAAAAGAAACAAGAAAAACCTTAAGAAAATTCCAACATATCCCAACGATGAGACAAGGTGGGGCGTCAACGACGGACGTGGCGTGCAGTGAACTTTTGTCGCGGCTAGAAAAGGCAGCAGGAGCTGCAGGAAACAGCATCAGCATTCCGCGAATAGTTGGCGAATGCTGAGCGATCTGGCCACCTTTTCGCGTGCGAGCGTGTTGATGCCAGCGCTGGTGACTGTGCTGCCGCTGCTGTGTTTTTTGCTGATTTTTTTTATGTTTCGGTCACGTGGGTCTGTCACGACAGGCTGGTTGCCTGTCGGGTGTGTTCATTTGCCACAATACGCATTCGCCCAACAATGAAACACCATTACAGGCAACACTGACACATACTTAAGCACTTGCCGTGCGGACGGAACACATGTACGAGTGTGTGTGTGTTCGTGTGCGTGTGTCAGGGTTGTCGGCCCTAAACGAAAAAATATAAATAAAGGGCAGCAAAGTAGCTCGAGATAAAACCGCCACCCACAAAGAGCGCCGTGTCGGGTCGCCATGCTTGTTTTGAATTTGTCCGCAAATGCTGGCCACACACACACACATAAACACGAACAAACTCATGGCAAACCGCAGGCATACATATGCACATAAATATGTTCGCTCTTATGTATCATTTCGTATATTTGTGCGTATGTATGTGTGACGCAGTGTTGGTGGCTTGGCGCTGCGCTGTGGTGCGCTACACGCTGATTTCCAAGGACGTCTTCGGGCGTTCTACCGAAGATTAATGATTATTAGCTTGTATCCTTGTTGTATCAATGTGTATATTTTATATATATGGAATACGCAATCTCCACGCATTTCCCGCTTCAGTTCACCAGTGACTGCCTGTACATTGTGTTCGTATGTGTTGTGTGTGTGTGTGTGTGTTTTGTGGATTTTTTTTCTTTTTGAATATTTTTTGTAAATGTGTACCACAATCTGCGCCAATCCCCGAAATAAGCAATGGCACACCCACTTCTCGCTCGTTCCTTATGTCTTTTCCTTCATTTTCATTTCATTTGCGCTCCTTTTCCGGTATCGTATTTGTTCTACTGCCAAATTTCATGATATATCGGCAATAGTCCTTTACAATTATACGTATGCGTGCAATTACAGGGTGTTTAGGAATTTATAAGAATTTGCTAAGCACTTTTGCTGTGAAAGGTTTGGAATTTAATAGAAATTTTTTCAATCAGAAATACTTAATTACTAAGCTATAAGTTTTTCGATCAGAAATAGCATTCAATTAATTACACTGTGCGTGAAATTTACCCTAAAAAATTCAGACATGGAGGGGACCTACAGAACGAGTTTTCACAACTTCAAAGTCGGATTTCTCTTAAACTAGAGCCAATCCAGCCAAACGGCTGGTGGATCTCAACTCAGTATATCTATAAAAACTCGCGCTGTAAGTCCCCGCCATGTCTGAATTTTCGACTTGCACAGTGTTAATATTAATATTTTAATGAAAAATTTAAAAATTTATTAATATTTTAATCAAAAATTTAAAAATAATTAACAGCTTCGTTTTTGTATTTTAATATTTTTTCTTGTTTTTTATTGAAACTAATTTTGATTAAATACGAAATAAACACTTAAACACATTTTCAGTTTTGGTTTATTTCAGGCGTTCAAGTTAATTTCTGAGCGTTGATGTATTCAGAGACCTATAGTAGAATTCTATGGCGAATATTTTTGTGGTACATTTTGTCCTGTTTTACAGGATATTTTTGGGTTTTAGAAAAAAAAAGGTCAAATTGACCCATACAAATAGGACCTAGAGGGTTAAAATGCTCTACAAAAATGTTCCTCGTAGTGTTTTACACCAAATTGCTGAACACATTATAGACCTTAATTGTAATGTTACATGGTTTTCGTATGCCGATTTACCATAAGAATGCGCGAAAAGGGGAAAACTTTTATCCCCCTAAAAAAAATTCAGACATAAACTTTCAAAACGCCAATACACGTATTTTTTTTTTGGTCCCGTCTACCATAATCAGTTGTCAGAACCTTGTTATTAAAAAAAAAAATGATTTTGTTGTGCAGTGTAATCATAGAAAATCAGTTTATTATTAAGTTTTTTTCCAAGATAAGTATAAAAAGAGAAATTTTTTTCCAAAAATTTTTCATTTTGAGTTTTTAGTATTTTTTTCTCTTTTTTAAATAACAGAGAATATGGTTTGAGTTCTGAAAAAACTTTATATTTTAAAGGAAAACTCAAAACGTAGGTTTGCCAAGTTCGACCCTTCAATGTCGACGCCTTCCTCATGTAATGAATTACTGTCACACGGTGTTATATGTCTCAAAATCCAACTGTTGTTCCACACTGTAATATGCAATACACATACATACAAACATTATAATGTACAATATACATACCAATGTACACACATTCATATTATCGCGTGAGTCTATAAATATTACTCGCAGATAATTTATATGCAAAACAAGCTGTGACTGCTCTCGTTTTCTTCAGCTGCTGTTTACTTTTTTCATTATTACATTTTTTATTTTTTATTTCTTGTTTTATTTTGAATTTCCTATGTTCATTTTGCAGCCTGGGCGGTTGTTCATTTGCGTTTGCTGGTGGCATTGTTCGGAAATTGATTTTCTGGCACAATTCGGGCGATCGCGAATTAACATAACCTTAATGTGAACACTCACTCACTCGTGCGTGTGTGTGTGTGTGTGTGTGTTTAGGTAATGTATGTTCATGTCGCACTTTGTAGGGCCACCGTCAACAATTGCAGCATCGACACATTTAAAAAGTTACGCTGAACGTTCGTGCAACTTTTCACAAGTTTTCGCAGCAACGGCGAATTGTCAGTCTTTAAGACGGCACCTTACACACACACACACACACATAGAAATATTTGCATATGTATTTGCGTGTGGGTGTGTCGGTGTGGGTTGGCGCATGTGTGCGCCATAAATTTTCGCAAAATTACTTGAGTGGGTGTGTTCCCGTCGCCTGTCAGTTACGTTCGTTGGGTTCGCCTTTGGCTGTGACTTACGTCGCTTGGCAGTCACCTTTTTTGTTGATGTTGTTGTTGTATTTGTTTTCTTTATTTTGTTGCGTCGGAGGTGTTCATGCAGAAATCATCAATCATCGAATGTATATTTCAAAATGATAGAATTTGCATAATAGAAATTTAATGATTGTAAATTTTTATGGTTGTTAATGAATTTTTATCGCCATTCCTTCACTTCGTTGGTTGACTGAAGTGAGCTTCTCAAATAAATTACACGCCGCACTGACAGCAATGCTTCTAGATGTGTGATTGTGTGTGTGTGTGTGTAGTGTTGTTGGCAACGTAATTTCAACGTTAAAATTTGTTCTTCTTTTTCATTTCAACATTTGAAAAGATGACGATAACTGTTGAAGGCAAGAAAACAATTTAACAATTAAAACATTATGAAGAATTTAAACAGATAAAACGTTTTCGGTAATTTGATTTTCATTATATTAAATGGTTTTAAACTCATTGCATGCATTGTTGCATTGTTCTCTTCCGAATCCTTAATCTATAGAAAGAAGACAAATGCTTTGTTGCTTTGTTTTCTTTGTCTTATGAAGTTTTGAAGTTGTTTTTCCCCATTCCTAAGTATGTTTGTTATTCTTCCCTCTTGAACCTTAAATCTTCTAAAAGCATACGAATTATACATATGTCGCTGTTGTTTGTTTATGACATTTTTCGTGTGTGTGTGCTGATGTGATTTGTTCTTCATTAGTCAACGTCTTCAGTACTTATAAGGTGAAAGTTCCCCTGAACTTCAAAAGTGTTAAGTTCTTAGGCTTGCAACCTGAAATGAGACTTGGTAAAAATATGACTTCGAACGGTTTTCGGCTCAAAAGTTGTACACAAAAATTCCTCTCAAAATCAAATGCTGTGTGCGCCACTGGTACCAACAGGACCCGACGGCTTTGCACGCATAAATTTTTTGATTCTATTGAAATAGTCTTTACTTACTTTCAGATACTATGTCACGTAACAGTAGATCTCTTCACATAAACTAAAATTTCTCATTTGATGTTAATTTTCAAGCACTGAAGAACATAGGTTCAATTACTTACAAGTCTGATATCAATGAGCCAAATAAATCTCGTTTTTGTTTTGTTTGTAAACCCGAAAAGATTTTGATGAAATAAAATTGAAACACGTTTCGAATCAATTCCTCATTTCAAATCTCATTTAAAACACTTTTTACAATTTTCCATGCAAACTGTTAACCCACACTTGGCCTCGTCAGATTTTGTTTTGTAAAAAATTTACAACACGTATCGAATTATTTTTAATTGAGCCCATCGGTTCATGTCATTTTATACTTTCCTCGTATACGAACATTAACCCATTCTTAACAGCGTTAACCTTTGATTTTCGAAAACTGAAAAATACGTGTTAAACTGTTTTTTTGGATTTAGAGCATTTTCACTAAATTTTAAATACATTAATTACGTTTCGAAAATTGAAAAAACGTGTCAAATTATTTGGAGTTTTAAATGTTTTTATAAATTTCGAAGTCAATAAGCCAATCGGTTCATGTCGTTTCATACTTTCCTCGCATACGAACATAAACCCATTGTTAACACCGTTAAATTTTGATTTTTCGAAAACTGAAAAATACGTGTTTAACATTTGATTTGATTTATGATGTTTAACAACATTAACCTTTTGTTTTGATTTAGAGCATTTTCACTAAATTTGAAATCAATAAATCACGTTTCTTCATATTGCACCATAACCCATGTTTTTCCCCCCTTTAGACCACGAATTTTAAAAACTTCCGTCTTAGCAGCATGTTTGTAGCTTCAACGGTTTAGGCTGACCAATGATAAATCGATCTGTCAGTCAGGTAAAAAAACTGCATGTATAGTATATAAATTTTATTATTTGGTATTTTCCATTTGTAAAGTTGTGCGTACAACGTGAATGGTTAAAGAAAACGCAGCATTGGATCACATTACAACTTTTGTTTATTAATTACACTGTACGACAGTACTTTTGACCAAGCCAAATTTTAACGAAGCCACTAAACTAGGTATCATACATACATATAGGAACATAAGGATATGAATATCAAATACAAAAAAATATCAAAAATATATATATGGGAGATGCTTTCTGGTGGTGAATTTCTCAACCTTAATTAATTTTGTATTTTTTGCACTCAAGAATGTTGACGATCGCTTAAAAAATCATTTAAATCGGTTCAGTAGTTTCCGAGATACGATGTTTTCTCGCTTACTTAACCACTGCATCTCAAAGTGGGAGCCAATAGCATAGAAAATGGTCAATTTTGTATGGCAGCCCCCTTAAGACTTGAAGATAGCGGGTAGATATGTTTGAAAGAAACATTCGGAAGGGAAATTAAATGGGTATCGGTCATACGTTTGACACGTCTGCAGGCAACCTGGGAGCAGAGGGATCCTATTGTGTAAAAAATACCATTTTGTATGGGAGTCCCATTAAGGGTTAGAGATGGGAAATGTTCATTAGAGAAAACTAGTGGGGGTCAGTCATAGATTTTAACCCTCTAAGAGCAACTTCTGATCTGATTGTGGAGCAATTTGTCGAATTTCCCAGCGTTTTTTGTGAACATTGACCTCGATACGACTCCATTTATCCCAACTCTAGCTCCAAAATTTGTTGTCTCATGCACGTTTTCACCAAATCGCATAAAATTAGAGGTTTCGGAGCATCGTAAACTTATTATTATGAATCACCATACAACACTAAATCATGTCTAATGTGTATGTTAACACTTGACAAAAACTTTTATTTGATTCCAATTCACTTTCCTTATAGAAAATGTACTATACACAAGTTGTGGCTCATTTGAGTGGCACAAGTCTGCATGTTGAGTTGTGTACTTCACAAACTGGCTTAATTTACTAAAAAAAATTTACGTACAACTACATAGTCACACATACAAACTTATGTAGTAATGTTTGTTATAGATGTGTGTTTGTAGCTGAACATGAGCACTTTTTCTCTGCATGCGGCACGCTGCAAAAATTTTCTGACGTCTTCCGTTGCATAATTAGAGCAAAGTCACAAAATATTCAATTTGAAGTGCGGCAGCAGTGCACACGCAATCATGGGCCGCATAAAAGGTAAAGTGGCTAAGCAGAGCTGAAACGAACCTTTTCTATGAGGAGCGCGAGCAATGAAATCAACGCACTGAGCGCCGTCAATGCTAAGAGCCATTTTGTATGCGGGTCGAGCTTAGAGACGCGCTTGCATTATGCAGATTGTGTTTGCGGCCCAATGCCCGAAGCACCGGAAAGAACGACCCCCCTGCCCGCAGCCGCACCGCACTCTCGCCAACGCCTACACATGTCTCGCTGCTCTCGTGCTGCGCTGAAATGTTTGTGGCAACTTATTTGCAACAACGCCTTTATGTAAAAAAAAACCAAAGAAGTAAAAAACGAGAAACGACAGCCACCACACCAACAACAACAGCAAAATGTTGCCAAAAGTGCTTCAACGGCAGTTGAGTTTCGCTGAATTAAATTAAGGCGCACGCAGTGCGAAGCGTCGGGCGGCGCAGTGTGCGCGAACGCTGAGTGTGGCGGCGCGTTGGTGTGGGTCGCGGTGCGAGCGATGCGATGCCGTGCGGTGCGGCGCGTCTCGTGCATGAACGTCGCACGCAATAAGAGTGGCAGCCAACGAACGAACGAACCGAACCGAACACCCAACGCCCCTTTCGCCTGCACGGCGTCACGTATCGAACGTCGCGTCGCGCCGCACACTGTTGACATGAGCAGCACTCGTACAAATTTCAAAACAATGGCGTTGCGGGAGCGAGCGGGCAGAAATATGGACGAGTTTTCGGTTTCGCGGTTGCCGCACGCCATTGCGTGGCAAACGAGTGGGCGCGCGTGGGTTGCGCGCTGCAGCGCTGGACCCCGCCTCGTCTCGCCGCGTCGCGCCGCGTTGCTGCTGCTGCTGCTGCTGGAAGGGCGTGATGCTTTCACAGATTAGGTCATGGAAGCAACTCGTGCGTATTTATTTTACTTTACCTAAACTACTTTATTGGGTTTGCGGTTGTGTTGTTGTACAATTTTTGCGTTTGCTTATTTTTTTTCGCCGCAAGCTCCCGTCGCTGCAACTAAATACGCCGAGTGGTTGGTGTCAAATTGCTCGCGGCTTTTCTGTTGTGAGCGCGTTTTTTTTTGCAGGGGGAAGTTTTGCTGGCGGCTGGGTGACAAGTTCATAAATTCTTCGTATAATAATTTTGTAATTGAAATTTTGATTTTCGACGAAAACTTCAAATATTTGCGCACCACACAAAACTCTGTTAATTTCCTAACATTCACATAACTGTAGTCGAGTGGGGTGCGGTTAGATTGCGTAGAGGTTAGTGGTGTTGGTAAAATGGAGCATGGCATATTTTTGCAATTTAAATTTTCATGTTTAATATATTTTGTGTGTTTAAGGCAAACTTTTCACTAATTTCTCTATTAAAGTCTTATTTGAATAAGTAGTAAAACTTGGTCAGAAGACTTTTAGAATGTGAATTGCGGACCTTAAGTTGTGAATATTAACCACTTGAATGGTGTGGAACGACTGGGATGAACAGTTAATACACAGCACCACTACTAATAATACTCCTTCATTTTATTTAAAATATAAAAATATTTATTTTTAATATTTTAAATTTTCGATATATTCTTTTAGAGTTTTAGGAATATTTCGCACACGCACAACAAAAGCGACACAACTCAAAATTTTTGATTTTTCAGGAAACTCAAAAAACTGTTTTTGAGCTAAATAAACATTTTTTCAAATAACGAATAGACCGTTCAATAGAAAATCCTTACAGATTATGCTTTATGATAAATTGCGAAATTTTTATTTTACACTAGAAAATCCGCGAAAATTTTGAGTTGTGACTGTTTTGATGATATTTTAATTCAATAATTACGGAACTATTTCAAGTTATGCCACTTTTTCTGAATTTAATAATTGTAAATGACAGTTAAAAAGTTGAAAGAATAAATTTGAAAATTCATTCTCAGATAGCAGAAATGGACAACGTACGTAGACTTTTGTCGCCTACTGTACAAAATATGTCAGAATTTTGCTTAAAATTTACTTTTACAAAAATGTATTTCGTCAAAAGTGACACAATTTGAGTTAGGACTCTTTTGTATTGAGCAGCAGAGATCAAGTAGCATCAAACTTCTGACATGACTACCTATATTTTTGCAACACTCAACAACAACAAAATATACTGAGCTTTGCTGATTGGTTGATTTATGCATTGTACACAGTATTAACACATAAAACCGAAATGTCACTTTTGTAGTGCGTGTGCGATTTGTAGTATGTGTTATATTATTAACTTTTTTTTATGATAGATTTCGGTTACAATTTGACGCTAATGATGCTATCTCGCCACCTGAGAAAATGTCGTATGTTTCATTGAGCCTAGTAAGACATACGACATTTGTTTTCTAAGCCGACGATCTGTTAATATATTTACCAAGCTTTTGGTTTTGCCTAAAAATTTAGTGAATTGCATAATAATAAATAATTACAAATTATATAATAAATGTAATAAATGTTAAACTTTTTAAATATAATTTTATTCTTTTATAATTTTTGTTGTTGTTGTTTGGCGATAACGATGCTCTTTTGCATTATATTATTTTTATTTACTTATTTTTCCAATCATGTTGAGTTGATTTGATTTGAATAAATCAATTAATCATAATAATTAATAGAAGTAATAAATAAGAAATAATAATAAATAAATAACTAATAACTAATAACTTATTAATAATAACTAATAACTTAAAATTAAAAACTAATAACTAATAAATAATACAAAAAAATGAAAACATTATAAATAATGAATAATATACAATAAATAGTAAATACTAACTAATTCCTAATAAATCACGTTTAAGCTATAAATCCAACTTTGTAATTCTGTCTAAAACAACAAAACATCTTCGATGCATGCAATGGACTGCAGTCTCATTTCAATTCCGAGTTGGTTGCCTATTCTACTTTCAGATATTTGTCCTTTTCATATGATGATTAAAATGCTCTCACAGTGTTCTGGGAATATTTGTTATGCATTCAGCATGTAAATTGAAATTATCTTATTTGAGTTACAAAATACTCGAATAATATTTTCCTCTGCAATATCAAGATTTAAAATACTTTAGAGATAATTTATTTTTATTACGTCGAGCAAGCAGCCAGGCAGCTCTAAGAGGCAATTCGAATATGCAAGCTGGGCAAAAGTTATTTGCAGCTGCAGTGAAACTATAACAATGGCCACAAACAAGTAAACAAATAAACAAATGCAATATTTGTAGATATTTGGTGTAGCAGAAATCCCACTTTATTTTTTCTCCGAATGCACATTTGCCTGTGCAACATGGCCAGCCATACTCGTAAGCCGTAAATATGCAAACATTTTAGCAGCTTTGCGCTGACCTACATAGATTCAATATACAATACGATTGCCAAGGATGCCGGAAGGGTGTGTAGAAAATGCGGGCGGCATTGGGCAAGAAAAATGCACCAGCTTGCGATTTTCCAAGTCTATCGAGTGGTAGCAGCGACAATAACAAAATATTATCAACAAAAATGCTACGGAAATTGCGACAAAGAAACACTGAACGGAGAGGCAATAATCTGCGTGTGCGTGTGTGTGTGTGTGTGTGTTTAATAGAGCGATACTAACAGAAAAGTTGCACAAGTTAAGAAAATTTTATAAATTTCATGCATTTATGGCACGCTACAGTTGGTATTTGCAAAGGCAAGCAGACGAGATTTTGTGACAGTAGGTGAGTAGGTCAAATTGGCGCCGTTAAAATCAATTTATGAGCTGAATGTTTGTAAGTTCGCTCACGAAAATAATCAACCTGTAGCTCGATTAGTTTTTCACCTGCCACCGTTGTGCTGCGTCTAATCCGATAACTGAAAGTACTCGGCGTCAATTTCATTATTCATGGGCTCCTTGCAATGTACATACACACTTTTATGTTACATGTAGCGCAGCGAACATGAAAACAACAATAACAAACAGTAAACACTGTGTGTTCCATACACGCGGAGGCTGAGCGCCGCCCACCCGCCCTCCCGCTATCGATCCAATATGTATTTTGCAAACATAAAACGGGCTTAGTAAGTGGGCGTTGGTGTGTATTGTGTGCGACTGTGTGTGTGAACGCCAGCAAAACCATCGCAATCGCCAGCGGCATCAGCAACAACAACAACAACAACAACAACAACATCAGTTACTGTTCCTTTTTGGCCATTTCGGCACCATTTCACTTGCTGCAAAGTATAAAGTTGGCCCTTGTATGGTCGCTGTCGTCGCACTAAATATTTTCAACTTCCCTCTCATCACTTTACCACCTCCCCCTGATCTCGCTCTTGCTCTGTTTTGCAAGCCACTTTGCCAACACTGTGACACACTCAACGCAGCGCGTCCGCAACCCTTTGGCCCCGAACATGTGTTCATATGCGGCGCATTAGCCGTGCGCCTCGCCATTGCGCCTGTTAATATGCTACGAAATTCATGTTTCGCAAAAAACTTTCACTTTGGCTCTTGGCCGGATGAAAATGAAAACAAAAATGTGGAAAACGCTGATGATGATGCCGATGCTACTGGGACGCTGCGTCGAAGATGCGCTGATGGCGAACAGGATGGGGCGAAAGTTTTCGCCTTTTTCGCCTCTGGTTGTTTACAACACAAACTTCTTGCAGTGGCATCACATTTGGATAGTTTAATAATTGAATGTGTTTACAAAAACCGCCTCGCCTAGTTTCACTTACTTATGCATGGCATCTTTCCAAAGCCAACGCCAAAGCCAAAACCATTCGCACCAGTGCCGGAAGTCGGAAGTGTGTGCCGGCACATGCAGTGTTTATTGACCATTCACCCGTGGCGCTGCACTAACGAGACAAGTTTTGTAAAGAAAATTATAACCAACGAACGGAAAAAATATAAATAAAAAGACTTAAAATGTCCACACAAATTAAAAAGTGGGCATGCTGAAATTTTTTTAAAGTGTAGCACATGTTGGCTGGGATGGGTGCAGTGTGTGACGTTGTTATTTAAGTGTTGTCACATTCCGCAAATTTCGTGGAAGTTATGCTTGAAGATATTTGAATATTTATTTATATTTTGGGTTTCAGTTTACAATTAAATAACATTTCAGGCGAATTTTACTAGTTGCCAAATATGGATTCATTTTAGTTCATTCTACTTACTCAGTTAAGTCAAATCAATACAACTAAGTGCGTTATAAATCATGTAAGGGATGAGTCAAGTCTGATCAGTAGTGAGCCAAAAAAAATGTCTGAGTTCAATGAGTTTTTGTTTAATAACTCAGTGCCGTCTAATTATTTAGTGCGTTCTATGAGAAGCAATGGGAAAGTGGGTCCAAAATCTAAATGAACCAATATGATGTTGGTTTAGACAGGTCCACTGTTGCCAGATACCTGAAGTGACTTTCTCCTAAATCTTAAAGAGTGCTTTGACTATTAAAATCATTCTAATCGCTTAAGCCTCCTCCAGCCTCCTTACAGGTCTAGATGTCTTATGCTTGGTTTAAAATCACTTGAAACCAGGACGTCTGTCATTGCCATGGCTTTCATTTCTGATATAGTCAATGGAAATATTGATTGCCCCTCTCTCTTGTCCAAAATAGCTTTCAATGTGCCATCTCCCTCCCTCAGACATATTTCCCCTTTTTCTGTTGAGTTCTCTAGGACGCGTTATGGTAGTAACGCTCCTATTCCTCCAGCCTTAGCCGAGATAAATGCGTTGTCCACCTTTTCAATGTTTGATCTGTCTGTACCTAAACCCTTGTTCATTTCCTTAAGCTTAAGTTCCATTTTGTTAATTAGTCTGTAAGATTTGTTCAAAGACTTCTAATAAATAAATAAATAAATAAATAAATAAATAAATAAATAAATAAATAAATAAATAAATAAATAAATAAATAAATAAAATAGTTGTCAAAATACGTTTTGTTGCCAGTGTTCCCAATCATACTTCGTTATCCAAAAATCTCCCAACAATCTACTTAGGATCCGAAAAATCCCATAACATAAAATATAAATCTCCCAAACTTTCTCCTAAACATTTCTTCCTCCTAAAAATTCAGCTAAAAGGCCAAGAAACTCTTAAATCTAGGAGGAAATCTCATGATCTGGCAACACTGTTTAGGTCTTTCTTCAACAGCCATGCTCCAAATAGACAGTGAAAACACCCTCAGACTCCACTCGGAGACGAATATTTTCAACATGAGTTCACACGACTCAATCTAAAGATACATTCAACTTCTTTTTAAAGCTCATCAGTTCTGATAATTCAATTTACTCTGCGTTTGCCAGACTTGTTACAAACCTCAATTCCAAAGTGCAAAGTATAAATGCAAATAGTGTTTTATCATTCCTGGCTGCTTTTCTTCTCTGTATTTTCTTTCAAATGATAAATACAAACCATGTTTTCTTCACGAGGAGCATTCGACAGAATGTTTTAAAATTAAAACTGAAAATTAAAAAATTAAAATTGTAAAAATTGTTTTAAAATAAAGTAGGTATTGGCTGGTTGATTGATTGGTTAGAGTGGCAATGCTACGATATCGCATGTGCGACTTTTTGTTGACACTATTGCCACTCAGTTCTGGGTACCTACAGGCCGATTTACTACTTAACACATCGGCTGATAAGTCCCCGGTCTGACCCAGTGTAAGCGCTACAAAACGAGAAATAATATTTTTTATTTTAAGCAATAACCTTCAAAAGGTACTTGTAAACTTGTTACTACGATTTGAAGTTTGGTTCAAAAGTAACAATTGTTTTAGTAGAAAAACCTTTTTCGTGTTTGAAACAATGAAAAAAAAATACGTGTTCTCATAAAACATTGCTTTTTGATGGAAAAAACACCATTGAAACAAAATCCTGGCTCGTTAAGTGTAATCCGGACTCCTTATTCTTCTTCTTGTCCGGACTCCGCACTCGGAAAATCTACCGTTATTGATTGGTTTGCTCAATTTAAACGTGGTCGTACGAACACCGACGATGCGCCGCGCTGTGGTCGGCCAATTGAGGTGGTTACACCGGAAAACGTTAAAAAAGTATACAAAATTGTTTTTGAAAATCGTAAAGTAAAATTGCAGGAGATAGCTGATACTATCAAGATATTAAAGGGGCGTGCCGGTTTTATTTTGCATTACATTTGTCCATGAGGCAGCTGCTTCCGAAATGGTTGCCGCGTTTGCTAACAGACAGGACAGTGCCACAAGTCTCTCGCTACGGTGGCAAAATTGCGCGAACTAAACTTCGGAAGACTTCGGAATCCATCCTATTCTCCAGACTTGTCTCGCAGTGACCTTTATCTGTTTGCAGACTTAAAAAAAATGCTCGCAGGAAACAAATTTGGCTCGAATTAGGAGGTGATCGCTCAAATACCTATTTTAAGGCCAAAGAAGTCGCTTTAGAAGAAAGGTGTCGAAATGTTAGAGAAGTGCTGGAATGAATGTATCGCTCTTGAAGGAAACCATGTTGATGAATAAAATTGAATTTCTCAAAAAAGTTTTGTTTTCTGCCTTAGACCGGGAAGTTATCAGCCGATGTGTCAAAGTCACTCCGAGAGATTAATGAAAGTAAAGAGCTAACCCAGAATGACTTACCAACGTCTTCCACAACGCCCACAGAAAACTGTAGTTTTCTGTCTTCCTCGCGTATTTGCCACAGATTGCCACCAACTGATTTTCGAATCTCAATTAAAATAAATGTGTTAATACTCAGCTAAGCTACAATCTTAGATTGTATACAGGAAAATGAGTCAAAATACAATACATTTCAAATTTAGATTTCATCAAATCAGTATTGAAGAAATTTGCATAAATTCCTTGATTGTATTTATTTATTACTCGGATTGAGCTTGTGCCATATTTGCAGCAATTGGCAAACTGTTGGCTGCTACGATTCACAATTTAGAGTCTTCTCAGACTGCTCTTCACGATTTGGCGCATTTAAATATTCGCATTCGAGCATATTTGCCTTTGCCCATAAGCGGAAAAATATTTTCCCAACTGAAGTAAATCACTTCAGTGCTTCAAAGCGCGTACAGCGCTAAGACGCAAAGGGACGTTTTAAACGCAGACAAAGCAACGAAGCCAAGCGATTTATCTTCTTTTTTTTTGGTTTTGAGCGAGCAAGCAACTAACCAGCGCAGCCAGCCAGTTAGTCAGTCAGACAGGCAGCCAGTGAGTCAAGCAGCAGAGCAAGCGAACAGCTCAATTGATGCGTATTCAAATTTCTGGCATATCTTGCGGCAAACTGAACTTGTTGACAGTGAATTTCGCTGGCAATTCAGATCCGCAGCACTTCATGCGCCAGCTTGTACTCATTGTTCGAAATTGAATATTCGATTTGCAGCGCCTTTCATTCATTCATTCATCTTCCCGACCAACCGTACGAATGTCGATTGTCATGTGCGGATGTAGCGCGCCGCGAACCGCATCGCGCTGCGTCCGGACGCGCAGCAACGTAGCCAAGCAGCCGCACAGTTAGTCGCTTTCGATCGGATTACGCTGGCAAACTGTTTGACGCACGAATTTGACATGCTAAAGTGGGATTATTGTTATGTCAATTGCAAGCCAAAGAAATTATTGGCATTTTCTTGTCGCAGTGCGGCGTACGTACGGTATGCGGAAATCGCCAAATCGGCGATGCTGTGTGCACCAGCAATGTGTGAGCACACCCACACACACACACATGTGCGAATTGATGCCACCCACAATGGGCCATGTTCATTAACATTTTCCACACGTGTCCTCCCACATCACTTCTGTCTACTACTGAATTCTCTTCGATTGTTGTTAGCAAACAAGCAGCGGATTCGATTTATTGGCAAAAAATGAAAAAATCCACAAGAAAACATTGTACAAGTTAAGTGATAGAAAATTGTGGCAAACAAAACGAAATAATGTAAAAAAATAAATAATTAAAGATTATTGTTGCGTTGCACATTAAAACGCAAAACACAAAAAAGCTTCCAATACATAAAAGTTGAATTTGAATTCTCGTTGGTGTGGCGTCTGCGCGCAGCAAAAAACATGATTTTGAACTCAGCGCCACCTTTCAATCAGCAGCAGCACTGGTCGCAGGGGCAATGATGGTGGCAGCCCGAAACGCATCTACGAGTGCACCGCCTTTCGGATATCCACTTCAGCCGGCACCACGGGTGGCCGCACTTCAATGCCGCGCACTGGCTGTCGGTCCAAGTGATGAATTACTTTGTAAACTTCGCTTCTATTCAAGTCGATTTTCCTTTCAGGCTTTTGATACTTCATAAAGTTGACTCTGCTCAGTGAGTACGCGAGCGGTTGAGAAAAAGTAGAGAGAAAAATTCAGAGAAATCAATAAAGAACGAAAGTGAATACATAGAGGGGGAGTGAAACTATCAAGAATGGGAAGCTAAATCAAATAAATGCGACAAGGTGAGCACGAAAGACGATTGACGACGGCTTACCGGTTTTCAAGTGCTTGCAGTGTGAATGTTTGACGATATGGCCAACACAAATAGAACAAATAGTGGAATTGCAAGAGTTTTTTGAGACAAGTATTTGTATGAGCAGTGATTGGTGAAAAGTCTTATAGAAAATTAGGACACTTTAGGTAAAATATTAGAGGTGTTAATGATGAAGTTTACGAAGAAAACAAATTGGGTGTGAAGTACTTACCGAGTGACACGAGAAGCAAACAATGGCCGATTGAGTATGAGTGTTGCATAGATGTAAAATGGTGATGTGATTACCAAACATTATAGAGCATTACAGTTATGAGGCTGAGAGGCTTATCGAAGTCTCGAAATAAAGTATATACTCGTATAATTTATATTTATCTGCAGCCTAAGGAGGCATTCAAGGAGGCAATACGCTGCCAGTGCTGCCATCAGGATGGGCTTTTCCTTTAGTTAAGTGTTAGTTAAGTGTTCAAAACAACAAAAAACATGACACCCAGCTCTTCTTTGATGAAGACTATAAAATTTCAATCCCATCTGGAACCGAATGAAGTTTGGGTGCTTTCCATCAAACGGTGATGTCCACATATACTCGAACGGATACAAATTGCTTGGCAAGGTAGGTTGTGGCATCTACTCAAAAGAAATAAACCTCAATTTAAAGCTCTGCCAGATTATTGTTACTATTGAACAGCCAGTCCGCTCTTAAAGACTTTTCTGAGCTGAAGCAAAAATATTATCCCTTTCGACCCCAAAGTTACCTGAGAGCAAGTTGACCTATTTGTCATCTTAGAGCAAAAGCTACGATTGATGTATGGGTTTTATTTAAAAAGGCACCAACAAATTAATATTTGCAGAAGTGAATTCAAAGCAAATTAAAAAAATTTTACTGTTATTCCCAAAATAATTTGCACAAATTTAAAGCGAAATCAGGGAAAGTTTGGGTTCTAATTTAAGTCTACGAATTGGGCGCGTTTCATCAAAACCCTGTTTCTTTAATAATGGTTCAATTATATCAAAAAGTGATAATTTTGTATTTTTCCATAAATATTAAATAATTTTTTTGTAATTAAAACAAATATTGATACAAAATTTATTCAATCCGTTTTCAGCTAAAACTGTTCAAAAGTAAACTAGCTCTAGAACTCTAACAAAAGGGCGTGGCGACTTAAAATCTCGTGTGCACACTTCTTAGGCAAATATTTCATGATTTAAATACTAAAAAGTAATACAGGCTGGTCCATCTAGCGTTTGGAATTTGAACTACGCTTTATTTCGAGAATGGTAGTCCAAATGTCATTCAATTTGTGTTCGAAATTTAGTTAAAAGTTTGACATTTACGAAATGGGACGCTATACGCTTGAACAAAATTGGGAAATATTGAGAACTTACTTCCAAAGTGGAGAGTCTTCAACCCAAACTGTGAGAAATAAAAAAAACAATTAAAAAAAAACATTGGTCTTCAACTCAGTTTGTGGATCAATTTGTGAAGCGAGCTTGTGAAACTGGATCGTTAATGGACCAAGCAACCCGAAACGTTGCTTTTGTAGCTGAAAATGTGCGTGAACATCCATCAACGTCAACTCGCCATCGCTTTCAGGAATTGAACATTTCCCGCACCTCTTTGATGAGAATTTTGCATAAGGATTTCGGTATGAAGGCTTACAAAATTCAATTGGTCCAAGAACTGAAGGCTCATGACCATCCGGCACGTAACAATCGAAATTTTGGGCACCGTTTTCGAAAATCGAATATTCAGCAGAAATTCTGAAGTCAATTGGCCGCCGCGGAGTTGCGCTTTAAGTCCTTTGGACTTTTTTTGGTGGGGAGCCGTAAAGGACAAGTGTTACGCTAATCATCCAGAGCCACATGGTAAAATTCGGTGTCGAAAGGGTTAACGAGACTGCCAGGCAGCTTCATATTCACCTATGCTGGGTTCCGCGACATAGGGATGTTCAAGGTAACTGTATGCTGGATCGACAGCGTACAACATACCAGTTACGTCAAGATATCGCAATGTTTGCTATCCTTCTTTAAAATTCCGTATAAGAAACTAACCTGAGATGATCTGAAGGCAACACAGAAGGCAACTTGTTCTAGAGGACTTCTCCCACTAAAAAGGGACCAGATGAAAACCATGTTTGGTTGATGTGACGGCTCTCTGTGTAATTGATGCCGACGCAAGAAGATTGGGTGTTCTTTCTAATGACTTCTGTGAAAGCTATATGGAAGAGAAAAAACGCGCTTCACCTTCAATGCACTTGTGCCGCGTTATTTAACCCATTCGAGACCGATTGCACACCGTGTGTACAATGGATTTCCGAGGCTATAAGACAGTAATGTGAAATTATCAGTTATTCTGAGTAAACTAGTCGTCGAAATAAGATTTTTCTGGAACTAATGAAATCTGTAAAGAATAGGAAAAATAAATTTGGCATTGGTTTTACTGTGTACGATACAAAGAAAAAAAAAATTTCGCTCCTGTCCACCGTGTTCGAAAAAAATCGTAGTCTCGAATGTGTTAAAAGACAGAAGAGTATAAAGAAGAAGAAGAAGTATAAAGGACTATTTACAGTCAATTAGGCTATGAGAAAAGGTCAAGCTGGTTCAATAAGTGATCAGACTTGAGCCCGATTGATTTTGGTTTCAATGGGCTTTAATGGCCTAAGTGGGCTCCGCCTTGGAGCAGTCACTGCTATCTATAATTATTGAAATTAAGAATTTGACCAAAATACATTTGGTTGGCCTTCTAGTGTCTCCCTTCAAAACGCCTTTTCAAGTACAGACTAATCAAAATACAAGTACAGTCTAATCAAATATTTTTTTCTAATTTCAAATTTACACTACTATCTACTAGTTTCAATTCAATAATTATCCCACATACATGACATATTTTTGTATGTAGGTATGTGTCCTTTAAATAAGCATTTGTGGCTTAATTTCCTGAAAAACTATTTTCCGAAAAAGGCAACTTTTCCTAAAAAAACAATGCCGAAGAAGCACTTGTGTTGATTATAGATATTTGCAGGAATACGAAATGTTTTCCAGTTCGAATGCCAAACTTGCGCTGCACATGTCATCAGTGAGAGTAAAAATAACTGAACTTGTGCGTGTTTGTGTAATTGGTTTTTAAGTTTTCAATTAAACTTGTGTTTACCTATTTTAATGTTAGTTAAAAAAGTTGAAGTATTGATTTGCTTCGAGCATATTTACGGTGCAGTTGGTGTGCAACGCACTAAAATTATTAATATTTCAAGAGCGAAACTTGACACACAAACCAATTAAAAGTTTACGGCGTGGCCAGGACTTTCGCTTTTCGCTGTAAAAGTCTGAATTGTGACAAGTGAAGAATTTCACACGCGCAACTTACCGAAACGTGGAGCGTGCGACATGGACGCCACTGAACAAGCGATTCCACACTTCAATCTATAAGATACATGAAAAAACACAAAGACAAATACAGATAGATGAGCCACAGATAGACAATGTTGAATGTACTGAAACATGAATGAATGCAGGTTACTTAATACAATGATTCAAGGAGCAAAAAACGATTATTTGGAAAAACGAGACACTAATGAAAAGTATGCAAAAGCGAATGGCGGCGCAGGCTTTCAGATGAAACTAGACTAAAGCGAAAATGAAGGCATTGCATGAATGCGTCCAAATGAATGCAGGCGGCATGCTTGAACGAGTAAATTGAATGGTTGAAATTGCAACAACAACAACAACTACGATACTTGTGCTTTAATCAGAAATGTGTGTGTAATGAAAGAGGCCGGACCATACCTTGCGTCATAAGGCAACAGTGGACTCTCGAAGGTAGAGCTGAGTGCACAAATGAATTTTTTGTATTTTTTCGTAGTGCATAAACGTGTATGTGTGCAATAATTTATGTACATATATGAGCGTGGAATGAGCGTTGCGGCAGCGTGCATGAGATGAGCATGAAAGAAGCAGAGAGAAAAGTATGAAAACTAATTAACAATTTGCAATTTGGCAATTCGAGTGCAGGCGAAATGCTGCAGATTTCCACCAGTAATTTTTATTAAATTTTTTTTCTTATTTTTTGTGCAATGCCATTGACAAACAAAACCAACAATATACATTTGCTGTCAAAGTCATTTGCACAAAAAATACAAAAGTAAAAAGCAAAAAGCCAAAAAAGTTGTTGCCTTATTTATTTGTATGTAAATATTTTTTTTTATGCGGCAATGTGGTGGAATGAGTTGTTGTTGGTTGTAGAGAATAAGTGAAATAAATTACCCCAAAGTTGTGCCTGTTATGAGTTCCGCTTGTGCGCTTAATGTTTCCGCTATAAATTCATCATTGTAAGCATCCTTGGGCCGATACCAGCGCCGGCCGCCGGGCAGCACCAGCGGCCGTTCCGACGATGGCGTTAATGGGCCGAATGCACGTTTCGAGCGCTTTGCGTTGGTCTTGTTGCGTTCCAGTTGCTCTTCGAGCTCCTCGATGACATCGTGCCTCTGCAGTTTTATGTAATTGGCGTTATGATTTTTGCGTTGTTGTTGTTATTTTTGTGTATATTTGTATATTGCGGTACATATTTGTAAAATATAAACAAGTTGTTTATTTGACATGATTAACAAAAATTGTCACTCTCAGTCACAAATAATTATTTTGTGTCAATGAGTGCAATCTTTTTTTTTGTATTATTTTAATTGGAAAAAATGAGCCAAATACGGGGTCGTTTCAATAAAATGATGTGTAAAATATGTTGTTTTTGGGAGTCTGACAACAGTAAGAAACGTATAATTTTTTGAGTGAGTTAGTAACAGAATTTAAGGTTTCAACTGACAATTGATTGATTTGTTTTCAACTATTTAGAGCTTAAATTTGTTTAATTTAATTTTTTTAATGTAATTTGTTTTTGTTAGTATTTTTGGAAAGGTAGAAGAAGTACGCTTTTTCTCAGTGATTATTTTTCATGTTCATAATTCAAAGCGTACTGATTGCCGCTGTAAAAGATCAAAAGCTTTAAATAGGGCTATTATTTAGTATATGGCAATTTTAAGTAATCATACATAGGGATAATCATAAAAATAACGGGAAACTCATTTTCTCTTTCGGTGGCTGTCCTCTCAGCTGGAAATGGCAAACCTCTGAGAGTAAAAATTGCCTATGAAAAAGCTCCCAACCTGCCGTTCGGAACCGGCATAAAATTGTAGGTCCCTTCCACCCGCGTACAAAATTCACACGCACAACACGGGTGGTTGCGGGAAGCTAGGCCTTAGTCTCGCGTAAGCGGGCTGTCGTGCCAATCAATTATTATTATTACATAGGGATTATTTATATAACTGATTGTGTTTGAGTTGTAAATTCGTTAAGAAAATTAGTTATGTAGGAAATTTGAAAAATTTATTTTATTTTTTATTTTATTTTATTATATGTAGGATTGAAAAATTTATTCTTGCAAAGTTATTTCTAGACTAACTACGAAACTGAAAATCAAAAAATGTTTAAGAATTTTTAAAAAAATCTTCGATAGATCAGTTTTCTCCCTTTTGTTTCAGTTATGAGCACATATCTCATAAACGAATTATCTGACTAGCACATCCGACTGTCCATCGGTCAGAAGATAATACCTTAGCCTTTACAGCGATATACAGATTGTCCAAATCATATACGATTTGGAGAAGCTACTGACGGTGGAAGTTGTAAAAAATCATAAATTTTTGAATTTTTGTAAAATAGATAAAATAAACTATCTTCTCTGGTTTTAATATCTAAGATGAAATATATATTATTTGACCAAATATCAAGACTAACATCAACAGAACTGAAAGAAAAATAACAAAATTATGATGAATTAAGTTTCACTCACAGCAACTTTACTTCTCTTACACCGTGCGAACAATATGTTTTTTGTGCCGATGTTGATATAGACGTAAAACTAGAGGTCATTTACAGTACCCTCGCATAGTCAGTTTTTCATTTTCTGATCCAAAAACTTCTTAAAGGACTTTCAAATTTTAAGGACATAGATATATAAACATTTTTTTAGATATTTGCGGTTGTGCAATGATGAAGATATGGGTATCAAATGAAAGAGGAAAATTGTCTCCCCTTAACTAAATTTTCTATTTTGAACTTTCAGCACCAAAATATGTCAGGTATGGAATACATAAATGTTTTGGATCTGAATCTGTATATTCATACATCTAAAGTTTATTCTATTTCAAAGTTCTAATATATTAAGCAAGTTCGAAAAAGTTGGTCTCTTGTTTATGTATTAAAATCAGTGTTGATCATTCTATAATCTTAAAAAAAAAGTTCATAGTTCACTAATACAATGCATCTTTCTAAAATTAAAATTGCCTAAAATTGGTTTCTACGCAAAGACTTCCAATGTAGCAAAACATTGATTTAAAACAAAATATATAAAGGTACCATTTAAAGAATATAAAAAGCCAGTAAGTTGTTTGTTTCACCACCGCATATATAAGCAATTAAATATTGTCGATCGATCGATCGATTTTTCGCAAATCAAATGATCCGGAAGTACCTCTAAGGCCTAACTGAAGGGTTACGAAAATGTCCAAATCTGTACACGCATGACTTGAATTCGACCCGATTCGCGCTGCCGACCAGCCCAACGTACCTTTTGCTTCTTCAGCGTTTGTTCCTCTTCCATTTGGCGCGTTTCCTCTTGGCGCTGCTGTGCCTCGAACTGTTTGACTGGACTCAGAGGTTCGATGTTCTCGTCGTTGGTACTGCGCTCCTCAACCATATCCCCCACCTGTTCTTCCTGCTCCAATGCCTCTTCCGTGTTATTATTCTCAGCGTCCTCGGCTGCTGCAAATATGTTATTATTCAATGAAATTAAGTTTCGATTAAATTAAAACTTTAACAATTAATTGCAAAAATTACTCGCCCACCTTTGTTAGACACATCAGCTGCTTCGTCAGTTTTCTCTAAGCTAATTGAACGTACTTCCGCTGCTGTTTCTGCTTTCATTGCTGGCGCTTGCTGCAATTTAAATGTCGGCAACAGCGTGGCCAGTTGCTTGGTGACGGCATCAAGTGTCGCCTGAATGGTTGATGGCAGCGACGAGAGTGCGGCCAGCTGTTGTTGCACATCCGCCAGTTGGCGCTCCAGTGCCAGTTCTTCTTCGGTTTTTTCCACTGGCGGCTCACTAACCGCTGCCGTTTCGGTCTCATTGACATTTGCAGTGTCTTCATTGCTTTCGGCGTCTTCGTCGTCTTTTGCGCCGTCCACTCTTGCTTCTACATTCTGTGTCTCTTTGCTAGCATCGGACTTCTCCTCCTCGGCATCGTTTTCGTCTGGGGCTGCTTCTATGACGATTTTGATTTGCTCCAAGTTGGGCACTTCGCTGTCAGTTGGCGGCGGTTCTTCCGGCTCGGGTTCCTCAGGCGGAGTTGGCTTCTTTTCAGGCTCCTCTTTCGGCTTTGGCGGCTCCACTTTTGGCAACGGCTAAACAGATTTTTTCGTCATCATGTTTTAAAATTTCATATAGCATCACTTACTGCTGGCGAGACCGAACGATCCGGTGTCCTGGGCGCCGACTTTACAATTTTCACTTTGTATGCATTGGCTGCTCTTCGTTCGGCTTCGAGTTGTTCCTTGCTTTTGGGTATGGGTCGATTGGGTTTCTGCAAGAACGTTGTCCACTTCTTGTTCTCTTTGTCCTTTTCGGCTTTGGTCTTGACGGCCTCTTCGTTGAGTGTGCGCAACACATCGCTGCTCATGCAAACGCCCGGCTTGGGGAAAAGTCTATAGAAATTGACGCTAGTATAATAAAAGTCGAAATTTTGAACAAACTCCAAGTCAGCTCATGCAACTCTGTTTGGCGCAACACGAACCCCATGACTTGATGGTCTTTGAGCACTTCCGACTCGCCGGAGAGCACAGCAGCGATTTCCTCCTCCACCAGCTTGATTTCGGTGTTTTCCGACAGCACGGACGATGGTCTGTCGGCCAGCTCGGGCAAATACTCATCATTGCCAATGTCTTCGTCGACGTTTGCAGCGATGGGGTTGTTCGCGTCCAGAAAACCCAGCGGCGTTGTGGGCCGTTCAACGCCCACAATGGGAAATAGCTTTGGTACAGTTTCGACTTCCTCATTTTCCCTAAAGTAAGAGTGAGTGAAATGTGTAAAGCATTAATTGATATAGAAAATAATTAAATGATTTCTTTTCTAAATGATGTTTGCCTCTGTATGCCAAAGTAGAACACATTGCCGCACTGTTTTATGATTTTGTTGGTCTCATCGTGCGTCAGCGGCGAGGTGGGCGTGTCGTTAATGCGCACAATGATGTCGCCCACCCTAAGGTCCGCCTCCTCGGCAATGCTACCTTCGGTGACCTACAAAGACAAGAAATGCATGCACCAATTATAAAAATAACCAGCAGGAAGCAATAAATGAACCAGTGAAACGCTTCAGTCGCCCGTTGCGAATGTAAAGTGTGGACATTGAAACGTCGGGCAAGTGCAATTGACATTTGACAATTGCAGCACTGTATGCCACAACAACAATAAAACGACCACACTTACATTGACGCGTGTCAAATGGGCTAAGAATAGGCGAGCGAACGGCGACAGCTCGAAAAAACACAGCAAAGTAAACAATAAACGAAAATTTAGCACAAAATTGTCGGCTGCTGTGTTGCTTTCACACTCACTTCGTGCAACTTTGCATGGCTCGCTAATTTATTTACTGAACTTTTTCACTATTTTCCTACACGGCGACGCACTGCACCGAATGCCCCGAACAGTTGGCTCTGTGGGGTGTGTTGCTGTTTCTGTTGTTGTTGTGGTTGTTGTTGGGCTGCGCTCTGCGCGCTGCAGTGCGGCGCCAAGGGAAGAGTGTTGACATTTATGCGAAAGATTGCACGATAATTATGATAACCAGATGATGGATGGCGTCGTAATTTCAAAGCCAAATGCCACCGAGCGAGAGACACATGCGTTGCGTGACTGAAAGCAATAGCACTAAGTGAAAATGTGTCGCCAGCGGGAATAAGGTATTTTGGTGAAGTGAAGTGGTGATTGGCAGAGGAGCAGGAAACATTTTGATAACGCAATTCGGTATGAACGCGAAAATGCAATAATGACGAGTTCTAAGCGTGTTTACGACGAGTATGAATACGTAAAACCGTTTTTAGGGACAAGGATCACAAGCAAAACCGATGGATGTGTTTCCAGCTGAATCACTCGCCATGGAATTGCTAGGTTAGACTTAATGGATTATAATGTCGAAATTATGGGCGAAACAAAACCACTGGATGGATGGGTTTTGAAAGGTTTTGATAATTAATTAAATTAATTAATTGATTTTTTAATTAATTAAATTAATCAATAAATTTTTTAATTAATTTTGATTAATTAATTAAATTAATTAATTAAATTAATTAATTAAACCAATTAACTTTACTTTTGAACACAACAAAGACCTGGTATTAATTAATTTTTAAGTAATTTAAATATCAACTTAATTAATTGAAATTTAATTAATTTTAGTTTAAGTAAATTAAAATTCGAAATTATGAAAGTTTGATAATTCTTATTTTACGTTATCGATCTGAATACCAAATCTTTGTTGCGTTCAAAAGTAAAGTTAACTTATTTAATTAATTAATTTCATAAATTAATTAATTAATTAATTAATTAATTGCATTAATTAAGTATTTTAATTAATTATTTCATTAATTATTTTAATTAATCAATTAATTAATTATTTTCACAAATCATAAATTAATTAATATAAATAATTAATTCCATTAATTAGTTAATTAATATAAATAATTTATTACATTAATTAATTAATTTTTTAATTAATTAAATTAATAAATGCAATTTTTAATTAATTTAATAAATGTTTTTTTAAATTAATTTAATTAATGAATCAATGTTTTTTTATTAATTTTAATTAATTTATTAAACTTAACTTTTGAACGAAACGAATACCTGGTATTAATTAATTTAAATGTTATTTTATTTTATATTTTAAATGTAATTTATTTAAATTAAAATTAATTTGAATTTAATTAATAATTTTAATTCATTAATTAAATTTGATTTTAGCTGCATCAAAATTAAACCCCATACATGAATGCATTGAGTGCCTTCGGTTCAGTTTGTGGCAGAAACTTTTGTCCACTGCTTGTATTGTTGTTGTTGTAAATGTTTAAGTACAGAAATCTTAACCCTTCGCTGCTGTTAACTTTTCATTGATTTGGAAACTATGTATTCTATTCACACTTTTACAGTTATTCATTCTTCAGTTGTGTCTTTTATGTTAAAACATTTGATTACTGACGGAATTTTGCGAATAACATTCAAAATATGTGCAAAAGAATCGAAAAAACAACAAGTGTTTTGATTTAGTGATGGCGGTTGCCGTCGCTCAGCTGCTTAGTGCTTTGAGTAACGATTATACAGTGACGCCTGACCTCTGTTTGACTTCAAATATAGATAAAACCCACTTTAATGCGATGGTAGCATTCGAAAAATTTGTTCGTATTTCTTTGTATATAATCTAATATTTCTACATAAGCCTTGGCTCAGCTGTGCGATTCTGTTATACGACTCTGTAACCAACCAAGAAAAATATCTATGGAAAATCAATTTCTCTATCGAAAGAAATTAACAACTTTTTAGAGTTCAATTGCCTATAAAAAAGCTTCAAATTTACCATCCAGAATAGGCAAAAACTGTTAGTCTTCTTCATTTGAGTACAAATTCGCATGCAAAGCACGTAATGGTTGCGGAAGGCTAAGAGTTGTGTATGTATGTATTTATGTAGGTATGTATGTCTGTAAGTGATTCAGTATTTCAATTGCTTCACTGTAGTTTTGCGTTTGGTTTTAATTTCCAAGTCTTCCATAGGTTCTCAAGCATCCAGTAAAATTGGTTATACGCCTTTTGGTCAATTAGCATTTTCTTTTTTTTTTAATTGACATGTGCACACGCAACACAGAGAGCACTCAGGTTACGTAATTTCAGTTTACAAATCAAATCACAAAAGTCACATTATAACGACTCACAAATCAGTATTAATTGGAACCAACCAAAGCTTATTTTTCAACTAATTTCCATAAAAAACATTTAAAAAAAATAAACCAAAAATCGGCTCATTCTAACCTTAACAACGGTCAGAGGTATCTCGAAATCGGAACCGCCCACCAGCCGGAAGCCCCACGGCACATTATCGAAGCGGTACATCTTAATATCGATCACCATTTTGATCGAGTTTTCAACACCTTTCCTGTCCTGTGTTGTTCCTGTTTTGTTGTTGTGGCTTAAGTCTTTGAATTTGCACAATATTAATAAATTCTGTGCACAATTAAACGGTGTCCTGCGTAACGTTTATGAAAGTAAAATTTCCGCGATAAGAAAGAAAAGCGAACGAGCGAACCGAATGAACTGTTGTCTTGCAATCGGCGCGTTTTGGCAATTGGCGGCCGACAACTGTTGCTGCTGCAACTGACGCGTGTGTGGGGGCTATGGCTCTGTCTCTGCCTCTGCCTTTGCCTTTGTCCGTTTAATGAGATTTATGTTCGCGCCGCACGAGCACATTCGGCGACGACGTGACTGACAGCCGTTTCGCATTGATTTCGACTGCGGTGCAGCCGGCGACACTTCACTGCGACGCAACGGGACGCGGCGCTGGGTCGATGCGACGCGAAGCGCTACGATACAATTCAACTCGATTCGATGCGATTCGATTCGATTAAATTGAATTGGATTGGATTGTATTGGATTCGCATTGTTATCGCCAATTATCGAAATTGTTAGCCAACAAATAACGACGGCTGCTTCTGGCTTTGTCGTTTTTCGGTTTCCACTTTGTCTTCATTTATGTTTGTTGGCCACATTTGTTTTTCTAGTTCGTAGCGCACATTCAAAGGGATGCTATCCGCTGAAGTGGACATTTGCTGGTGTTATTGTAATTTTACAAATTACATTTAGATTTATTTAAACGTAAAGGCACAACGCATCATTGCACTAAATGGAACCTTTTCTTTGCATGAGAAAACCGTTTTGACAATATTTTTACACCAAACAATCTCAAATTAAGAATGAAAAAATAATTACAAAAGCTCTTGCTTACAGTTGCTGGCTTTCAATCTTAATTGAATCTTCCATGACATTACATAACCTCAATCTCACAATTACAGACGCTTGAGCCACTTTTTGTGTCCATTTCCTTGGCAAATTTGTGACAATTTCTTCACAAAAACTATCTTTTCTGTGCCTTGTAATACTCAATTCCTATCTTTATGTATTTATTTGCACTAATTGTTGTTTTATTTTTGTTGTCTATTTATTGGTAAATTCTTGCACAAATCACAGTATCAAAAATCTTTGCAAAACAAATGGTAAACATTTTGTGTAATCCAACACTTTTTGTATACATGGAAGACACAATTTTGTATACATTGAAGATACAAGATCTGTGTACAACATACAAAGCGAGCAACGTGTATCCACACACATGTTCACACAAAAATGGATAAATATGGAATGCATACAATATTCAATTGTCCATGTGTTCAAAATCAAAAACCGCTCTGTCTATTTCCATCTCCAAACTCAATCTCAATCTCACAATGGACACGTGTCAGCCGAACAGTGCCAAAAAACCATGTCTGCATTTCCGCCTACAGGCCGGAAGGACTACATGCATGAAATAAATGGTCCATGTCAGTGTTTCTCAATGTTTTTACAAGCTGGAATTGGTTCGAGTTGCAAAAAAACAGACACTAACAACACCAACAACCCACCAGTTACAAAACTGTGCAACAGTTAAATGTTTGCAGCTTTTCTCAAGTGCCAAACGAAACCATACCTTAGTGCTCTTTGTGTGTTTGTATTCACATGTATTGGTGTACGTACACATAGCAAGTGCAGGCTTAAAATTCAGCCCAAAGTTGTTGTATGGCATTGCATTTCCTATTGGCAGCAGCAGTTAAATTATGTTTCAGTTCAAAAGCTATAATTTTCAAATAGAAAACGGCTTTTGGTTTTCGTATGAGTGGAGCAGAGGCTGTGGAAACACATAAACACACAACGCACATATGAAATCTTATTTTCATACAAATGCGAAAGTATTAACTGGAATCATATGTGAGTTAAAATTGCAAAATATGCTTCATTGGTGTGATAACAAAATACTGCAAAGGAAAATTTGCATTCCTGATAAGAAGAATGCACTACAGAATTTAGTTGCAAACACCTGCTGGGTTCTTTAATTTATTTATTAATTTGTTCCATCCAAAGGAGTAAGAATGAATGACGAACCTTAAACCTTGAAAACATGAGTTAACAACTTGTTGGGCTTGTAACGCAAGAAATTCGTATCGTCTCTAAGGTCAACTGTACCCGGGAAAACCCGCTGAAGGCAAATGTCGATAAATGTAGGCGGAAGAGTTGTTTTTGATCTGGTTTGTAAATATAAAATATCTTCGAACTTATAAGTTACATGACCGAAATCAATTTTTTCGTTTCCTCAAAATAGATTGAGTGATTTTTTTCCGTTGATAAGATTGTTTTATTACAAATTATTAACTTTAGAAAGTTTTACTTGCAGGAAAAATCTATGAAATCTATACAACTCCATATAAAATGTATTGGGATACCCGGGTGCCCCCAGCATACACATAAGGGCTAAATATATACCTCAAAATTATTTTCCTATATTGCACATACGGGGAACTAAGATCTTTACCAGTTATGATAAAAATCTGATGCTGGCGGTTTAACTGCCCAAATATATCTTTGTTTTGAAAATTTTGGGTGATTCCAAATGGTATTTGCCTCAAAACTTGCATAAAGAAACCAAAAATGAAACTTTTTGTGCGCCATTCCTTATAACACCGTGCGACAACATTTTTCACACCGGGAAAAATCCATATAGGCTTTGCCCATTTAAAAGGACTTCAAAACTTTCAAGGGGTTAAAAAATAAAAAAAATATATAAAATACTTAACCTAACGATATGAAAAGGTCCTTTGAAAATTTTAACCATTTTTATCCTTGAAAATTTGTATAATTTTCTTGAAAAGTAAGTATGTTAAAACACAAAATCTCCTTGATCACGTGTCAAAATATCACTCTAACTTTAGTGATTCGAAAGTTTTTAAAGTAAGTCTGACGCTGCAATTCTAATGATGTAAAAAAATTTGAATTTATTTGAGTATCAGTATTTTAAATAATACAAAAATACAAAAACAATTGAGCGAGAATGATGAAATTTCGCCACGTGATCAAAAATTAAAATTATTAGATCAAGTATGTAAAAAATAGAAACTTCATATCTCAGTTCATTTTAAATTACACTTCGATATATACAAACGCCAATTTCTTACACAAAACTTTGATGTGAAATTTAAATTTTAATCATTACTGCGAAAATTTTAATAGCTGCAGTATTCTGATTAATATTTTATTATATAAAAAAATTATTTTTGAATTAAGCACAAGAACATTTTTTTCGTTAGATAACGTTGACACACAACATGTTACTGCAGAAAATTGTATTTCCTAACAGCTTTTTACAATTACACTCCACTTTTTTCTTTAACAAAAACAATACGAGTATATCAACATTATGCTGACAATTTAAGCTGCAACAAATTTCAAAGTAAATAAACGCAACACCGAATTGCTTATAAAAAGAAAAGAAAAGCCCAGCTATAAGTATTTATTTTATTTTCATTTGGTTTTTTTCTTTACTATTTTTACGGACCGAACACTATGTGGCAAATGCTCCGAGAGATATGAATTATCATTACGATTGTGACAACATTCACCAGAGACTTGCGACCGCACAAACAAACGGACACATAACTGCACACACACACACACACACACACACACACACACACACACTAATGTACATGTGGCGCACGTGTGGGGATAAGACAAATAAGTGTGTGCCGGCAGCGAAAGTAGCGTTTTAGCCGCAAAACTAAAATAGCAACAACAAAGAGCAGAGCGTGCTAGCCGGAAATACCCACATTTCATTTGTACATAATGAAAAGTTATCATGAAAATTTTATATGTGTGACGATGTGTACGTGTGTATGGCTGTGTTTGTGTTTTCTTGCGACGAAGAACCCTCAACGGCAATGATCCCTTTTTTGCTCACAAACCCCATCAAACACCATGTCGGCGAGTGTTGATACTAAAACCCAAATAACAACGCCAATAAGCACAAAAAAAATGTGCAAAAAGCACAGACAAACAGCAGAATAAAAATGAAACAAAATGAATAACAAAAAAATAGGAAATAACAAATAAAGGAAACAAAGAAAAAAAACAAAAACATATCATAAAACGGAGTAGCTCGTATAAGTAACGAAGAAGCGAACTACAAATGGGCCAATAACAAAACAAAATATGTCCACATGCTGTACATGTGTGTATGTGTATGTACATGTTTTTGTACATATGTTGTAGAGATATTTGTAGTTTGCTTCCGTTTTAGCCAGCAATTTCGACGCTGCGTAGCGCCATCGCACAGCTGTGGACTTGTAACGCTTTTGATCGGCGTATGTGCCAGTCTTGGCGCCAAAAGTATAATTTAGATAAATTTCACATTTTATTTGTTCTCATTGTTTCTACTTTTGTGTGAAATTGGAGTTTTTGTTATGTTTCGCTTTTGTTATTGTTTTACGCATGAGATTTTGTGAAAGCATTTGTAGTTTTTGCATTTCTTTTTCACTTTTGCATTTGCTGCTACAGCGACTCAAAGCAGACTATCGAAGTTTCCACTTATTTTGGCATTTTCCTTTTGCATTTAATGGTTTTGTGTATGCAAAATGATTCCGCTTTTGTTCTTTGGCTGCTTTAGTTTTATTTTCTTTGCAAAACACATTTGGATTATTGTTAATTTTTTGTAAATTTTCAGCAACTGTTAACCCTAATCCGTCGTTCGGGTGATTTTTCACCCATTTTCAACTTTGAGATGCTATAACTTTCCTATATATTTATCAAAACGATTAAGGTTTCTTGTATTTGCAACAAACCAATATAAGTTTTAGAATTTATCAACAAAATATTGATTATTTGATTATAACGGTGATTACAAAAAAAGTTACGTGGGCGACGTTCGGGTGATATTTCACCCATATACAAATTGTATGGAAATTCAACGCAACACATACAGAAAATGCCATACAATTACGTCACTGGATTGAAAGTTTTGAACTGCTTTTATAGGCAAAACATTTTTATAGATCAATGGGCCTCCTGAATTTAACGGGAAAGTAATAGCTGGTTATATTATTTCAACTAAAGTTGGTATAACTCGCTATGCTTGAAGTCGTGTGTCAGCAATACAAGATGCCAATGAAGACCAATGTTAAAGATAGTAACTGCAAAAACTAATGTTGAAGGTTCGCGAGTTCTTGGCAGTGAATGGATCAGCGTTGGTGATATTCAGGCATAGTTTGGTATTTCAGTTTTGAGTGGTGTTTATAAGTCGAATGGAGAATCTCTTGATAATCTGTAGAGTTGCACAACAGGCAGACCAATTTTTCGTTCTGTCGGTGACAAAACCATTCGCCAAGAACGTAACGATTGTAATCAAGAATGAAGCTCGTTAACACCCATAAGAGATATATGAGAAAATTGGGTTTAGTGACAACTGCTATGTACGTCCACCAGGATATGTGGGTGACAAAAAATTACCCGAAATTATATCGTTTAGTCAAAAGCAGTAATAAGTCAAAAGCAGTAGTTCACATTTAAGACCAATTGATTGTTCGCTAAGTATACTAATCGCTGTCGTTCCCAGTTAGCATTACAACAAAAAGCACAAGCGTCGAATTTTTCTTGAAGACTTAGAATTAAGTTTAGTAAAGCTAAAGATTTTGCGTAGAGCAATGTTACCGAAAGGAAAATCTTCATGCTGACTTCTTATCTCAATACAGCCATTTTTGCAAACCTTGTCAGAAAATCAGAGCGTAAAAAAGTAAAAGAACTATTGGAAGATAGCTAATTTGGTATCAAAAACGATCGAGAGGCATATTCTGCTTGCAATTCTTGAAAAAAGTATACTTGTGGTGAACACAAAGTTTAAGTTAACTACTGCCCTTCCTTGCCCCCTTTCCCCCTCCGCTTGAAATGTGAGCTGTAACATATGTTGCAAAAAACACTGTTACATAACATTTCCAAAATGGGTGAAATACGTGGTATCACAATGGGTCTCATAATAGGCCTTCGAGTGTGTCTCTTACAGAGGCAGCCACAAAAACCTTACCTAACCTAGTTGCCCTAATTGCAAAAAAATATAGAAAAATTTGTTAACTTATTTATCTGTAAGATAACAAAGATAATAAAGATTAAAGATAACAAATTATTTTCTATTATAATTGGTCAAAAAATTCATTAAAACAATACAAAGTACCATATGGGTGAAATATCACCCGAACATCTTATGTGTGAGTTTTTTTGAACGTCGGATGAGGGTTAAGTAAATGGAATGTTGAAAAATCGAATAGGTGGTTTTTGGAAGTTTAAATATTCAACATGGCTTGAAAAATATATGGGCAACCAATTTCTCATCTAGAAATTCTTCTGCTTATTCTTATTCTTCTTCTTCTTCTTCTTATTCTTCTTCTTCTTATTCTTCTTCTTCTTATTTCTTCGTATAACACCGTGCGACAAAAATAAAAAAAAATTTTAACACCGGGAAAATCCATATGTGCGTGAAACTAGAGACCAAATATAGTAATACTGCGTACTCAGTTTTTCATTTCTACATCCTTTGTCCTTTTAAAAGACTTAAAAAAATTTTTTAAATACTTAACCTCGTTAGAATATGACGATATATATATGAAATGAAAGAGAAAAGACTCAAGAATTTATATAAAATTTATTTATTTATTTATTTATTTTTTATCTATTTGTTAAAAAAAAGATTTGAAAAAGGTCCTTTGAAATTGTTAATCCTTTATATCCTTGGAAATTTATATCGATTGTGTTTTTGAAAATAACTATGTTAAAACCCACTCACGTGTCAAAATTTAATTATTCTCACTTCATTGATTTTGTACCTTTTACTATTAAAAATAGTGATACTAGAGTCCTGCACGAGTATGCATGTTTGCTATTTGAAAACATTCAAATGCTTTTGAATAGAATACTGCACTTCATTTCTGCGGACCGGTCCGAAAGAATACAGGTCTGTACCTGTACCTCTCTTCGAGTACGAGTAAGCTCCGAACAGAAACGAGTAGACTTACACTATTTATTCATATTCGCTCGAAGCGGAAAAACGAACACAAAAGCATTCAAATAATAGTACACACTGCTGCGAATATATTCGAACATACTCGTTTTATTATTCCTAAGATTATTTAGAAATATTTATGTTATATATAAATATTTTTTAATTTGTTATGCTACTTTCTTAAATAATTTCCATTTTGCGTATTAACTAATAAGCCACTTCAACCGCAGCACAAGTATACACATGGAAAAGTGACATACTGCGCATAAAAATATTCGGTGAGACTGTTGATATTCAAATACTTCGCAAAGTTCTCGATTACCGAATACGAGCACTGCAGTATTCGCTTCTCACCGAATACGAGCACTGCAGTGTTCGCTTTCACCGAATACGAATAGAAACGAGAAGTGACGCTCGCTGGTTCTCGTTTCTATTCGTTTCGTTGTACGCATTCTTCGAATACCAAGTACCCGTACAGTATGTACACTAGTATAGCCGCCAAAATGAATATATTCATGCAGGACTTTAACTGATACTCAAATAATTAGAATTTTTGTACTTCATTAGCAGTTTCCGCCTTTTTTTAAATAACTTTCGAACCAATGAAGTAAAAGTGAAAGTAAAGAAAGTACTGTTTTACACTGTACAATACAGATTTCAAACGGATGGGAAATGGAGGGAGGGCACCTACAGTTTAACCCCGAATCCGAACGGTGCACCGCGGTGGTTGACAGTTTTCCATTGACACTTGGAGGTTTTGCCATTGTCTGCCAAGAGTGCACTTACAACCTCAGTATGTGAAGTCAGCGCGGTACCTACTGGTGACATACAGAAAGATAAAATCCCCGACATAGACATTTGTATAAGAGAGCTCTTGGTCCTTGCTTAGTTAGGCCATTTCTTCTGCACTACTCTTACTCAGGACATATCTCTTTCAGGATATCCCTTTTATGGCTACAAATCCTCTTAGATATCACTAAACTGATCCGAAAGCATGAAAGTATAAAAAATTCTTGGTATTTAATTTGTTGCTTAAATAATGCATAAAAATTATATACATTTTATTTGTTGAAATACTTAAAACTTTACCGTTCCCAGCACATAGAGAAAATAAATAGCAGTTCATTCTAAACCGCAGACAGCATAAGCAAGTAGCTCATACCTGTTTGGTATGATTCAGACTATGAAAGTCGTTTTGATTCGCTTTCGTATCAAACACGCTGTGCACTCCGCTTCACCTGTGCAACGGTCATTGAAGCACCACGCACGCTTGAAAATTTCCTCGTGTCGCATAAAATAAATTTCGAACACGGCACGCTGCAGGTTCAAACTTGTGCTATAAATTTTATTAGAGTTCTTGAGAGTTTCTATGTGGCTGGCACAACTGACGAACACCAATGGCTGGCAATGCTCGTTTATGAGTGTGGAAGTGGGAAATCGCGCTTATTGCGGCAAACGGGGCGGCAACTGTGGCGATGGTTCAGTATTGTCCGCCAGAGTTGGCTTGAAAAGCGCAGCAACTGTTATCGACGAAATCGTTGCTGCTGCTGCCGTTGCTTCGTTGTTGATGCTGTCAACGTACCTCGAATGGAAAAGGAGCACCGAATTTCTATTGCAATAAAAACGCAAATGCACTCTCGAAGCAATGTGGATAATGCACACAGTGGTTTATGCATGAATTTGCTTTTAATGTCACGCACTGTCACCTGGCAATCACAAAGCAACAACTCTTTGACGGGTTTTTCATGCATAAATCGATAAGTACTGTGGGTTCTTTAAAGCTTAAAGATGTAGTTTTAAATTTTTTACAAACCAAAACTGTTCAATATAATAGCCAGCCTTGTGCTTTCAAATGTAAGAAAAGTATACCGTTTGATTTAGTGGCGCACACAAAATATCATTTTGGGGGAACTTTTAAACCAACTATCATTTGAAACTATATTTTTCACTAGCAGTTTTTGTATTTTGGGTGGTCTAACACCCTAAACCCCCATCCTGTGTGCAGCACTGGTTTGATCCCTAGATCATTTAAACTTTTACTGCTGGAAACCGGATAATTTTAGGTATACTTTTCAGATTTCCTTGGCTGAAATCAGTTAAGAAGACGTAAACTGCTGGAGCGGAAAAATCATAGTAAGTCAGAAAGCATAGGCAAGCACACAAAGTTAATGTTATCATTAAGGCTTTTATTCCCGAAGCATTTTCAAAAATCCCGTGATTCGGGATTCTGAAAATTGCATCCCAGAATATTTTGTAGTTTTTCGAGATTTTTATTTTTTCTTTGCTTTGATAACACTGCACAACACCAAAAAAAAATAACAAGGTTCTGACAACGGATTCTGGTTGATGGGACCAACAAAAAATATATGTATATCGGCGTTTTGAAAGTTTACAATTTAGTTCAAGTTAATTTCTGAGCTTTGATGTTTTACAGGACATTTTTGGAATTTTAGAAAAAAGGGTCAAATTGACCATGTAAATGGGAGCTACAGGGTTAAAATGCTCCACAAAAATGTACCTCGTAGTGTTCTACACCAAATTGCTGAACACATCATATACCTAAATTGTGGGGTTACATGGTTTTCGTATGCCGATTCACCATTAGAATGCGCGAAAAGGGGAACATTTTGACTCCCCCTAAAAAAATTTAGACGTAAACTTTCAAAATGCCGATACACGTATATTTTTTTTTTGGTCCCGTCTACCAGAATCCGTTGTCACAACCTTGTTATTTAAAAAAAATTGATTTTGTTGTGCAGTGTAATTATCAAATTGAAATTGATTGAACTGATTATAATCAATTTTTTTAAATACTTTTTTCACTTTTTACTAGTAATACTTCATTTTCTGTACTTGTAAACCCATTTAGTACTCCAAGAAAAAGCAAGAAGATCTGTTTATGATTAACCCATTTATTTGTTGTTTCTGTTAATCGTAGTTTTAGACTTATTTCCACCTAGTAGATCCTTGTCTCCTTAACATATGTAAATATCTATGTATGAGACTAATTATCACTGTAACTTTAAAATTTTCTGAAGAATGTACAAATTAAAACCGGGTTCATCTCACCTTAAAGCATTGCAATGGATTTTGTAATTTTCCACAATGCAAAACATTTTTTTTTTGTTCTCAGCGAAAACATCGAGAGGAGCTCGTAAAAGTTAATAAAAAAATGCAATGCCATTGCCCAAAATAACACACACACCGCAAACAATATCGACAGAAAATTGCTATGTAAACAAAATAGAAATGTGGCACACCGGCTGTCAACAAAGCGCTACAATAGCCAAAAAATTGTGTTCAGTGCCATTTCCATTGCATTCACCACATTTCATTATTTTGCTTTTTCCAGTAACTGTTTTTTTTTCGCAAGGACCGAAAATAGAATAAAGTTATTCAATGCATTAGAACGTGGTTCTGATTTTTGTTTTACTTTCGTTGGGAAAATTAAAATTGTTACACGCACAGCAGAGGTTGGTTTATTTTGCAACCAACCAAAGTTAATTTTTAGACATGAAAAATATGATCGAAGAAGGCAAGCGGCTGGAAAAGGATTTAAAGGACGCGCTATTGTTGCTTTTTTACTTAGTACTTCTAGTGCTTTCCTATGCAATGGTCCTAATTGAAGATTAAAAGCAAACAGCACAGTCACAATCAGGCAACCAAATGAAAAATATTTGTATGTGGCAGCGCTTAGATTGCAATTTCAACAAGTTGCGCACGTCCTTTGTTATAATTGTGCACAATTGTGGTTAATCAATGGTTTCGATGTTTCGAATATAGGTTCAGGTTTTACATTTGTGATCAGAATGCACTGGAGAATTGTTTTAGCTATGTTCGTCTGCTGGTATTTTGTGGCACCGAAATGGAATTTGTTGTGAATTCAAATGCGTTGGCTTTGAACTTAATTGAAAATTGCTGCTACGACTTTCAATGTGTTGGCTGAAAATTAAAAGACGTCTGTTTCCCTTGTTTCACCACAAGCTGAAAGCGAATCATTGGATTGTATGTATGTATGTAAGTAATTGTGTGTGTACTAAAAGAATTCAAAAATTCCCACACTTCACCACACGCAGCACCAATTCATTTCCATTTGACTGGCATGTCTGCAGAGCCGCCTTTCTTCTTCCTTTGCTCCCGTTTATGATTTGTATTTTCCATTCCAATTTCTTTCTGTATGCGTTAACCGCAATTATGAGGCAAATTGTTGTCGCCGACTAGAAAATGGAATTCATGTGGCGGTTAATGCTGCTGGGCCGTCCCAAGATCTCTTTCACTCACCCACCGGCTCCGAAACATTAAAACCAACAAAAGCAAAAATGAATGCCAGAAAAATATGACAATTTCATGTTATGAAAATAAAAGTCCCTTTATTATGCAATATCAACAACAACAACCACAACAACATTAGCATGAGCGCCAAACAGCGCCAACAAAAAGTGACAAACCCAGCAGCGAAGGCAAATCCCGCGCGCCGTACGCAAAAAGAAAAACGAATCAAGCCCGAACCGTGGCGACGCGAGCGGTGACATTTTTAAATATTAATACCGGCGTTTGCATGCCACTTTTGTGCGTCGCTGTCGGGTTGGTGCGTGGGCAGGGCAGCGGTGTGCAGCGGACATTTGTTGTTGTGTGTGTGTGTGTGCGGTGCCTAGTCGAAGTTAGAGGTTACGCATACGCCCCGTGATAATGCGAAAACATTGTTTGCCAAATGGATTACGCGATTTCGCTTTTGTTCGACGCGTCGTCGTTAATTTTTTGTGCTGTTTGTCTGATTGAGCTGCTGTCTGTATGTGTGCCTGTTTAGGCGTCTGTGACCATTTTTCTGTATGCGTGTGTGTGGGTGAGTGGGAGTGTAAGCGTATGTGATGAATTGAATTGTTTTACATATTTAGACATTTTCATTTTCTAAACTGAATTTGAAACGAATTTTCCCCTGTCACGAGTATCAATAAGCGTTACAAAACAACAACAGAGGATTTTTGTTAATTTTATTGTAATTTTGTTTGTCATTTGCAATGCAACAATGAATCGCATTAACAGTTGACTGATTTGAATTTTAACGCATCCAATCATTTTGTATTTTCGCCTGGCGTGAACGAGGGAATTTTCGTCATATATTTGTATGTTTGAACGTAGGCGCACATGTGTTACTTCGCACAATACATTCATTTTGTTTTAGTATTTAATTATTTAATACTTTCATTATGTGCCTAATTTCAAATTAACGCACGAGTAATTTTATATTAGTCCAAGAATTTTTTCAATAGAGTTGGCTTTAGTAATTTATATCTCATATCATACAAGTGGCGTCGGAAAGATAAAATTAATTAATTAATTAATTAAGTAAAATTAAATTTAAAAAAATGTTTTGAAGGAACTGTTTGATTGCCTGACTCACTTTTGTTCACAGCAAATTGAAAATACCTCATATTTTACAGTTTATAGTGCAAATAGTATTGTTACGAAAATGACTTCTCTGAGTTCGTTTTGGATTGTGCTTGAAAATATAACCACTTCAGTTACTTAGCGCAAACGCAGTCAGAAACCAACAATCGCTTTATTTACAAATTTGCACTTGTTACTACTTTACACTACTACTATTGCATGTTTCCCCTTTGCTTGCTCAACACAGACTCGTCTTTTTGCGCTGCACACTGCTCCTTTTTCTATTTATTTCCTCATCGCATCGATGTTTCTTGCACATTCTAGTTGTACTCTTTATCTTGATTGTTCTAGCACAGTTCATAACTTTCGCGAACCATCCCCGCCATATCGAAATTATAGCAAATTTGCCGTACTCCAAAGTGCATGCCTAAAAGTATGCTTGGAAAAGCATTCATGCATAGCACAGCACAGAATGCCTCATCGTTACAGTATTATTGGTTCTGAAACTGCAACATTCAACTGAAAAGTTGGAGATGGAAAGTTTTACGTAAAAATTGCACCACGCTCTGCAAAGTCAATTGTCGATTCTTGTCGATTGTGAATAAAATAATGGAAACCGTCGAGTCCAACAGCCATGTAAGCCATGGTTGGTTTGTCCAGATTCTGAACATTGCACAAAAACTCTTTGGATCCCCTTTAAGGCTGGATACCAATATAAATTGGGTGTATAGGTTCCAAACGAGTTTAATGCAAAAAACCTCATAAACCAAATTTCGAATTGACGGTCAGGAATGGTTCTCTGTGTGTTTGGTGGTAGTAGCAACTCTTAGATCGGATCTGTACTGCCAACTAATAGAGCTTTGGCCAATAGTAGAGGAATTTGTCTCCATCCAGAAGCTTGGTTGGAAGGTTCTTATTCATTCAACTGTTAGTCCGTACTTCTATCTTCTCTTTGGCAATGAATTTTACTAGTGAAAAATTTGCTTCAAAAGCACTCAATATTTTATTATATTATGGACTTTGAAATTATAAACACAGGTTCATTTAAATATTGTAAAACTTATTCATAAATTTATTGATTGATTTACAACGTTGCAAAAAGTTCAACACTGTAATTTTGGCATTAATATTTCAGTCGATTGATTGATTTTCTTTGTCTGCCTTAACGCTACACAATAGAATTTTAAATTTCTTCTTGCACTTTAAATATTTCATTTTTTCAAGTGCTCGTCTAGTCACCGCAACTCATTCCATTCAAAACACCAACTAAACAGTTTAATTAAATATCAATAAAATTATTGATTTAGCTAAAAACGAAATAAGTTAAATAATAAATACGTAACCTTAACTATTATAAGAAATTATTACCAAATTTATTGATTGATTCAATTCCAATACTGTAATAACAACACTAATTGATGATGAATAAATTGATTAGTTTTCATTGTTTCCATCATCTACGCTTCCATCTGCTACGCTTTCTGCGTCACTCAACATGACACAATAAAAATTTATATTTTTTTTATTGTATTTTATATATTTCATGGAAGCCATACCCATTGATCATTGCGCCGTCCTGCTCATTCCATTCCGAAGAAATGTCGATGCTGACTGTTGCTTCATTGGTTTTTCAATACGCTGATGCGTTCGCATCAAACGACTGACGGACTGACTGAGTAGCAACGGGCGCGGACAGTCGGCAGCATTGGAATTTCACTTAAGCACGCAGCGCTCGCATAAAAACATGCATGAAAAGTTTATTCAGTTGAAGTGCGGACATGAATGTCGTTGGAGAAATGCTTTTTGATTAACACGCAATCTTCGCTTTAAAGGCCGCCATACTGTGCTGTATGTACACCAATACATACGCAAACGGCATATCGTTTGTGTGCGTGTGTTCGTGTACAGAGTCACGAAATGTTTCGTTTTATTTTTCGCAACGAAAAATTCGTTAGCTGCTTCCTGGAGCGCTGTTGTACATTAAATTCCACAGTACGTTTCGTTCGCCTACGTCATTCAACGTGGACCATAAAGCGGCACGCTGCGAACATTTTCCCCCAAATTGAACTGCATGCAAATAGCACAAACGGTTACACACTTTAAGGCAACAGAAACTCTGGCTAAGAAATACAAAACTAGTCGCAACTGAAGAATTAAATGTAGTCTCTTCGTTGCGAGCGTTCTAAGTGAGCATTTTGTTGTTTGTGGGCGGAAAAAAATACTAAAGTCAGAATTTTTCCAAATTTCAATAGTAGTGCGGTGGAGTTAAATGTGAACGTGTGCGCGGCGCAAATGCGTGTTCGCGGGTCATATAGAAGTCATTATACAGAAATGTCATTACGGAAGCCATAAAGTGGCATTTTGTGCCGCTGTCGTGAATTCGTTATGTCGTCGAAGGCAATCACGGAATTGATTAGCAGACGATGTAACCCCACCAAATGGCGGAAGGTTTGGAAAATCGATGAAGTTAAATTTTTACGAAAATATTTAAAACGGAAATATTAGGTATTTTATCAATCATTTGGTTAAAGAATTAAAAATAAAAATCTATTCAACTTGCATAAAATTAATGCATTTTTTATTGTTTTGATTAAATTTATTTCATAATTTTTGGAAAAAAAAATTGGATTTTTCAATTAAAATATCAAGTAATGGTCAGTAGACTCATTCAAGGAAATTTATCAAAAAAAAATTTTATATTTGTTTAGACCTTAGAAAAGTAATACTTTTAATCAGTTACCAATTAATTGCAACAAAATCAAAATTTCTTTGAATAAATATTCGGTAAAGTAAAGTAATTGAAGTGATTATTATATTAAACCAAAAAAAATACGTTCTAATTAAAATATCAATTCAGCTATTTTAGACTAAATAATTCGAAATAATATTCAATGACTCATTCAACTTGTTATTTAAAAATTTAAGTTTTAATTAAAATTTCAATTCAACTATTTTAGACTAAATAATTCGAAATAATATTCAATAACTCAATGAAATTATTATAAAAAAAATTTTAGTTTTAATTAAAACATCAATTCATCTATTTTAGACCAAATAATTCGAAATAATATTCAATGACTCATTGAAGTTATTATTAAAAAAAATTGGAATTCTTAATTAAAATATCAATTCAGCTATTTTTGACTAAACCATTCGAAATAATATTCAATGACTCATTGAACTTATTATTAAAAAATTTTAGTTTTAATTAAAATATCAATTCAGCCATTTTAATTAAATAAAGAAAAAATAATAATTAAAAAATAAAAAAAATATGTTGAAATGATTTACTTAATTAGTAATTAAAGTAATTAAAATGAAAATACTGTGACGTAATGAAAAATGTTTATTATTGAAGAATAAACGACTGTCAGTTAAATCAAGATTTTTATAATAATTGAAGCATTATTAACAATCAAAAATAATATATAAAAATAATGGAAAAATATTAAGTAAATGATTAAAAATCAACTGCAATTAAAATAATCAATTACAAAACAAGCATCAACTAAAACAAATAAAAACACACAATTTGAAAATATTTGGAAATATTTTTTTTTTAAATAAATTCAAATCATCAATTAAAACCCGAAATTTTTCGTTCTGTTTGGAAACACATTTATTCCAAATAACCGATCAGAAATCGCCTAATTGATAAAGAAATAAATTTTGTAGTTAGTCTCAAAGTCATTGGAAATGAAAATTGCAATCATAAATCAATTGATCTGCTAAATAACGATCAATCATGACCTTGCAGTCGTAACGTTAATCACTTACCCAACATTTCATATTTCACATAGGACAAGAAAAAAGCCTGCATTTTATTGTATCTGGAACTACTCTTTGGGTACAGCAGCGTTCGTTGTTGTGAATTCTATCCTTAATATATTTGTTAATTAACTTGTTTGCAATACAAGCTTGTTGAATCGAGAGCTGCATGTGCGCATCATTGAGCACCAATAAACCCAAATAATGAAGAGCATTTGCGGTCGACTTTTGCGTTAATCCATTAAAAACAGCAGCAACAACAAAAACAACAACAATAACCTGCACGGTACATACCCGAGTGTTGCTGTTGCGCAAAGTTGTTGTACAACATAATGGGAGCATAGCCGGATGGCGGCTAAAGCAGCAAACCGATTTCAACCGCAAAAGCATCAGCGTTGAGCGCAGCGTTGAGTTTGGGTATCGCGCGGTATTTGTACAGGCTCACTCACACAGACACACACACACACACGCACGGAAACGAAGGCGCAGAGCAAATGTGTTGGTATGTTTGTATGTATCGAACCGCATATTCAATAAAATTGCGCTTTTATTTAATTTAATTCCTGATAGCAATCAATTTCATCATCATTCAATAACAACAGCAACAAAAGCATCAATGGCAACGGCAAAGAAATTATAATCTATATACAAAAGCACGGAAGTTGGAAGCTGGGTGCCCATGCTTTGCTCGGTATTTTTTTGCTGCAACTTGTTGTAACCAAATTGTGTGTTTGTGTGTGTGTGTGTATGCATGTCTTTATGTAAGCCTTATTGAGATATTGCGTAAGAGTTCTGAATGCTGTAAACTTGACTTTTCGTCGAGGAATCTGTTCAACGGTTGTTCAAATTGTGGTTAGGACGAAAACATTAATAAAGTCAATGAACAAAAGTCAATATTTATGGAGAAAATTCCAAGTTATGGTTTCTGTTTATACAGTGCTTACATTTAATTATATTAAAATACTACAAAAATATGGAGAGGGTTCAAAGAGACAGAGGTTTGAAAGCAATGTGCCGTAACCGTTTCAAGATACGAAATAACCGCAACTCAGCTGCAATTTGTGTGAATATTTTAGCTTAGTACTGTCGAATCTCGAGTACTGAAACTGCTTATGCTAAAACTTGTTGTTGTAATATAGCATACGTCAATTTAAAGGTTCAAATGATTCAACTGATGATACAAATCAATATACATTAACAAATTTTCCATCTCATTTGTATGTCAAAAGGCTCAGAAAGCGTTCAACAATAGAAGAAAATAAAATAAAATAAAATAAAATAAAATAAAATAAAATAAAATAAAATAAAAAAATAAAATAAAATAAAAAAAATAAAATAAAATAAAAAAAAAAAAATTAAATAAAATAAAGAAATAACACAGCCCAACCGCATTTAGAGGTTATTGCAAGCCTCAGTCTCCACGCACCTGTGCCACAAATAATAGCGTACAACAAAACTATCCAGCACACAAACCCACACATGGACAGTGAGAAAAACAATAAACGTGCCATTTTGAATGCACTGCAGCAGGATATTAAACGCTTAATGCTTTACGGATCATTTAATTTTCAATTCAAACACATTCAGCATACCCCGCGCTCTGCCGCTTCGGCTACGCCCACACCACACTACACCACACCAACCGCACCGCCCACTTCCTGTCAAACGAAGTGGCCAACGCTTCAGCACATTTTACACCGTTGGCTCCACTGTTTTTACGCATTTCAATTTGGGGGGAGGGACGGGAGTGGCATAAAGACTTTTCCACAATTCAAATATGCGAAATTTTTGCATATGCCACCAAACACAATGATGGCATCATAGCGGATGCCAATGTTGTTGTGCACTATTTCGCAGATATGTACTTTTGTGCTTGAAAACAAAAGCCATACCCACCGACAGCCATAACAGCAAAGCAGCATAAGAGCCATTATTGTGTTGTGCGGTAGTTGTCGCTCTGCCCCTCGCCAGCACCCCGCGTGGCAGTACCGCCTCTCTCACGCTTCTAGCGCTCAAAAAGGCAAAGCTCAAAACTTTTTCGCCGCGTTTAGCTTTTCACATTTTTGTTGGTTAACCCATAATTTTCAAGGGTTACGCATCTTCGGCCTGCTGAATGCTGCCGTCATGTCCTGCCGCTTCGACCCGCTTCGCCTTTAGCCGGTGTACGTTTTGCTGGCTTTTACTTTATGTTCCGAGTGCTTGTAGTGTGTCTATTAAATAGTCGAAAATTAGTTAGGCCAACACACACAAAGTCAGCCAACACACAATGGGACCGCCAGCTACTACAAATACACACGCAAGCTCGACCCTGTGATTGCGTAGATGCGCTTTGTGTGTTTGTATTTTGCTTTTATTGAACCATGAATTTTATTTTAATTAATTGGAATTAAACCCATAAAACAGTAATATGCGCCCGACATTACTACAACATTTACATATTTGCACGAAAACATACCAACACACAGAGTTTCAGATAGAAGTTTGCATTCGACATGAAAAATGTCTGCTTGTGAACGGTTTTTTGGGATTCTGTTCGTAGTTTTCGGTGCTTGCAACCTTTGTCAGTTTAGCAATTTAGCAAAGTTCCGGCGGCATTCACTTTTCGGTACCTTAGATACTGAATCTGTAATCATTAAACGGCTAAAGCATCGTTAATCGCTTTAACGCCTAAGCAGCTTTAAGCTAAACAACCGTGTCTAAATTTAAGATGTTTTCTCACTTTTCAGCGTGGGATCATCATTTGTAGGCAGTGTTGCCCGGGGTTACCGGCAGCTAATTGAGCAAGATTGCTTTTTATTCGTAAGTTTATGAAAAAAAACTAAACAATACGAAAATAGGCAGTTGGGTGAACAAGAGAAGTAAGAGAGTAAGGTAGAAAATTTGAAATACTCTGAGAAGTCAAACACAAATTGCAGCTAAACGCCCCGGTTTTGCTTAAAAAATCATGATTTAATCCTTTCCAGTATATTTTCGCATTTCTTGAGATAACAATTTTTCTTTCAAAAAATTGACTTTCATTGAACATTTTAGCAATAAAATACAACAAAATATAAACAAATAATTTAGGTTAAGAATTACAGGTCAATCAATTTTGGACAATATATCGTACAATGGTCCGCAAAGGAGAACAAATACGGGAAATTTTTTGTTTCTTTTTTTTAATTTTATGAACATTCATTGATTTTTTTGATAGAAAACATAAATTATAACCAAAAAAAAATTTAAATGTGATTTCATTTTCATCGAAACTTATATAAATTATATATATTAACAATTGAGTAACATTTATTCGGCCTTATATAACCATTGTTGTTGTTGCAAAGCCCTTTTCCCCTCAAAAAAAAGCCAGAATCAATTAAAATTTGTATAACTTTACAGAAATATACTGAATATAGCCGATTTTATTATCGAAGTTGGAGTGACTAGTACGTCTGTCTAACCTTTTTTTCTTGAGTGTGGGCAAGAAATCACTCAGTTCATTTTGGACCATTGTACTATACAAATGGTGGATAGGGAAGGAAAGAAGAATGATATCTCATTGTTCACCCGTTTTAAAAATGTGTATGAAACACTTCCAACATATGTTACAGCACACTTTTCAAGCGTTTGGGGAAAGGGAAAGGGCGGGGCGAGGGGACCTACACTTTAGCGCCGAAACCGAATGGCGATTGGCAGATTTTTGTACACTTGGAGGTTTCGCCATTGCCTGCCAAGAGCGAACTTGTGCAATTCTTGTACTTCTCATTCCCTTCATGTGGATAGCGATAGAAGTAGATGAGCGTTTCACCAGCCCGAGCTAGGAATTGAACCGAGGGCCTCGGTATGAAAAGCGAGCGCGCTACTTTCTCGACTATCGAGGTCGACAAACCTTACATAACCTGTGTCTGTCTGTGTATTTTTAATCGAAAATTCCCGAATAATGAATTTTGAGGAGTCACGTGGCTTACAAATGGGCGTGGCAGGCATGCATAAATTAAAAAAATTCAAACATAACTTGCAATCTTTGCCTTCCATTTGTTCGATATATCGGTCAAAGCTTTGCAGCCCTTCTGGTCATTTGTACGATATATTATAAAATTTTTTTTAAAAAAAGGATAACATATTTAGATGCAGAAATTTTAAATTTAATAAGTTTTATAAATCAACTGAGATTCAAACTAGGTAAACTGTTTAGCTTTTTATTGCCAAAAACTATAACGTATTTAAAAATTCCTACGCAGAAGCATCGTCAATTGCTTGTTTTTCAAATTCTTGCAAAGAGCTGCTTACAAAATTCACTCATACTGTGTAGCTACTACTTTGCTATATTGATTTATTTTTTTAAACAGAATGATACAACAACGCCTACTTAATGAAAATTAAGAAGCCCTTCTATAAAAAGTGCTTTCGCTGTCAAAAAAAAAATTTGAGAAAAAATTTACAATGTTCCATAAAAATTTCCGGAAAGGGTTAACTTAGTTTGATTTCTAGTTCTAATTTATAGGTTTTGAATACACAAGAAATACACTTAAACATCCTTCTTAGGCCAAAAGCAGTGAAAACGCTTTTTTTGCTACTAAATTTAAGCCACTTCTGCCTTCCTCCCCCATATCGTTTCTTGTATGAGTTTGTTACATTTAGCTGCATTAAAATCACACGATTTCGATTTTTATTTGTGCCCCGATTTCTCTAAGTATGTATATGTATATGTGTTCAGTCTCCGTTGTTGTCAGTAATAGCTTGGCATCTTTTGTTACAATTTGGGATTATTTTTGAGTGTACGCCAAAGAAACCCCTCTCGAAATCCATTTTAATGCCAAAATGAGCTGTTTTGTTGTTGAAATTATTTTCCTCTAAGCTTTGGCTTCATTAAGGACCAAAGATTTTCGATTGGGTTTGCATCTGGACTTTGAGATGGCCAATTCAGTGTTTCCACCCCAAATTTTCTCTATCCCATTTCAGACGATTTTCCAAATGTGTTTACCCAATAGCGATTTCGACATGGTACTTCTATGAGGATTGGCCGATTTCAGAAGCCTGCATCGGATAGTGGCCGTTGACACTTCGACTCTCTTCTCCGACAATCTTTTCTTTGCTAGCTTCAGGCTAAGAGTTGGAGTGTTATCAAACATCCGCACTATCGCCTGATCCGCTTAGTTCTGGGTGGTTCTCTTCCTGCCTCTCCGTGACTCGTCATCGCCATTTCCGAACTCTTTGAATCGACTGACCCACTACCTCACAAATGAAACTGATGTTTTTGTGTATTTTGCGACCTGTGGAGAATTCATTTTTAGACCATTTGGATTGTGTATCAGAAACACTCCTTCGAAACGTTTTTTAAGTACAGCACTCATTTTTAATTCTTGATATTTCCGCGAAAACTTGTACCCAACTAAGAAAACGGTAACGGAACACGCGAAAACGGTATTTTAATATAGAAGACAATCTGATATTAAAACCAAGGCAAACTTCTACAGTTAAAAAGATATGGCCAACACTTATTTTTGAAACGCACTGTACTTACGGTATCTTCACACGTGCACACTATGTGTAGAGCTGTTTCGTTGCCTCTTAGAAACAGAATTACGGGGTTTTCTCCAGAAAGGTATTTTGAAACATAAAATTCCATGGCACTATTTCTTAGACTGCAGTTTAAAGTTAGAAGACTGCTTTAACCCAAGACACAGTGAGCTCAACTTTAAACCACAGTGCTCTAAAAATGCATTTAAAGATGGTAAAAATTTTCAATCCAAGGTCGATCTGCGCACTGTTTGATTAAATCCATTCACATTAATATTGCATAAACTTCATCCTGTGTGCATAATTGTGTCGTTCGCCTAGTAAGTCATTAAAGTTTCATTAGCGTGGATACATTCCACTGGAAAATCATTTTTACTTTAATTTCATTGTTTCAATGCTTTGGAATTTCAATCGCTATAGCAAAAGTATTAACAACCGTTCTCCAACTGTAACTCGGCATTAAAGGCTTTAATGTTCAAGGGTTTTCGTTTGTAAATGTAAATTATGTAATTAACCTGAGGTGGTGCGACAGGGTACATTTGGACTTTGAGTAGTCATGAAATGTTTATTTTTGCTCTAAACGCCAACTAAGTTATTCAACCTTTACAACTACAGACACCAATGCATTGCACTGAAATGAAGCAACGAAAGGAAATGGGCATTCACAGCATGAGAACATTTTAGAAAAAATGTCAAAAATTTGTTTGTCCGTGTCATGGCTTTTCTGCTGAATAATTCTTTTTGTTAATTTAACTTTAATCAATAAAGAAATGACTTCCAAGCCAAACTGCCAAATGACCCCCACGTCACCTTCAGGAACCCCTCTAATAATTACATCTACCTTTAGTAAAAACAGCCGATAATGACTAAGGGTCACTTACCGCCTTTCAAGTTAGATGAGCGACAAGGGTTAAAGACAACTCACACAATGGGCATTTGCAATAATTAAAAAATTTCACCAAAGTACAACAACCCCATCGCCATAGGCCAAAGCCGGCGCAAAAGTTTCGATTAAATATTACGGCGAAATGGCAATTTAATTGGTTAATAAATTACAGCATTCATTTTTCATTATTTTTGTTCAGTCACGCCGCACCCACATTGCTCAACCACCCCGTCTGCAGCTGCTTTCCGGCTCTCTCTGCTCCATTCGCCAATTGGTGCTTATTGTTTTTCCAGCCGAAGGCAAAGGAAGGCACTAACAGTGCGGCTAAAACTTTTACGCCTCTAAGTTTGGACTTGTGGCAATTATTTTTGATCTACATTTTATGATTTGTTGCCACTGAAATGGCGGCATTGCGTACGAAAGCAGCGTGACAGACAAAGCCTCAACTTTTCGGCCCAACTCGGCAACGCAATATTCGGACTTGGGGGGCGGACAGCAATTTATTTGCGCCGCTTTCAGCAAAATGGCCAGCTGGCCGGCAGACATCTGCCGCATGTCAGCTAATTACAAATTAAATGACGGCCGTCTGTTTGCGGGTATTTGTTAAATAACAATTACAACAACAATTAGGCCAAAAAGCAAAACGGTTGTGGTTGGACAGTTTGGCCGCTGAACTGAACTACGCACAGATATTTTGTCAAATTTACTCTCGAAAACGCATTCACTCATTGTTGTGCGTGACACTGACTAACAATTTCGAGCGGCAAACAGTACACACGCGCCGTCAGGATCTGAAGGACACTTAAGCCAGAAGGGAAGGCAGCTTGCAGTACATAAATTTCAACGGCGCAACTTTTGCCTGCAACTTGAGCGGCAACATCAAGACGACCAGTGTTGCCAGATCAGGAGATTTTCTTCTAGATTTACATACATATTTTGGACACTATTTTAATAGTCAAAATACCCTATTGTGTTAAAAACTTGTAAGCTTACAAAATGTGAGCTCGTTCTATCTCATTCTCACTTATTGCTGCCACAATGAAACCCGCCAAAAATGGCACTTTTTGTCAAGTTTTTGTTGTTAGGCTGAAGATGAATAAAAAAACGCAGCATTAAAAAAAAATTATATGTACCTATATGAGAGAAGTAAATGACGCAAATCATAAAAAAATGTTAGATTTTTCCACTTTTGGGAAGAAATTTCCGTATTTTTTTTTAATTTAGGAGAAAGTAATTTCAGGTATCTGTCAACAAAATTTTAGATTTTTCAACTTTTGGAAGGAAATTTCCGTATTTTTTACGATTTAGGAGAAAATAATTTCAGGTATCTGGCAACAACGGAGCCAAAGCATAACTTAGCTGACATTCGTAATGTGCGTTCGTTGTGTTGTTGTGTTGTTGCGCTGCCATTTTCTACTTTCCGCTTGACTTTGATTTAGGTGACTTTGCGGAGTTTTCGGCTGGCGCACGAAAAACTTGTAATTCGCAAATTATTTAGGCATTTGTGCCACTTTTCGGTGCGAATTTATTATGAAAACTCTACGCCCCCCCCGGCCACGGCTAAAACTCATTTCATAAATCTCCAAATAAACACTTTTAGTTGATGTTGTTGTTTTATTTTTACTTATGCGGAAGTTCGTTAATTTCTGCCAAGCTGCGCCAAAGTTTTTCCCGTGTTTGCACAAGTAAAATACAACGTAATAAATTATTAATCATTTAATTCGGCACTCGTTCGTTTACTTGGCTTTCAGTCAGTGGGCGCTGCACTCCCATGGATTTGCTTAAGGCATTAGAACCGATTAAACATGCAATAAGAAAACGCTTGGCAAATATTGAGCTTTCTTCAATTGATTCCGGCATTTGACATACAGATTTCCTGAGTCTACTTGTGAATGAATTAAATCGCTTGAAGCAACGCAAAGCACAACAGGAGCGGAACGTTGTTCAATTATATGGAGAGATTACAAACTTACAGCTTTGATGCAAAACTCAAAATAAATAGAAGACTCCAAGTGAAAGAGGTATGAAGACACAGTAATGGAAAAGCCTCTTTGCGCTAATTTGCTGCAATACCCATGGCCCGGGTGTGTTCAAGACAAGCTCCTACAAATTCTTTGGGCAAAACAATAACTGCTCGAAGAATTCAACCTTCAGTCAGGTACTCGCTACTCCAATTTCAACTCGTAGTATTTTCTGGAAATTTAACATCTAAAAAAAGTCACTGGATACAGATTTTTGATATTCAATTTTTATCTTTAATGGCGCAAATCCAGAGACTTAACTACGTAGGCTGCCTTTTAAATTGTTTCAATTGGGATGGTCTAGTGAGTTTTCGTAAAATCTGAGATTGCCATTGAAAAGTTTGTTATTTTTTACCATAAACTGGCTTAGAACATTTTGATGTTCAAGCGCTATTTGTGTTGTTTACACTGACTTGAAAAATTCATCTCGGTCAAAAAATGGTTTTAACTCGTAAAAATTTTCGAGCAATAATTTTTTACGATTTCCGAAGTGAATTATCTCAACAACAATGCTTTGATTGCCTTCATTCGGCATTTGGTGATGAAGCACCAACCCTCAAGACAATTTATAACTGGTTTAACCCTTATTCTCATACCCGGGTACCCGGGTGCCCACTGCGATGTATTTTCGTGAAAAAAACTGACAAATAATGAAAATTTTTTTTTTACCTTCCGGATCCTCGTTATTTAGGTGAAAAGCGAACAAATCATATATTTAAAAAATTTTGTTTTTTAATTAACAAAATATTGAAAACTTAAAAATTTCATGAAATGGGTACCCGGGTACCCCGGGTGCCAAACGACGTTAGTAAGTTTGGGTATGAGAATAAGGGTTAACGAATCCAAGCGTAGTCGCCGTTTGCTCCAGGATGAATTTCGTGAAAGTAGTACAAAATCGGTCATTGTCCCAGAAACCATCGATGCTGTGCATGAACTGATGAGAAAAGATCGTCATGTGATATACCGTTAGATAGAGGCATCCTTCCATTCCACGACGCATTCAATATTGCATGAACATTTAGCTGTTAGAAAGATTGGTTCGCGTTGGATTTCGCATACTTTGGCAATCGCCCAAAAACAGGCTCGTGTCGATTGGTCCAAAGAAATGATGGAAAAGTTCAATCGCGGTACTTCGAAAGACGTTTATTAGATCGCGACAGGTAACCAATCATGGATATATGCGTATGAGCCCGAAACAAAACAAGCAATCGACCGTGTGGGTCTTCCAAGACGAGCCTTATCCAACAAAAGTTGTTCGGGCACGCAGCTCATCGAAGAAAATGGTCGCCTGTTTCTTCAGCAAAACTGGTCATGTGGCTACTGTGTCATTAGAGCAACGTAGAAAGGTCAATTCTGAGTGGTACACAACAATTTGTTTGACTGAAGTGTTCAATGAAATACGGAAAACAACCGCCGAACGACCGCCGAATCATTCTCCACCAGGACAATGCGCGTTCTCACACATTGGGTCAAACAACCGCCTGTTTGATCGACCAAAGCATCGATTTAATTGGTCATCCGCCATACAGCTCTGACCCAGCACCCAATGACTTCTTTTTATTCCCGCAAATAAAAAAAAAAAAATGGGTGGTCAATGGTTTTCATCGCCAGAAAATGCTGCTGAAGCATTCAGAAACCATGTTTTGGAGGTGTCTCAATCGGAGTGGAAAAAGTGCTTCGACAATTGGTTTGATTGCATTCAAAAGTCTTCTAGGAGATTACTTTTAAAAGCAATAAAACCATCTTTGATGATAACAAAATGCATTTTCATCAGTTTTGAAAAAACAGAAAACGCAACCCTCGTACTATTTGAAACAATATTTTTCGCTGGCAATTTTTGTATTTTGGATGGCCTAACCCTGGTTTGATCCCTAGATCATTTAAACTTTTGCTGCTGGAAACCGAGCAATTTCAGGTATTTTTTTCAGATTTCCTTGGCTGAAAACAGTTAAATAGGCGAGCACACAGAGTTAATGTTGTCATTAAGGCTTTTAATCTCGAAGCATTAAAAAAAAAACCGGGATTCGGGATTCTAAAAATTCCATCCCAGAATATTTTGTGATTTTTGGAGATTTTGTTTTTTTTCTTTGCTTTGATAACGCTGAAAAAATATAAAAGCTAACCCTCGTATATATATAATTTATATAAGTTTCGATCAGAATGAAATCACGTTTTAATTTTTTGTTGTTGTAATTTATGTTTTTTATCAAAAAAATCAATGAATTGTTCATAAAACTTGAAAAAACGAAACCAAAATTTCATGAATTTTTACTCCTTTGCGAACCATTGGATATATCGTCCAAAATTGATTGAGTTGTAGTTCTCAACCTAAATAATTTTTTTTGAAATTTTTTGGTATTTTATTGTTAAAATATTTAATGAGAGTCAATATTTTGAAATAAATATTTTTATTTCAACAAGTGCGGAAATTGACCGGGAAGGGTTAATGGCACAAAACATTTTTGCCTGGAAAACGATAAAATTTTTATAGCTGAATACAAGCAGTTGACAAACAACTGCCAACGTCAGTCAAGGGCGCCAAAAACTCGTCTTAAATCTCATACAAATCAAGACTGACTGAAGCTTTGATGAATGTAAACAAACTCGAAACAAACAAATAAACAAATAGCAAACTTTCAACCAACATGCAACAAACTAAATATGAAAATATAAGTATTTGCCAGCGACTCACCTTGATGCTAATTTCTATGAGCTCTGTCTAAATACGGACTAGCACCGAAAATACCACAACTTTACGCACCGGCAACTTTTACACAAATGATTCAGGCACTTGCAACTTTTACCGGCGCTTGCGTAGCACACGAGATGCTGACAAAGCAATGTTGCCAGAGGCGTCGGCAGCAGGAGTCCAGAGCATGAGGGCATCTACAAATTGCTTGAGTTAAGAAAGACAAATATCTCATACTTAGTACTTACGCGCACACATTTCCACACACAGCACCGTCCTCCGAGTCGGAAGCTGTTTCGTCGTAGGATGGCGCAACGCGACACACATCATCCTAATGTATGCAAATTAAAATGAGTTTACAGGTAACGCAACCGTATAGACATTTTTATCCGCGCCGACATAATTGAACGGCGGCAGATATGAGGCGGCAGCTGGCACCGCCCTCTTTCCACACCTGACAGTGTGACAGTGCCGTCTTGTGTATGGGAAGTGCGAACGGTTGATGTTTAAAGTTATTGACGCTGATGCGGGCATAAATTAAACGCTGCCGCCTGCGGAAAGTGCGACATGTCGTGTGTCGACGTGTCAAGACGAATTAAACCGCAATTTCGGCTTGCAAAATTTCGCTTCGCTCATAATGCCGAACACTGAAGCAATACAGTTGAGCTGTGTGGGCGTTAACGTTAGCGAGTTCTTAGCGCTGCGCTTAAAAAAAATAGCATTAACCCATCTGCCGTGGCAATGTATATTTATTAACAAAATTTCCCAAAATGAAATCTTTTCAAATATTTCCGCCAACATTTTTATGCTTCAAGTACATTTGCGTCCAAAATTGGTCCAAATAAATGACAAGGAATTCTTCACGCGGCTACCGAAAGGTTAAAGCAAACTAAAAAAAAAACAAATATTAAAAACCCCACAGTCGAATTCCTGCTCAGACTATTGCAATGCGGCCGCCGGTATAAATAGCGCTTGCATGCAGCGATTGGTTGCACTTTCCTGCAACGGCAAACAGCGCAGACACTCAGTCAGTGGAACATCGACGTTTATCTTCAAAACTGCGCATTGCATCGTTTTCCACTCGCTCGGACCAGCTGCCATGCCAGCCACGCTTGCTGACCGCTTGGCCAGGCGCCGTCGCTTGGCGCTGCTCTGCTTGCTGCTCTACGTCGGCTGCATGTTGCCCATGTCACAGGCCAAGCAAAAGTTTTGCGGCCGCACTCTGAACGAAGCAATGGATCTGCTCTGCGTCAACGGCTACAACATAAAACTGTCGTCCTCCACTCAGAAGCGCATTGCCTGGACGCCTGCTGCCGCAGCAAAACGTACGAGCGTAGTCAGTTGCTTCGAATGATTTGCTAATTTCCGTTCTCTTTCTTCCCCCTCTCTTGCACTTTAGTCCCGGACAACGAGCTCGGCACAGAGACCGCTGATGCCAAGCAGCTGCCGTTTGCCACCAGTTACCCATTGAGTCCGTTTCTGGATCGCATGCTCGGCACTGTGCTGGCCAGCACGCGTCATCGACGCGATGGCGGCGTCTATGATGAGTGCTGTCGCCAGCCGTGCACCTACACCGAGCTAGCGGCCTACTGTCGATCCGCATAGACGCGGACACCTAAAGCGTTCTAACTGTGTGCACCCACTGCTCGTGTTTGGGATGCTCATTGCACTTATTATATCGAAATTTTATATATATTTTTACACTCGAATGTCACACATGAACCACACTCAATAAATATTCACAATTGCAAGCGCCAAATACTAAGCGAGTTGAATTCGTATTGAAAGTTCTCTCAGCCTAATACTGGATTTCTTGGTACTGGAATGATGTCGAAGATAGTCGCCGTAGATCAGCTGGCTAGTACGTTGGGCCGCGAGTCAAGACTCCACGAGTTCAATCCTCCGTTGCGTTAACACCGAAAAAACAAGAAAAAACAACAATTTTTCTTGCGGCGACTGTCCTCTCAGCAGGAAATGGCAAACCTCTGAGAGTAAAATTGCCTATGAAAAAGCTCCCAACTCGCCGTTCGGAATCGACATAAAACTGTAGGTCCCTTCCAACCTTGTAAAAACATTCGCACGCATAACACGGTTGGTTGCGGGTAGCTAGGCCTTAGTCTCGTAATCGGGCTGTCGTGCCAGTCAAGAAGAAGAAGAAGAAGAGTAATGGTGTCGAATCTTGTTGAAGTGGGTATCGGTTGCTTTGTAGCTCGTTGTACGCACTTTGAGCTGTCTTTCGAACTGGTCAGTTAGATAGCCGATGGTATCTTTTCAAATCAGAGCTAGGCGAACTTAGGTTAGGTTTGGTAGAGAAGAGTGTATGCGGCAGGACCGCATTTCCACTTGGAGGCCAAAATGGCCCATTGTGAATCCCTTCTTATGGTTTTCTTGAGCTAAGCAAGAGTCTCAGTCAGGGGGAAACCAGTTCGACCTCTTAATGAAGGAGAGAAAATTTGAGATTTCAACTTTCGCCGCGCAAGCCAGGTCTGTCAGGAATCTTGACCCCAAGGTGCAAAGTCAGCGTTCCTGAAGAGCCGGGCAGTGGCACAGGAAGTGTTGTATCGTTTCTACCTCTTCTTCATCTCCACAGCTACGGCAGACATCACTGTACGAGAGGCGCCATTTGGTAAGCATCGATCCAATAGCGCAGTGTCCGGTGATGACCCCAACGAGCTGTCGAATAGAGGTACGACTAAGGGACAGTAGAAATCGTGTTTTCCTCATGGAAAGGGAAGGCCATACTGCCCGGCAGGTGCTGCAATCAGTTCTGCTCCGCCATGAGGACTCGATGTAAGTTTTGCTCAACCTGTCAATATGCAAATACAGGGCAGATATCGGAGGGAGCACAGAGTTATCCACTTCGGTGAGAGGCAGGGCAACCCCCTTTCTTGCCATCTCATCCGCTGCCTCGTATCCTGCCACTTCAGAGTTGCCCGGAACCTAGCAGAGAGTGACTCGGTGATGCCCGATGCTTCGAAGTGCAGTGCGATAACTCTGCACTACCTTCGATTTCACAGTGGCTGATTCCAGCGCATTAATAGATGCCTGACTATCCACACAGATTGTGATATCCGTGGTTTAGCAGCTTTCCAGATTGCAAAAATCTCCGCCTGAAAGATGTACAAAGGTCCGGGAGTCTGAAAGACATCTGAGTGGAGACCAGCTCCTGTACCTTCCTCCATCTTAGAACCGTCCGTGAAGATGGTGATGGAGGCGTCTCTTGTCACACTTGTAAGCCCCCATTCTTCCCTTGAGGGAAAGGACGTAAGTGCGCGCAAATAAAAATCCAGGTATGGAATCAGATAGTCCGTGCAGGAATCTAATTGCTGTTTTGTACCTGGCCTCGTAAATGACCTTAGAATCCCAGAGTGTCCATAAGCGTGCTCTTTCTACAGGTTGGCCTCTCTCAGCCTGAGAGCGCCTTTTGCGGCACAGCACTTAATGAACTGCTCTATTGGGTTGAGATGTAGAATCATCTCTAGGCCTGCCTGGGGGATGCTTTTGACGGTTTCTGCTATTCCCATAGTCGCCAGTCTCTGCACCTTCGTCAATTGCGTCGTCAAGGACCTGGTGTCCGTGGCCGGCCACCAGACAATGGCTTCGTAACATAAGATCGGCCGAATGATCGCTGTATACATCCAGTGGACAATGCTCGGCCGCAATCCCCACTTTTTCCCGAAGGCCTTCTGACAAACCTAGAAGGCATTCAAGCTCTTCTTCACCCGCTCTTCCACGTTACGCTTCCAAGAAAGGTTAGAGTCGAGTCTGGTGCCAAGGTATTTCCCCTCGGGTGAGAGGGTGATAGTGATGCCGTCAAGTTTCGGCAGCCTAAACCCGGATATTTTGTATCTCCGGGTGAACAGTACTATAACCGTCTTTGAGGGGTTAACCCTAGACCGTTCTGCTCTGCCTACCTAGAGAGTTCTCCTAAGGCAGACTCCATGAGATCACTGATGGTGGACAGAAATTTTCCAGGGATCAGGATAGTGACGTCGTCCGCATATGCTACTACTCGTAGCCCCCTGGTTTCGAAGATCTCGAAGATGTTATAATCACAAGCAGCCACAGCAGAGGTGAAAGGACGCCCCCCTGAGGTGTGCCCCTTGTGGTTAACCTCCTCACCGAGCACGAGCCTAGGCTTGAGTGAACCCTTCTGCTACTAAGCATGTCACTGGTTCACCTCACCACTTTCTCGTCCACTTCGAATTTTCTAAGTGCACGGATTATTGCCTCTACAGTGACGTTACTAAACGCCCCTCAATATCGAGGAAAGCGGCTAACGTATACTTCTTGACGTTCAGCGATTTTTCGATCGTCTGAACAACCTCATGCAAGGCGCTGTCTACAGATTTTCCCCTGCAATACGCATGTTGCAGAGTCCCCTGGACTGAGTCAAGATATAACATAACTCTTGATATGAAAATAGTTTCGATTTAAGACTCTTATTTATTGAATCGAGCTTCTTTTTATATTCAAAGGAGATTGGAACTGCTATCAACCTTATCATGACTTGTAGATTGGCCAAATTTTTATATAAATAGTGAAAATTACAACTTTTACCAAAATTTCAAGATCACAAATGATTTTTGGTGACTTACCATCCCATGAAACAAAAAAAAATTAAAAATGATATCCACTCAAATTCGTCCGAATGAAGCAATTCAAAGTTAATTTTATTTATATGTTCCCATTTCATAAAAAAAACATTTCCTCATTCCACCGACAATAGAAACGTGCGCTGGATAATCAGAAGTTTAATGAAATCGAATCAACGGTTTGATTATGAAGACTTCATGGCTGCTCCTCGTTCTCGTTAAAATGCTTCTCGGCCATTTCCCAGAGCACAAATAAAAGTCATAAGCAACGCGTAAAGTTTTTTTTTTATAGTCCTTCTGTATGTTCAATATGTAACTCTCGGCAACAGAGCAAATAAAAACTTTTCTTTTCGCTGTCCGACAATTGTTTTCATCGTTTCTCTTTTCACCTCTTTGTATCGTTGCAGATATTGTCTCGAAATAAAAGTTAAAAATTGGGCCAAACGATGCGCGAAGGACACGAGCGGCAGAACGCACTGCGCCAGGACAACGCGACACGGCAACGACTGGGAATGCGTCAATGTAGCCGCCACGCCAATCGTAGCACTTGTGAAAAGTTAAACTGTAAAATCAATTATAATGACAGGCGTAGCAACTTGAACAATAAAAGCAGCAATGCGCACAGCAGGCGACAAAACTGTGCTACTCGTATTTGCACACTTTTGTCGGAGCTTTTTCCACGGCGGGCGGTGGACACAAGCGGCGCCGCTCAATTCGAGCGTCGAATGAAAATGCCGGCGAAAATGAACGCAGAACTGAGAACAAATAAAAACGTAATCCACAGGATGAAATGGTTTTTTTGATAAAAATTCAGAAGATACACTTGGCCAACACAATGGAGTACCTGCAACGCGCCACCGAGACGAAGATGGCGACAACGGCGGCCGGAAAACAAAGCGAAAGACAATTACTTTTGTGTTTGTTATTACTGTTGTTTCTTTACACAAAAACCCGGCATAGCTTGTTTCGCCATAAAACGAAAACGAAATGAAGAGGACAAGCGCGAAAAAAAATGTAAAAACAAAGCTTAAGCGAAAGAGACAGCAAGAGCAATGCAACAATAACACACAATCAAGAACGACAATAAAAATACATGAAAATTGGACCCGCACACAAATTTGTGCCCGACGCGCGGCGCATAATCGCACAAAGTCAAATAAATTTTCAATAAGTTTTACAATTTTGTTGATTTGTTTGCGTTGCCGGTTGGCTGCGGTGGCGAGCAGCAGGTGTTTTCCCATTGTGCGCGTGTGCGTGTGTGTTGCGGCTTCATTGTTGCATTTATTTATTTATTGGTGTGAGCACTAATTTCCATTTCATTGTTTAAATTTTTGATAAAAAGTTTTTGTTTTCTTAACAAAAGTCGCAAACAAAGGACATAAGTCGCAGTGGCTGTTGACGCTTTAAGACAGAGGAATTTGCATATTGATAGATAGAAATAAAAGTATGAAAAATAATATTCACACAAACCTGTTGTTGTACACATTGGCACAGGTGTGATTCAAATGGTTGGTGTTTGAATCTGAAACCACACAATTTCTTTTTGTTTTTGTGGAGCATGAAATTTTTTTATACGTAGCTTGTATTGGCATAAATACTAATACGGTGATGACAGCACGGCTACAGGAGCAAGGACCACAGATTTTGCTTTCGCTATCCTTAGAACTTTTATGTTGTAGGTGATAAAACCAAATCATTTGGCATTACTGGTTCAATTTAGATGGTTGTGAAGGCGTTCTTCTTACTTTTTCGATGTGCTTTGATCGCTTAATTTAACAAAAAAAAAAATTGCATTTGTATGACTGTTGAACAAATTAACAATAATTTTTTTTTTCTAAATAAATATATTTAAAAAAAGTTAACTTTTTAAATGTTTTAATGTCTGCAACTTTTTTTATTTTATTTTTTATTAGCAGAGCTTCACAGATTTGCACGCAAGTTTGAAGTCAATGGGCCCAATAAATCAAGTTTCTTCATACAACACTTCGACCAATGCTTTGCCCCTTTAGACTCCGAATTTGAAAAAAAAATCCCATCTAAGCAGAAGTTTATTTTCTTAAATGTACCACAGTTCAAATTTGATGTTTGTAGCTGGGCGGTGATTAATCAGTCAGTCAATCATATATAGATTTTAGTTGTATGGGCAGTGCCAGGTCCCTTTCATGCAATGTCAAATCCATTCCTTCAGTTGAAGGGCCAGACCCAGTTTCATTGATGTGCGACTTACAGTTCCAAAGTTAAGCGGAAAATTTGAGTCACAAACAATATTCTTGTTATGTATGTGTGTTGTATGTATGTAGGTATGTATGTTGCACGTCTGTAACCCTGTAACCGTCGGTTACAGACGCTCCTGCGCAAGGAGGACCCGGTATCAGAGGCTTCATGATCCTCCGGCCTTGATTGGTGAGAGTAGGTGTGGTGGAAGTTGTGGGGATGTTGACCTGGCTAACCCGTGTGCACTTGGCTTTTTAATTGACCCATAGCTTCAGCGGGGGTGGATTGAATAAGGCCAACCAGGTTTAAAGAAAACACCTATCCGCATGGCTATCATTAAGTGTTAGCCCGAATCGGTTGCGCGAGGACATAACAACACAAAAACAAAAAAATTATGCACACGATTGCATCAAACGAGTGAAAGAATCTGCAAACTAACTCGGACCGACTGTGGTGCACCAACGCATTGCACCTGCGAACCTTTTCCTTCTAGTATCCTGAAGATGACGTTGTCGGATACTCCTTGCCCACCCTACCATTGTTTCTCGTAGCTGACGCCGAGAAACCCTTTTACGAAATATTTCCTACTCCCTTATTCCCAGGCCAAACTCAAATTAGCTCAATTTATCATATTACAAAAAAATAATCTTTATTAAATAATTAAACTTAAAATTATTAACTGTTTTTTTTTGAAAGAACTGCATTAATAAAAATTAAAATCTGAAGCCAAAACTAAATTTACACAAAAAAAACGTAAGCCTAAATATGTACATTAGCAATTTCTAATAATAACAATTTTCTTGAATTTTCTTTTAACTCTTAATAATAACCTTTTCTTAATCCCAAGATTTACAATTCGAAATTCAACCTTTTTTAATCCTTTTAATCAAAGATGTAGCTTAGAACTAGTTTTAGCCAAAGTTTTAATATAAATCTCAATAATTTTAGCTTGAAAACCAATTTTAACCCTTTTTTTCTACAACAATAAATCCTAAATTAAGTAGCAAATTTTTAACGAATTAATGTAATTTTAAACATGATGAACAAATGATGTAGATAAATGCAAGGCCAAAGAAGAAATTTTTGAGTTAAGAAATTTTCTTTCGGGTCGTTTTTTTTTCTTTTTTTTTTGTTAATAGGTTTGTGTTTTAATTAAATGTGCCAGAAGAATGAATTGAACTTACATGACTGTGTGTTGACGTGTGTGTGTTGTCCATCGTTGGGCCCATCGATGCAGATGTACACTGGAAAAAATATTTAAAACCGCAACCACCAAAGAGTGATTGAAGTTTGGCGCAACACAAAACATAGAACTCTTTATTCTTCTCAATCTTTCGGGTTTTTTTTTCTTTTTTCTGGGTTTTTTTTTTCTTCTTCCTAGCATTTATCTATACACTTCTTTTCTGTTTTCACTATATTTCTTTAGTTTTTTTTTTCTCCAAAAACTTTCACGCTATGGTTTTAAACCCCTTTTTTCCGCCTTTTCTTTTCTAATCAATCTGACGACATTTTTTTTTCTTTCTTTGTTCACTTTACACAATTTCCCTTTTTTTTTTTTTTGCCCCCTCACAAATCTCTTCCCTTAAATTTTAAAACATTTTTTTTTTCCTTAAAACGAGATTACAATTTCCAAAATTTTAGTTGCCATTTAGTTGCTGACGCCGTTTGTAGCATAAGTAATCAATTTTGCGTTGTTGTTGTTGTACAATTTTTAAATACTTCCGAATTTGCAGTGTTACTGTTGTTGTTGTGGTTGTTGTCGTAAAATTTTTCCAGAATTTGGAGTGTTGTTGCTGCTGTGATTTGTGTTCTGCATGCTTAATACTGTGACTGTTGTTGTTGTTTGGTTTTTTTCTTTTAGCACTGTTTCTCCGCTTAAATTGAGCTGTACCAGACTGATCGGTTGTAAAAGTTTTCCCCACCGCCGCTTAGTGTTTTAATTGGGGTTTTGTTTTCGCGTTCGCCGTGCTTGATTTTTTAAAAAGTATGTGAGGGGGTTTTTTTTTCGTGCTAGTTCATGTATGTTTTTTTCCCCCTTTCCTCTATGCACAATTTGTTCGGTTTTCATAAAAATAAACTTCTTTCTTTGTTTTTTTTTGTTTTTAAATGTTAACTTAGTTGTAAACGCGACTCGCGGTTTAGGTGCGTTGGTCCGACGGCATTCCGCAGTCGTTCTGCGGTTCCGCGTGGCAGCCTTCTGTCTAGTCTATTCCTCCTCGTTCTGGCGTGAGCCCAGCGCTATTTATAAGCGACTCAAAACAACGCCAAGCCGTTTTGTCACCTTGTTGTGTCCTGACCTGCGTTATTCCGTTTTTTTTTTGCATATTCCTAAATTTACATGGGTTTGTGCGTTTGTGCATAGTTTTATGACCCCACCAAAATTGGTCCGCTTAGCAACAACTGAATACACCCAACAACATCCAACAGATCACCAGTTTTAACAACAACTTCGCGAATCGACACTAACTGTCGATCACAACAACCAAATTTGATTTGCATTGCGCTACAACACACAATTTGTGCATCACAACAACCACATTTAACTACCATTGTGCTACAACACCCAATTTTCGCATTACAAAAACCACATTTGATTACCATTGCGCTACAACACCCACGTTGTGTGTTACAACAACCACCTGCGCACTTGCTGGGCAGTACAACAACCACTCTTAGTCGCTTCCTCAGTTAAGCTCAAACCTACGCACACTCGTACGAATGTATCGCAACATTTTTGCATAGGTAAAGGGTTGAGTGATGTTGCGTGAGTGGCTTGAGTGCTCGGCGCAGCTTTGAGCAACTTGCGCAAATGGTTTCAGGGGTTCCAAAACTTTTGAGATTGTAAGCATGCAGACCCCAACATTCTACGACCCTAAAATTTTACTAGTAGAACTAAACATCTTTTAGACAAGTGTGTACAAAGTTGCAATGCGGTCCGACTTATAATTCCATAGCTATTCCATACTAAAAACTTGGGTGTGAGACTATAGATTATATAAGATTGGGCACGGTCACCTCATAAAGTAACTCAACTATGGTATACTTTAGGGAGCGATCAATCGTTTCGGGGTGTCACAACACTAAACTAGCAAAACAAATTGTTCAGGTCTGCAAGTCCAAGTTGATATCACATGATTCTGTGCTTCATAAGGGCAAACATACCCTACATAATATTGACCACGCCCACCTGACGCACCTCGCTTCCATGCCAACCATAGTGACTGAAATGAGTTTTGGTATACTTTGGCTCTAAATTTTTGTCATGATTGATCAATTTTATAGGCAGAAAATTTTGACTACTTTTATTTTTTATATTATCCCATTTTCGGCCGCTACCAGGAATAGCCAATATTTTTTTTATTCCCTTTAAGGACTTGCATTTAGGACCTTAATCAAGAATATTTTTGGATTTTTTTAATGTTTTTTTTTACATAATTTTTTTATAAATAAATAAAAATTTAATTTAAAATAAAATCAAATATATATGTACATAGTTTTAGTCAAATAATAATCAAGCATGAAAACAAACAATTGTTGGCTTACATATGTACATACATGACGACTTCTGGCCAATGGTCGGTTTTTCAACCACTGAAAAGTACGCGGTGCTGAGAGGTAAAAATATTTTCATAATCTTATGGATATCAATTGATTGTGGTAATTTGGTCTTTTATCTTCGTAAATAATCAATTACACAGCGCAACAAAAAAACACTTTTTTTCTGTTGCATGGAGTTTTTCTACTGTTTCTTACTAATGTGGGTGCGCTGATTCCGAATCTACCCTCCAATTTTTTCTAGCAGCTCTAGTTTGTGAGATATAGGTACCCTGTCATTTTTTCAGTTTTTCCTCCACTTCTTCCATATTTTCGATTGTAGTTTCTAAACCAAAAAACCGATTGAAATGATTTTCACCTTATCACATTAACAACACCGCACGGTTTCTTTTCCGATGCAACTTATTTTTATAAGTGTTAAAATGCCGCGGTAATTGGACCTCAAAGTTCGAAAAAATTGAATTTTAAGGCGTTTTCTTTGATGGTCAAAAACATACACATTTTTTGTAAAACAATTAACGAGTTAGGTGTATAATGAAAGTCGACACATCAAGCAATACAACACAGCCAAATTATTTGGCGGAATACACATTCGCATCGAAATAATAATAAAACTGCACCATAGCGATTTTCATCACTTTTCATACTGATTCCTTAAAAAATTAGGGGCCTGAAAATATGTTTTTAATCTTTCTTGTTTCGAGAAATTCAAAATATTTTTGTTTTTTGCTTGTATTCCAAACTAAAATCTGAACATATAAAAGAGCATATTTTGAGGCTCCTAATTTTTTAAGGAACAAATATGAAAAGAGATGAAAATCGCTATGGTGCAGTTTTATTATTATTTCGATGCGAATGTGTATTCCGCCAAATAATTTGGCTGTGTTGTATTGCTTGATGTTTCTTCTTAAGATATTCATATACTTCGTAACTTGATTTATGAAACATCTTTACATTTTTCGCCATCAGAAAAAACCCCTTGAAATTCAATATTTTCTTACTTTGAAACCTTATTACCACGCCCATTTAGAACGCATAAAATTGATTAATGTCAGGAAAGATGGCGTGAAATGTTGTAAGTGCAACGATATAAAAATCATGTCGATAGGATTATTGGTTCAGAAATAACAGTCGAAAACGAGAAAAAAGCCGAGGAAAATTCGAAAAAGTGACACGCCCATTTTTTGCAAAAACTAGAGCTGTTACATAAAAACGGAGTATGGTTTTGAAAACAGCGTGGAAAAACGATTCAGATTCATTTAAAAAACTCCATGCAACAGACATGCTGTTGTGCAGTGTTATAAATCAATAATTTGAAAAGGTTATATATTTTTCAGAATATTCAAAATATGACTAAAAAAAATTTTTTTCGTGCCTTCGCCAACATCTCTAAATTTATCTTTAAAACAAAAAATTATTATTTCGAGGGGTTACCAAAAGTCCAAAGCTATTTTATGCATCAAAAGTTCAAAGATATAATGTCTAAGTGCAGAGCTACTCTCCTTCAAAGTGGCTGGTTGAAAAATCGACCAGGGGCCGAAAATGGGTTAAAGGGTAAAAAAATTAAGAGGGTTAAACAACAATAACAATTAGGCATTTACATTTATTTTAACTTGATTGTAAAACAATAATATAGACTAAGACGACTGCTTAACCCTTTCGCTATTTTGTTGCCATATAGCACATTGCTACTTGGTGGACGTCTGAACCCTCTGTGGTTTCAAGAAAACATTTGTTGTTGGTCCTTAAAATAGTTTAAAGTTTAAAAATACGAAATTAATAAACTGAATATTTAACCCTTTCAGTCACAATGTCCAATATATTGGACTACAGCTGTTATTTTCACGTTGGAAAGGGTTAAGTTTAGAGAAGAGAAGTATACGCGTTTTTTAATGGTATTTATTGACATAGTAAAGGAAGAAGAAGCATACAACTTTAGATAACTTTTTAGTTTGACGTTTTCTTTCAATTTAGATACTTTTTTTGTTTTAATTTTTGCTGAAATTAATAAAGAAGTATTCAAATTTTCCTTTTGCTTTAAAAGTTTTATGTTTAAGTTATTATTACAGCCACAACGAGGTGGTTTCTCTCATAGAAAAACACTCTAAAATACAGGGTCCGAGTAAAAAAATTTAAAAATTTCTTATGGATTGTTGCTAAACAACCACATAGAAACCTGAAGCGTAAAATTAAAAATTGTATCTTTCCCCAGCAAAAATCTGTAGCGAAAGGGTTAAAGAAGAAGTGAGCAAGCAACATCCAATTTTTGAAAAGGCGCACAAAAACTATGATTGTTATGCTGCTGCTGACGCTTTCACTATAATCAAGTCGCTGACAGTTGAAGTAAACATCATTTTGTAGTAGTGCGGTCCTGATGACGTTGTGTTCAATGTGTTGGAGCCATTAGTTATTTATTTTTTTATTTTATTTGTTTATATTATTTATTATTTTATTTATTTTTATTATTTATTAATTTTATTTATAATTACATTTGTTTTAGAATCGAACTTTTAAAAGTGCTTAGTCGTCGAAATTCTACCCTTTTAAGCAAGTTCCAACTCATTCCATCAGTTGTGTTTTATGGTTTTCGCTTCATACAAGACTTGAAGACTTGAAGACTTTGAATTTATTAAAAAACGAGCGAATAAAAGCCACTGACAATGCATTGTTTGTCATGAAACGACGACTCATTAAAGGATGAGAATACTTGCTGTGAAGAACGCAATGAAGTCTACGTGGGCAGAGTTCACCTGCAGATGATAATCGAAATATCAATTTATGCTTTGCACCACACGCAGCCTTGGGCACGCTTTTCTATTCGTTATCAACCTTTCTACCCGTAAATACAATGTGCACTTGTAATATGATAATTAAACAAGACTACTCGTCATGGTTGCGCTATCATTAGCGCTGAAACTTCAAAGTGATTTTTTTTTATACTTGCAAAACTTTTCCAATCAAAAATACGATTATACTTTTTCTACGAATTTCAATCTGTGTCCCATCCACTAGTGCCACCATCTCAAATCTATACCTTTGCCTATCTAGAAACAACAATGAAGAAAATTTGTGGCTCAAGCCTTGAGGCTTTAAATGCTCCATGCAATATGAAAAAATCTCAACTGAAACATGCCAGCTGGCGGCCGAGAAATCACTGTCGAGTAGATGACGCTGCTTTTCCCCCCAAAAAACCACACACACACACATACACATACACAGCTTTTTTATGTACCTAAACTTATGAATCATCTTTGCAGTGTGAATTGTGGTTGAAGCTTAGGCTTTAAGGTTGGTACAGCAGGCTTCTGCGTTTCTCCACCTGTCTGTGTTGTCAATTTCCCAGACAACACATTGAGTTGTGAAAATCGGCACATAAAAGCTGCTATGACAATTCGTATTCACGCTCGAGCGAAAATTAAAGGCAGCTATGACTAAGCTACTTATATATGTTGCTATGTAACACAATCCTACCCATGTCAGAATAAAGCCCATATAGCCACATCTGAAACTATCAAACGGTCGAATATTTGCAACTTTCACCTAAATAATTGTTTACACAATTTTATTCAATTTTATTCAATTTTCTTACTGTTTTCTCTCTTTCTTGCAGCCATGAACAATGCTCCGTCAGCAACACTGAAGAAAATGAAAATGCCAACAACAAACACAGTAACAAAAACACCACAGTGCAATTTATGGTAAAATTATAATTTTTGTGTCGTTTGAAGGTTGCAGTGGGGAAAGTGTGTGTGACATTGTGTTGCTTCCTTGTGGCGCTGTGGCCAAGAGAAAAATCAAAATCGAGCGTTTTGTGTGGTTACATAGACGCTGCAGTTGTGTGTGTGTGTGTGTCAGAGAAAAGACCACAATTTTAGTGCAAATACCGACAACTGAGCGTTTAAAGCCGCAACAATGCCAACTCATGCCCAGGCGAAGCACATGTAAACAACAAGAATGCGACCCATAAAAAGAAAAACAACAGCAAACAACCACAATAACTGTAGTATGAAGCAACAATAAGGAAGCAAAACACCCATACACCCACACACACAGCGACAAATTGTCTAATAGCAGTCACATACGCCACGTATGCCGTAGCCATGAACAACGACAACGACAACGGCAATAACGTAGCACGGAAGCAGCTAAGCCAGAAAAATGCCCACCTAGTGAACATATGTGATTTTTTCCATTCATTCGCACTGATTTTGCAACGCCCAGGGGTCGCAAAACAGCCAACGCAACAACTTAACAACAAAAACAGAAGATCCTGCAAAGATTTAGCGTGAGCGCAGAGCTTTTGGTAGAGCAAGCAAAGAAAAATGTGTGAGAGAGGAAAAATTCGGCCGAAGGCAGTTGGCTGCAAAAAGTAAAAATAAATATTGTAAATATAAAGGCAGACATAAAGTACGGCAAGTTATATCCGACAACCTAAAAGGAAGAAAATCGCGCCCGGTCGACGTGTTTGACGTGTGTGCGTGTGTGTCGGCGCTCGCAGTTCGATCTCTGGCCGCTGTCGGCGACAAAATACAAACAAGAAATTTATTCTAATGTCGCTTATATTTTGCAAGCACCTTTACGAAAGCGAAAGGATATATTAAACTCGGCACACGGAAAGCCAAGCAAAAAAAAATAAATAAAAATTGCCAAAAAAAATATTGCACAAAATAAATAAAACGTTGGCTCGATTCGAATCCAAACCAGACGATTCGATTTGTTAACGTGTGTGCGTGCTGCATGTGTGTGGTTGTATGCATGTTTGCTTAGCGTTCGCTGTGTTTGTGTTCGAGTGCGAGAAGAAAAATGGCGTCGAAATAATACAAATGCACGACACGTAAAGTCAAAGGCGATAAAGCGCGGAACTTGACGTCAAAGCAAAGCACAGCACAGTAACAGGGAAGAAATCGCAATAACGAAATAAATCGAAATCGTTGATTTTGTATACCTTTGACAAAACACCAAAAAGAAAAATAACAATGCCAACCGGAAGTTTTATGCCATACGTCACCTTTAATTTAATACAACGCACACCTCGCTGCGGCGTCCTGTGATCCGCTTGAGCGCAGCAATTGCCGGGTGCCACCTAAAATTGATTGCGTAATTGTGAGCGCGTTGAGCTTTTACCGCAACATCGCGCTCCCCTATTTGAAAATTCTGTTTATTATTTTGATTTTCTATTTAAAAAAAAAAATTATTGTTACTCGTCTAGGAATTCGCGTAGCTGGCTCGACACACTCATTTAAATGCTGACACTACCAATGTGAGAAATAAAAGATAATTATTAAAATTTACAACAAAAAGTGGAAAAGGGTGAGAAAGTTGTTTCAGCAGCAATATGACGTTTTCGAGGAGTCTATCGTGGTCGCTGCATGTCCTGCAAATGGGCTTTGTGCTGCTGCCGCTGCTGTTGGAGCTCACACACGCCCGCATCGGTGAGTACTAAACAGTTTACTTTTATAAAAATTTTCGATTAGAAAAAATTAGTAAAATGTCAAGTATACACCAAGCGTTCAAATGTTTGAATGAAGTTTTCTGCTTAATCCGCTTGACCCCGTCAGATTTTGATTACAAATGTTTGTGTAATTGAAATTATTTGACTATATTTGAAGTCAATGTGCTCATTGAATCATGAGCACAGTGGTGCCACGCCTCGGGGGGTCGTATTCGCACTATGTGGTTTACAGAGACTTAGTCAAGACGAACATTCCATGAAAAATTCAGCTAATCGGCTGTCTAGTTTTTGAGTTTTAGTGTCGTGGCACCAACAAAAAAAAAAGTTGGGCGTGGTCAACCTTATATAGCTTATGTTTACCGCCATGAAACAAAGAATAATTTTACATCAACATTAATTTTCAGACATGTACCGTAGCTTTGTTTCGTTAGTTTAGTGGGCGCGGAAAGTGGGCGTGGCCGATTATATTATAGCCTATGTTTGCAGCAATGACACGCTGAATCGTTTGATACCCATATTTCTATGACAAATATACCATTGCTGATTTGTTATTATAGTGGGCGTGGCGAAAAGGTATATAAGGTGGGCGTGGTCAATCTTATATATCCTATGTTAACATCAATGAAACACGGAATCATTTGATATTAATACTGATTTACCGACATGTACCGTAGCTTCGTTTTGTTAGTTTAATGGGCACGAAAAGTGGGCGTGGCGATTATATTATAGCCTATGTTTGCCGCAATGACACGCTAAATCGTTTGATACCCATATTGCCTTCCAAAAGCATACCATAAATGAGTTTTGTTACCATAGTGGGCGCAAGAAGAGGGCGTGGCCAATCTCATATAGCATATGTACCATTCCCCCGCATAAAAAATTGTTTGGTGCTTATTTCATCTAAATAGGTTCGGTGGTTTTTGCCTGATTGTTATATAATAGAATATAGATAGATTTGTAATTTTGTTTGCTAAAATAAAAAAATAAAAACTAAAAAGATACATTAAAAAAAAACTAATTAATTTAATATAAATTTTTCATATCATTAAAGCAAATTACACCAGAAACGCATAGAAATAGCTCAGAAATTAAAATTCATGTGAAATCAGTAAAAAAACATAGAACAATGCATAATCCGCTTTTCCTAAAAGTCATCGATTAATTAAAACTTGTTGCTGGAAGCGAATCCAATTATAAAATTATGGAATTATTGCAATTTTGTTTGATTATTCCAGCAATTCAATTGCATATGTTTAAATTTTATTACACACCACTCAGGTTGAGATCTTAATGTGAAAAATTTAATTTCCAAATCATCCTAAAAGTATGCTAAACGCCATTACACACATTAGTTAGAGCGCTAACGAATTTACTCACATCGCTGCACGGAAAGTTGACAGCGCAGTGTTTGTGTGGCATTGGACTGCAAACTGCCATTGCCAGCACATAAACCAAGGCCTGCGCAGACTTTACACATGCGTTACATTGTACTTTGCTTATTTTTTTACACGCTACTTAACACTTGCAAAGCGGCTTAACGCATTGGCTAACAAAAAACAACACAAAAATACAAATACACGAACTAAGGTAATGGCCAAGAAAGTTTGTTGGATGGTGCGAATCTTTTGTTAAAGCAAACGAACTTAAAACTTTTTCAATTACGTCTTATGCGTTAATTAAGGCACAACAAAAGAGCAAACAGGCACCGAGCGCTCGAAGATCTGAGCTTCGGTTAATTTAATGAACAAATGGGTTAAGCCAATTTGAAGACGTTCTCTAGTCCAGACACAGGTTGCTGTATCTAAGTATTTCAGTTCGAAAGCCAATTAGTATTATGCAAGGTTGTGTTTTTCTTTCTAACGTAAGTATTTGATTTTGTTTCCTTCGTTTCTTTTTTTTGTTCTTTTGGTTTGTTTGACGGTAACAAAGGCGCAGAACGCAATTTAGGCTCAAGTGTGGGCAATCGTAAGGGATAAGAAGAGCTGAGCCCAGTGCGAACACAAAGCTCAAATCTGTACAGTTTTGTGTAGCTGTTTGCTTTAAGAAATTGATTCCAAAAATGTAGGTAAATCAAATATAAACAAAAGTAAAATTGTTTTACCCACAAAATATGAACTTTTCACTCATTAAAGCAAAAATAATATTTTTTAGAAAGGACTATTAGACAATTTCTTTGTGTGCTTGCAAAACGCAATTTTTGACCCAAATTAATTCATATAAATAGGCGTCGACTGTATGTAAATATGTGCTGCAAAAATATATTCATTGCTTCTTCGAAACCGACTCGCTACATACACATGTCGCATACACACCCCCGAAAAAGCTTCCATCCCAAAAATGCCTGACTAACTGTCTTCCCGCCAGTGCGCCGGCTCATCAATCTTGTTTAATTAAATAAATCCGCATAGAAGCCCGCCTTCACATATTAAATTGCGACTGCTATTTCAATTCGAGCTATTAGCAAACATGCTCAGCCATTGTATGGAAGGCGGTAGTGTTTTAACAGCGATACCGCCGTCTCTTCCAACACACATGACAACTTGAGGGAAAGACACATGTAGCATAAAATGAAATGAAATGAAATGACTACTGAAAGCACAAAAAAAAACCAGAAAGCAGACAAATTTACCGTCAACACAAACAGACAGACACACGCGCAGTTGGATTTCGTGTGCGATATGTGTCGGTTGGTAAATGTGTGTGTCCATGTAGATTGGTGTGGCACCCACAAACTAACAAGTTGCCTCGAATTATCCAGCAACGGAAATATCCAACCAACAAATGGAAAAGCGCAACGAGACTTCAACGTCAATCAGATTTACGATAGTGTTTTGACAAAGATAGGTCGCCAGCACATTAATTTCGTTTATCGGAATAGCGCCAACACATTGACATATGTGTAGATTTCTTTCCTTCCTTTTCATGTGGCATATGTACATAGAAAGCAATTAAACATTTACGAGTTTAATATGATAGGAAATATGCTTGAATACCTTCAGCTACGAAATTCAATGAAGCAAACTTTGTTTTGATTTTTCAAAGCAGAAATGTGCGAATGTGCTGTAGTCTTTAATCTTTTTGAAGTATTTGACAGCAACTCTTTAATGGCATTAGTTCACAGGCATCTTATTTCCGAACTGCCGGTTGGGATGAAGCTTCGCATTTGTGCGTTAGTTCTCCAGCACTTTCTAATAGACCACTTCCACTTTCCACTTTGGACTTTACGACAGTAGACGTGTAATATTTGACTGAGCTCGGTACACTCCACAATGTGTGGAAATTTTGAACTATTACTTCAGCTTTGCGTAGAGCCAACTAGAGACGGTTTGCAGGTAATATAGGCCCTATATATAGGGCGCATAAGATTTGATCAAATGTCAAATTTAATTGCCCTATGAAGAGCTTACAATCGATTTCCTGATGGACAATCATGCCGAAGGCGTTAGGTGTTCTCTAATGACTTTTTCAAAACCTACAGAGGTGAGAAAGAATAAGGGAGACTGGCAGAGCCCACGCAGAATAGACACAAAACCCATCCACTTAAATCATTAAGTTTACTATGTTTTTGGGGGCGTAGCTGAAATCTCAGTATTTAGCTGAACTGGTTCAACAATTTTAGATAAATAGGTAGACTGAAGTGACTGCTACGCCTGGAGCTCAGATAGGCCAAAGAGGTCCATTGTAAGATCACATACGGTGCGCCCTCCCTCACACTCACAAAGTCAGTTTGAGCTTTCAACAAAGTAGACTACGACTTGACCTAATGGCTAGATTCCTAGACTAGAATAGATTATCGAAAAAAACTTGAGTTATTTTTCTGCTAGGAGTTCTTCTTCTCCTAGCGCAGAACAGTTGCACAGAATGTTATGCAATGATTATGGGTTTTGAAAAGGTTTTGGGGTCCTAGTGTTTGGTTTGTTCAGGTACTGAATTAGACCCTTCTGCAATACAAGACTAGGCCGGCCTCGATAGTCAAGCGGGTAGCGCGCTGGCTTCTCATACCAAAGGCTCCAGGTTCGATTCCTGGCTCGGGCTGGTGAACAACTCATCTACTTCTATGGCTATCCACATGAAGGGAATGAGAATTACAAGAATCGCAACTCATCTACTTCTATCGCTATCCACATGAAGGGAATGAGAATTACAAGAATAGCACAAGTGCACTTTTGGCAGGCAATGGCAAAAGCTCCAAGTGTGAACGAAAAACTGCCAATCGCCGTTCGGATTCGGCGTTAAACTGTAGGTCCCCTCCCCCCTTTCCCCATCCGCTTGAAATGTGTGCTGTAACATATGTTGGCAAAACAGTGTTGCATACACAGTTCAAAAACGGGTGAAATATGTGGTATCACAATGGGCCTTTCAGGCCTCCGAGTGTGTCTCTTATAGAGGCAGCCACCGCAACCTAACCTAACCTAACCTAACCTAATGCAAGACTACATATGTATCCCAAAACTAGATGTATGTTTCCCCAATTACTAACTGTTCAGATAGTTAGTAATGATATGTTCCCGTGTTTCATCAGCTTCTTTGCAGTATCTGCATGTCCTTTTGTCGGCAAGACCTACCTCGTAGAGGTGGTTGTTACGGAATAAATTATTTGATCTCTTAGCATAGAAGGTTCTATTCCGTGAATGGTGACGCAAACTTTTTCTCTTTCTTCTTCTTCTTTCTTTACAAGTCATTAAAACACAATTTCAGGTGTGCAGTGGCGCACCCAGGGGGTTTTGGGGTTCAACCCCCTCTCCCCAACACAAAAATTGCTGGTAAAAAATATGGTTTTGAATGGAATGTGGCTTAAAAGTTGTGTTCAACCCTTCCCCTCCCCCCAAAATGAAATCCTGTGTGCACCACTGCGTGGTGCGGGTATCTATTAACGACAATGACCCGTTATAATACCAACTATAATACTTTGCTGGTCCTTCCTTAGCGTGAAACTTTAGAGCAGGCCGCATTTGACACACAATAAAACTTGTTCAAGCTTGAGTCCATGTGAAGTGAGAGAGTCCTTGTAGAGAGCTCTTATGAGTAGGAAGTTTACAGGAGGAGCTTAAAAAAGAACAAAGCCACAATCGGGGAAAATAGTGGCTAAATTTTTTAAATTATGCTTTTAACCCTTTCGACCCCGAATTTTACCCTGTGACTCAATATCACATCATGGTATTTAAATTATGAAACATTTGCCTAAGAAATGTGCACAAGACATTTGAAGTCGCCACGCCTCTTTGTTAGAGTACTGTGGCTAGTTTACTTTCGAACAACTTTAGCTTAAAACGGGTTAAATAAATTGTGTATCAATATTTTTTAAGCACAGAAAATTTGTTTTACTATTTATGGAAAAATACAAAATTCTTACTTTTAAATTTTATTTACCCATTATTAAAGAAACAGAGTTTTGATGAAACGCACCCAATTCGTAGACTTCAATTAGAACACAAACTTTCCCTGATAAATTATTGGAAATAAGTTTGGGTATAAGAGTAAAATTTTTGTAATTTACTTTGAATTGACTTCTAAAAAAATTAATTTGATGATGCCTACTTAAATCAAACCCATAAATCAATCGTAGCTCTCAGAAATTTTTGGGATCGAAAGCGTTAAAATTTGGACTAAGAGGACTAAGTGTTTCTGCTGTAATGATGTCAAATAAATTTGATGTAACACACTTAACCCATTCGAGGTGACGATTTTTTTCGAACACGGTCGACAGGTGCGAAATTTTATTTTTCTTTGTGTTGTACACAGTAAAACCAATGCCAAATTTATTTTTCCTGCACTTTACAGATTTCATTAGTTCCAGAAAAATCTTATTTCGACGACTAGTTTACTCAGAATAACTGATAATTGCACATTACTGTCTTATAGCCTCGAAAATCCATTGCAAACACGGTGTGCAATCGGTCTCGAATGGATTAAGTTGGATGAAGAAAGAACTCAGTTAATGTGGGATAGGATGCCTATGGATACAATTACTTAACATTGGAACTGACAGTCAGTTTCACACATCCTCAAGTATATGTCTATTCCAAAAAAGATTTGATTAGTTAAAAGTACCGTGAATAATTAAAAATCACTCCACTTTCCACGAGCTAAGTGTGCTGCTCGACATTTCCATATTCCGTCACAAGGGTACAACAACAACATTTTGTGTATATGTGTGTGGCGCCTCTTCACATATCGTTGCACACACACACCGCTCAGCCTTTTGTTTACTCATTCACCTAGTAACTTCCAACCTACTCCACTCGCCCTCGCTGCTGCCAGCAACCGTTATGCACTCATAAATATGCAACAGTTTCGCGCTGCTGCTGACATCTGCACTAATTTTAATTGACAATCAAGTGCGCCAGGAACGAGTAAAAGTTGCTCATGATCCACCGACTATAAAAGGTGCACCAAGCGCCACAGACAACATCAGTTACCTCACGGCTTTCAGTGAAAGACATAGCAGCTTACAGTTAATTTTCCAGCAGCTTATCGCCACTAAACGACAAAAAACAAAACACAAAATGGTGTGCTCGAACCTGATGAGATTGTGTGCCTGTCTGTTGGTGCTGGTTGTGCTGATGTTCGAACAAAACGTGGCTGTGCAGCGCTTCTGCGGCAGCGCCTTGCCCGATGCATTGGACAGCATCTGCGTCAATGGTTTCAATACGAAAATCAAAAAATCACGTAAGTATGAGCTGAGCACATGGCTGGGTCGACAGCGCTGCAAGTGCGACAGTTTCTGAACGGTTCACCGCCTTTAGTAGATCTGGACGACTATGCCTACAACGAGGTCGAAGACGAGCTGCCCTTCCCCTATGCGAACTCACCATTCCTGGCCAAGATCCATGGCGGCGAGGCTAACATGCTGGCCAAGACACGCCGACGTCGCCACGGCATCTACGATGAGTGCTGCCGAAAGGGTTGCACCTACACGGAGCTGATGTCTTACTGTTTGTAAGTTCGATGCGGTGTTCCGAAATTGTCGAACTACTCTGTTTACCTCAGACATTAGGAGAATAACCAAGGAGATTATCAACAAACTAGTGCTGCGCTTTAGAGGGCACTAAAAAAATTGCCAAAACATTAAGAAATCTAAATTATATATTCAAACAAGTGGGAGCTTTAAACTGTTAAACAAGAATTGTATGTCCAAAAAAAAAAATTAAGTGAAGTGAAGTTGAAATTGTTTGTTGTAAATGCTTATTTATAAACAAAATATATTAAAAATGGAATGACTGCTGCACAAAAAGTTTGGTTTTTTCTCAAAATAACATTTGCTAAAATTGGTTATATTGGAAAAATTTAACTAGAATTGAGCGAAAATTTTGCAAAAAAGCAAAGCAATTTCGTGCATTGTTTTTCGGAAAACTTGTTTATATTTTCTTAGCACCAAATCTAAGCTGAAGAAAACTTTCTCTAATGTACGGTGACAGGCATGTTGCCATGCCCACAAAGAAGGCGCCGCCCGGGTAACTATTTTCATAGCACTTATTGAGCTGCAGACATCCTTTCAGCAGCACTAAGCCGCTTAATGCCCAATTTTGAGTGTTAGTCCGACAGTGGCGTAGCATGCGGCTGCCACAGGGTCACACAAATTATGCTGGGCGGCAATTCCTCATTGAAGAGTGAACAAAATTAGGGTTTTCACAAGCCATTGAAGAGTCAAGTTGCACCAACTTTCCAAAAATTAGTTCAAAAGAGGAACAGGTCCTTGAAATACATCAGTAAGCCTGAGAAAAATAAAAACGAAAAATATTTAAAAAATTTTCTTTCTTCTCTTAATACTCAAAGTAGACGAAACAAACCTCAAAAAATTAATTAAAGTAATTTTAAATTGCTCCAAATGCAAAAAAATGCAGTTTTACTCTCGTAATTTGACCTACAGTGCAGTCTCCCTCAGTCAAAATATGTTCTCCTTAAACATTCAACATTTTCCGCTTACGATCCTACGCCACTGTCTTCACTTTACGAACAGCGCAGCACTGCACTGCACGCTTTCATCTAACGCCAGTTTTTTTTGTTGTTTTTCAAATATTTGTTACCGGTATTTTCGCTTTGCTTCCATTACTGGCGATTTTTCGTGCCTTTGATTCGGATTCAACACGAGCTGCCTCTGCAGATGTGAGTTGCAGCAACACTGATTGTGTCTGTTGTTGTTGTTGTTGCTGTTTTCTTCATCTTTTGTCGACATTCTTCTTAACAGATTGCTGAGATTAATTTCGTACTTATTGGCTACTTGCTTCAGCACGAAGCATCCAGGCGCTTCGCTTCATTCTACTTTGCTCCGCTGCTGGCTGACAGGACAGCAGATGTCCGGGTGCGCTGTGTCTGTGTGTGTGTGTGTGCCACAGTCCGTTGGCGTGTTTCGTGCTGAAAAGCAAAATGTCAGTGTTGACAGTTGAGATTTTCTGTACGCTAGTGAATGGACAATTTGCGCATCACGTCCAACGAATACACAGTGGCCATCCTTTGCTGGTTAAAGGAGTTGAAGCTTGTCGCAAGAAATGAAACTTTCGAGTTGTAATTAAGAGTAATGATATTTACAGTGTCAAAGTTGTGACATTTTTCATTTTCAACGCAGGTGTCAAACTGACAACAAATCTGAAGAAATGCTGAAAGTAACCTTTCCCAACATTGTGCTCGATTTCTGTCAGATAATTGCTCAGTGGTTAGTTTCCTGTACCGCTAACTTGTATAATTACACCAAACAAACATCCACCATGCCTTTAACAAATTAAATATTTTATTTCGATAGCACATCTTCGAGCTGTCTCACCAGCAAATGAACACAGCCCCGACTACACAAATCACACAGCGCACGGTTTAATAAAACTGTCGAGCAATTGTTGTCGCACTTCAACTTTGGCAGACAGCGGCGCGAGCTGCATTCAAAGTTCTCATTGTAGAAGCGTCCTTGCGGCTTGCAACGTCCTCAGAGACAATACTTTATAAAGTCCGCGTAGACGCAGCCATTGTGGCAGCACTCGTGCACAATTCCCAAGCGGCGGCTGCGACGTCTTTGCCGGCTGCCAGCTTCCGTCAGTTCCCGGCGCCGCCGTTGTTGCCGTCGCCGCGGCTCAATGCCCACAGGATCTCGCATCGGCTGCTGTTCCAGTTTTCGCAGCAAGTCTGCTGCGTGTCTGGCAAAGCGGCTTTTCGGCTGCACGCTGGCTGCAAAAATATTATTGCGAAAATTTGTCGATATTAAAACTTACTTTTGGTCTCGTGTTTGGTTTGCTGCCGCTCACTTACCGCCCAACAGCGAGTGATAGCCGTGCACGCACACCATGTCCAGCACGTCGTTGAGCGCTGCGCCGCAGAATTTCGGCTTATCAGCTGATTGACAGCTGTGCGGCATTAGCTGCCGCAACAAAACTATCCAAAATATTATTCGAAAACCGGCTTTCAACAGTGACAGCGGCCTGGCTGCCATAGTGCTGCATGTTAGCTGCTGTAACAATGCGCTCCGCCAATAAACTGAATCGAATGCTCGAAATGCAAGTTGCCGACGCGTTCGCCGAATGTCCCAGCGACACAGGTACAAAATGTTTTGTTTACTTTTTCTAACTATGTCCTGAGTTAAGGGTTACCATATGGTGTTATAGCACGTGAAATGCGAGTTTTTGTATTACAATTAAAATCTCCTACTTTTTGTTAAATTTTACTTTATACTTTGAAAATTTAATTTCGCTGTTTTTTGCAATTTTATTGAAATGCGTTCTATTAAACATTCTTCAGTAAAACCATTTGGTTGCAAAAAACCTCTAGTATGATTATTAAATAAATGCGTCTCTGCTTCAGTCTTTGTCTTTCCGCACCAACCTTATATGAGGCAACTCTAACTAAGTAGCCAACAGTCATTTCTATTCGCTACCTGTACTTCGAAGGTCAACAGTTCAGCAGTCATTAGAATCCCACTTACTTTCTGTACACATAAGAAACCTGACTTTTATCGCATAAAAACAACAACAACCATGTGAGCGTGTTTGTCAACAAACGAAAACAAAAGAACACACTTCAGAACAGCATTCGTCATATTACGTGACATCAAAATTGATTAGCAAATGTTTGTCAGTTGTTTTTCGGCATCTAAATACAGTAAATCTTTAACTCAAAGATTAGTTCAACTTATATGAGGAATGATTTTTGTTAGTTAGAGACAGAAAATAAGTAACAAGCAAGAATCCGCCAGTAGACCTGAAGTGCAAAAGTCGCATTTGTTTTACCTAATCGATAACTTTTCCAATATCTTAATGATCAATATGATTTAATGCAGCTCATATAAAGTTTTAGCCAGTTCAAAACTTACTGAGTTTCGAATTGGGGTTAAATTCGAAGGGGCATTTAACCCCAAACATCCCTGTGTGCGCAATTGTACCTAACTATTATCACACTAATTACAATCAATGAGCGATAATTAACCCATTGACAGCTGAACCAATGTTTTGTTAAGACTTTTTAGTATAAAATCGAACGTACGAAATTCGACTCGAATGCTTTTCTATGTAAAATTGTCTGAATTTTTTACAACTGTAGTTAAAAAGTCATAAAAATACACATTGAAAATATTTTTTACTTTACCAAACAAAAAACATAAGTTTTTCATTGAAAAGAGATTTGCTTTCAATATTTATATATCAAAAACTCAAGAAATTATGATCAATTAAAAAATGGAAATAGAAATTAATGAGTCAATAGATTCGAAAAAGTCCCATGGGTAAAAAATTATAATTATTTGCTTGCAATCAAAAAAAATTTAAATTAAAAACTAAATAAAATCTCAAGAGAATCCAATATGTTCTCGATGCTCCGCAACCTCTCATTTTATGCAGTTTGGTCAAAAAGTGCATGAGCCAAAAAAATTTTGGGGCCAAAGTTGGGCTAGATGGCGTCGCATCGAGGTCAAAGTTCAGAAAAAAGCTGGGAAATTCAACAAATAGCTCCACAGCTGGCCAGAAGTTGCTCTTAGAGGGTTAAAATCTAAGACTGACCCCCACTAGTTTTCTCTACTGAACATTTTTTTCAAACATATTTATAACCCATCTCCAACCCTTAATGGGACTTCCATACAAAATGGTCGTTTTTATAAAATGGGCTCCCATTGCTCCCAGGTTGCCGCAGAATGTATAATGCCGTCAAATGTATAACCAACACCCATTTATTTTCCATTCCAAATGTTTCTTCCGAACATATCTACCCGCTATCTCCAAGTCTTAGGGGGCCTGCCATACAAAAATTGCCATTTTCTATGCCATTGGCTCCCACTTGCAAATGTAGAAGTTAAGTAAGCGAAAAAACATCATATCTCGGAAACTACTGAACCAATTTAAATGATTTATTCAGCAATCGCCAGAATTCGTGAGTACAAAAAATACAAAATCAATTAGGGTTTAAAAGTTCACCAGAGGGCGTTCAATTGATTTTTTCATCAGTGCTTGCATTCCAATGAACAAAACTTGCATTGTGCGAATTGGCGAGTCGTAACCCATTTCGATCCTTTAAACGCAAATTCACGCCATGGACCGATGCTATATGTTTCTAAATATATCGATCAGTCTTTTCGCTCTTATGGCCATTTGAAATATCCAACATCAATAGCGAAAAAACTCCTTCAGTTAAGGCTTCACGTGGCATCGACACATCAACTTTGCCTAAAAAGCAGAACTGAGCCAGAACATTTAGCTTTTGTGAGTGCCTAAAGGACCCATCCATACACACACTAACACACACGCAGGTATTTTTCTTGTGTTTCTGAAGTGGTTTTAAAACGCTGCCGCCTCACACCAGCGTAGAATAAGAATTGCACATGTGTGCGTTAACTCTGCCCTCTGCACACTCGCAACAATTTGAAAATGCTGCACTCGTTGATTTCAGTGTGCGTGTGTGTGTTTGTGTAAAAGTTTAAGTGGTAGAAAATAACACAATTTCTATACTTTGGTAAATGTTGCCACTTGACGCGGCAGTTGAGCGCGCCCGTACACAGATTCCAGCAAAAAATATATAAATGGGGGGGAGACATACATATATTGTAATATTTAGCGCCCCTCGCTCGCTTGCCACCTGCTGCCCTGTCAGCAATCTTTGCCGCCACCGTTGCATTGTGTGTGTGCGCGCGCGCACCTTGAAGTGGCAGCAAAGGACGCTGAAGCAGCGGCAAAACGCTGCCAACTGTTTCAACAGCATACGAGCAAATATTTAAAAAGCCACCAACCTGCACCTAATAGTGGCATCATGGTACAATATTTGCGCGAGAATTTCGAAAATAGTACACTGTGCACTGTGCGCCACAAGCCAACCGGCAACAAATTATTCATTGCGTAGTATTCCGTGCCGTCTGGCGTTGACTGGCTAATTTTTGCCAGTGTACGCCGCACTTTCCGACTCTCGTCAGTAGTGCACACATTAACCACTCCAGCTGTGGCGCAACTCCTGCAAATTTCTTCTTGAACGCGACGGGTTGCAATCATCTCGGGCCCACTGTGCCCACCACGCCCCACCGTTGCGCAATATTTTCCTTTCATTTTTTATTCCATGCTTTTTTGCTGACTTCCGTCTCCGCCTTGTGTGCTCACGTACTTCTGGTTAAAATGCCAACTCGTACAAGTCTTCAGTTAATTGTCAAATATTTGCCTGCCCTCTGTTTTGCAATTAAACGCGCATGTGTGGCAAGGTGGTGCCGGGACTGGAGGGAGGGAGGGTGGGAGTTTGAAGCAAGCAAGCGAAGGCGCCGCCTTGTCGGTACGTTGTATAAATACGGTGGCAAGGGGTTAAGCTAAGCTCAGTCTGTATGTCTGCGTGTGTGTGTATTCGTGTGAGTCGTGTGTCGAGTTGGTTTGGGTACATTGCACTTTTGCTCGTTTCGTAACCCTTTTTCGGTTTCTGCTAATGGCAAATGGCAAGTGTTGTTTGTCAGAAAATGTCTACACTTTCACCAGGCATCTAATGTAACTTTCAAAGTATGGCTTCTTAGCCACAGAACACTACTTGCAAACTGGTACACAGTGGCACATACAGGATTTCATTTTGGAGGGTTTTGCGTGCTACTTTTGAGCCGAATACCATTAGAAACCAGCAATTTTTGTGTTTGGAGTTGAGTTTGAACACCTAAAAGCATTGTGTGCGTATGCTGGTACGTACTTCACATGTATATAGGTGTGTGTGCGGTAAGAGCAGTTTATATATAACTTTCAAACACACAAAAAAATCTATACACTCCCAAAACTAGAGGCCAAATATAGTAAAACTAAGTTTTTAGTATTTCTCTCTGCCGTCAGGATTCTTTTAAAAAGACTTTGAAATTTCAAGGACATGTTTATTTCAAAAAATTGTTTTTAAATTATTATTATTTTTATTTTCATGTAGAAGAACTTTGTTCTTAGTTTTTCCCTCTGACGTCAGGATTTTTTTTAAAGGACTTTGAAATTTCAAGGACATGTTTATTTCAAAAAAATTTTAAAAATTGGGCTCAATGTAGAATAACAATATGGGTAACTGAAAGAGAAAAATCCTTAGAATCTTAGAAAATTGAACTTTTTGGACGAAGAGGTATTGAAAACGTCCTTTTAAAACTTTGTCCTTGAATATACTTGGAAATTTCCAAGAGCTTTTTTTTTTTAATATATCGTAAGGACTAATATGTACACTACCACAATCTTGAATATCGTCCTTCTAACTTTATTAGTTTAGGATACACAAAATTTAAAAGTTCCTGACTCTCAACCTATGACAAAATTGTCATCAGAAGCTAATCAGAGATCATAACGTTACCTTAATAGATATGCAGATATGAGAGGGAAAGTCTCAAGCAATCTGGCTAAGTAGCCCATTGTCCTTTAGGGTTACCTTGATAACGTCAAATATTGCACCAAAAATGTTTATATAATCCTCAAAACCCTAATTTCTATCAATATTCCGGAATTGCCAACCTGCGCTTGACTTCTTCAAATCAACGCTTTTCAATTACTTTTTATATCTCAGGCAATTCGATACAGTCACCAAAGGGTCGGTGTTGCAATCACTCAAATGTAAACATTTTCAAATGCCAACTTGTGGGGGGCACTTAGTTGCAAACACTGTGAGATCAGTCAACATTGCCAACTTAAATTGTGGCGTGCAATTTTCATGCTGACTAATCGACTGGCTGTCTACAATCAATGCTCGCGTCCAGACGCATAGACGTGTAATTTACAATGCTATAATTTAAAAAGGTATCAGAGTGATTTCTTACCAAAATCCAAAGCGATTTTTATATGCAAATCGTGCAGGAGCTGAAAAATAAACGCCCGAAACAAAACCGAGGCAATAAATTTACACTCAACCACCAAACGACACTAATACCACTTACGAACTTTGCTGGTCGATGGATGTATGTGTACCTAGATGACTATGTGTGTGTGTGTGTGTGTGTGTGTGTAGTGACGATTTGCGTGCGCAGCACGTCGCTGTTGCTTACTGTCTCAACTGGGTGTGGCTCTGTCTGAGTTGTTCTATTCAAGTTGTTTTAATAATTTCTACTTTTCTATTTGCATTTTCATAATTTTATTTTTATATTTTCCTTGATTTAAGTTTACTTATTTGGGCCAAATTCTAATTTAAATTAGTGTGACTTTTTCTTTGACTTTGGACAAACTAAAATCACACTTTTTGGTGCAACTATGTAAATGAAGGTAATTTGGCAGCAAGGCGACAAACGAAAGCGTATGCGTGCTCAACACAAGCCGCTTAAATGCCTATAATAGTTAAAAACATTCGTACACACTCAAACACTCACACACACATACACACACAGCCAGTGAAGCGCTCGTCTGCGTTCGCCGTGTAGTATGGATTCAATCAATTTCACTTAATTTTGCCTCATTTAACCTTCAAGCAGTTGTGCCCAAACATTATTGTTGCTGTTCATGTTGCCGCAGTCGGTTTCTTGTTGCTGCGTTGTTGCGCCTAAGCCGCCCACTCGGCGGACTCGTCAGGCAGGACCCGTTATTAATACTCTACAATTATGAAAATTTCTTTATTAATGATGGCAACTGGCAGCACACAACAGCGACGACGACGACGACGACGAAAACGACACAACGGCAATAATGACGATGACGAAAACACGGGTGGCGCTTGAGCAAAGTGGCTCACAATAGGCGTCGGCTGCTTGGTGCCGTTGTGCGCCCATTTTTTATTATTAAGTCGAAATTTGTTTGAATTAAGTTGCGCCTATAATTGGCCGCATAAAGAAGCAACTAGGACGCAGCCGCACTCCCGAAGGAAGACAGTTTCTGTCGCATCGTTGGCGCCTACGTCAACGTCAACGCCATCAACATCTGAGCCATTATCGGCTTAAGCAATATTGATTATAAGTTTTCGCTACTTTTGGCGCATACAATTTCCATCTTTCGTTACCTTTTGTGCGCTACTGACTTGACGCAGGATAATTTCTCTGGCTGGATAATTTCGCCTCCGTTCGAGCGTCGTCGGTCTTGGCAAGAATTTCACCTACAAAACGCACAGCGGCACGTTTCATTTGAGACTTTGCTCAATTGATTGAGAATAATTGCTGGTAAATATTTTGATTGACAGCATAATTTGCATACTTAACGATAAATTACGCTCGCATTCATATTTTGCCTATTGTTCGTTCACTTCATTACAACGGCAACCAAGTAAAACTTGTACTATTTAATTTGTTAAAATATTAAGAAAGCATCGAAGAAATTCATAAAAGTGCCTTCAATCATTTCGATGCGTGAACAACACATGAAGAGAAAAAAATTATATATAATTAAATAGAAATATTGACACTGATGTCTATGAGGAAGTCACTCAAACACTCACACTGCAATTCATTTGGTTGGTTTAAATTTGTCATAATTATTACTTATTTATGAGTTGTATATGTACATATGTACATACATACATAGTACATTGTACATGTGCATATGTAATTTAATATATTTCCGTTCATTTGTACAGTTTTGTTAACAAATGTGAAGAGTTCCATTAAGTGAGTCATTTGCCTTAATGAGTTGTCCACAAAAAATGTAATCAAGAAATGAAAAAAATGTGCTTAGTGACTAGTGACAGGCATTCTTAGCTGAAAGTACTCGTAAGTATTCTTAGCTGTGCTAAAGTCAATAAACTCATCAGTGGTGCATACAGGATTTCATTTGAGGGATGGGATATGTCAGATTTGTAACAGAAATTGTTGTTAGATTGAGATATTTAGGGGTGTTTGAACCCCAGAAACTCCCTTTGCGTACCCTATCCTACAATACTTTACTGTACCTCATATATGTGTCGCGCAAGTATTGGTTCAGATTTCCTGCAATTTTTTTTCTAGAATCCCTCAAGTGTGAATCAATTGAGTTTTCAGGGCTTTTAAGAACTTTCTAAGCAACTGAATGATTCAGCTGGTTATGTCCACAAAATTATTTGTCTTTGTGACGAAATATTACATGATTTCTTCGCTTTAATATTTCTACAAAAATATTGAAACAATTTGCGGAAGAGTACAATTAAAAATCTTAAATGTTCAGCAGAAGCAAAATCTGTTAATCCTGAAGAAGCAATGCAATTAACACAAAAAAATAGATAGACAGTATTTTTCCAGTTAACCCTTTCGCTACAGGTTTTACTGGAGAAAGTTAAAGTTTGAATTTTATCGATTTAGGCTTCTGAGTGACTATAATATAAATTGTTTTTATCTTTATTGCCTAAGCCTGTTTCTCAGAGTGTTGCCATACGATAGCAACCATATCTTTCTGGCTCTAATAACACAGAGCAACAAAATCGACATTATTTTTTTTTTCTGAAATCAAACCATACTTTTCTAAATGATTTTTGGACGCTGATCACAACTGCGTACTTAGTTTTTTTATTGTTTGAGCGGCTTAGGAAATATTGATGGTTTTCCTCGGAGGGCGTTTTCCATGTTTTTTGACCATTATACGCATGCAGCTCCTACAAACCTAAAGTCTAAGATGCCATTTTTTTAACATAGATTAACAATACTCTAACTATGTATTTCAAATTTAAAACATTAAAATCGGTTCAAATTTGCAAGAATTATTCATTTGCAAAGTCAAATTTTCAGTTACTTTGCAAGATTGCGAATACACAAAAGAATTTTTCTTACAAAAAATATATATTGTCATGTACTGAAAGAAGAATGTTGGGGCTTTCAATTAAAAAAGAAATTTTTGAAATACGATGTTTGTAATAGAGTATGTGTACAAAAATGTAAGTTCTCCATTGATAAATTCAGCAACAAAAGCAAGGATTTACTTTTGAGCTATAATATCGGAGCACAATTTTAGGCAGCGGTATGAAAATGCTCACATTCATCAAATGCCCTTAATTCATAAAATTTTCAGCTTTGATTTTGATTTTTTTTGCGCCCTAAAAATATGTCGCAATGGAATATGAAAAAACAGCAAGTAGTTTGCTAAGTGTGTGTGTCTGAGATTTTTACTTGTGTGATGCAACTCTTTTTAGAATAGCTCCTACAGTAATGAACCAATTAAAATTTTGTTAATGCCCTTGAAAAGACAAATATTGACGCTTGCGAAAATACTTTAGCTACTTTCGTCAATGACGCGAAAAGCATTAGGAGATTTCAATAAAAACACGTGTTCAGAAGATGAAGTCGCATTTACACTCTAATGAGCATAGGCCAAGAATAACACATACAATAAAAAAAATCGGTTCTATAAGTTTAAGTTACAACCTTACACTATACATTGCACACTAACTCCTAGTTGAAAATTGCAACACCGATTTTAAATGAATTTTTATGAAAAATTCGCGAAAATTGAACTTTGAAGGGCCATAGCCATGTTAACCCTTGACCAATCGAAATCGACTATGGTCAAAATTATAGCTTGAGGATTCGTTATTGTGTCATAAAAAAATTATCGTGTTTTTCAACATATTATGAATGCAATAAAAATTCAAAGATGAAAAAACGTGGAAAACACATCCTAGCAAAAACCACCAATAACTTACAAACCGCTCAAACAATCCAAAAACTAAGTACGCAGTTGTGGTCAGCGTCCAAAAATCATTTAGAAAAGGTTTACTAAAATTTTGGCTGTTGCTCAGTGTAATCACTTAAAAGTAAAATGTTTTATGTATAACTAAAAGTCGGATATTTTGTCATTTACTTCAACTAAATTAAAAAAAAAAATTATCTGAATTGAAGTAAAAACTCAAAATAAATAGTTCTCTTATTTGTTCTGCTTCTTCTTCCTTTACTATGTAAAGATATTACATTCAAAAAACTTGTATATTTCTCTTCTTGAAATTTAGACATTCAGTTTATGAATTTTGTATTATTTCTAAAACTTCAAATTATACAACGAATAAATAAACAAATGTTATCTTGAAAGAAAAAAGGGTTCAGACGTCCCAAAAGTATCATGTTGCCATATGACAACAGAATAGCGAAAGGGTTAAAGCAGATAGTGACGAGAATGCAATTTTTGAGATAGTAGTAAGTAGTAAGAAGTGTACTTGACTGGATCTAGTGTTGTATGGAGAATCTTAATAATAATGGGGAGGTTAATCGAGGTTCGACAATATATATTAATTTTTGCTTTGTAGAAACCCAAAAGTTGACAATTACGCAATTCCGATCGTATGGGGGACGCCCTCTGGTGGTGAATCTCTGAACCTTAATATTTTTTGTATTGAAAAATCTTGGCGATCGATGAATAAATTATTGAAATCGGTTTAGTAGTTTCCGAGATATGATGTTTTTTCGCTTACTTAAGGGGCCCGAACACTGTAAACTGCGATTTTTCATATGTTTTTTATTTTATTTATTAAAAAAAAAACGGACGTTCCGATTTACATGAAACTTTACACATATGTTAATAAATGTTTAGATTACCTTTTTTACTACCTTTTTTAATTCGATTTGCCCCTTTCAAAACTTAAAACGCGATTATCTCGAAACCATGTTTTTTGACCGCGTTGACAGCATAACTGAAAAAGTTTTTATCCGATCGACCTGATTCAAATTGCATTCTATTCGGGAATAGTGTCGCTTCTGCTCGACGTAGCCGTTTTTCGATATATGCCAAACTTTTTTTTTTATAAATAATTTAGTGCAAAATTTTACGCGAAAAAAAAACTTTTTCTTCAAACAGCCGCCATTTTGTTTCTAATCAATATTTTTAAAATCCCCTACGTCAAACAGTAGCCAGTAATGTATATTTCAAGAATCTTTTTTGTTTTTTGCTCTAGGAGGCTCCGTTATGCTGATTTGCTGTCAACGCGACAAGGGTCATTTTAAAAAGACGACATTTTGGATCAGCTACAGAATACAAACATGGCCGCAAAAAAAAAAAAAAAAAAATTGTTTTCGATAATCTAAACATTTATTAATATATGTGTAAAGTTTCATGTAAATCGGAACGTCCGTTTTTTTTTAATTAATAAAATAAAAACCATATGAAAAATCGCAGTTTACAGTGTTCGGGCCCCTTAACTTCTACATTTGCAAGTGGGAGCCAATGGCATAGAAAATGGCCAGTTTTGTATGGCAGCTCCTTTAAAACTTGGAGATAGCGGGTAGGTATATTTGGAAGAACCATTCGGAAGAGAATATAAATGGGTGTCGGTCATACATTTGCTACATCTGGGGGCAACCTGAGAGGAATGGGAGCCCATTTTATAAAAACGACCATTTTGTATGGGAGCCCCATTAAGGGTTGGAGATAGGGGATGAGTATGTTTGAAAGAAATGTTCAGTAGAAAAAACTAGATTGACCCAGTCATAGGTTTTAACCCTCTTAGAGCAACTTCTGACCAGCTGTGGAGCAATGTGTCGAATTTCCCACCTTTTTTTTTTGTGAAATTTGACCTCGATGCGACGCCATTTAGCCCCACCCAAGCCCCAAAATTTGTGTGCTCATGCACTTTTTCACCATCGGTGCATCGAAACTGAAAAATCGTGCACTAAATCCAGTCTAATGTGTAGTGTAAGTTGATTTATGAAAAAAGTCGATTTTGGAAAGTTCTGAGTTGAGACTCCTTAGACCATAAAGAATGCACTCTACACTTGTCCATTTCTAGATATCTGAACACTTCACATATTTTAATGCCAATCAAAACTTGAATTTAAATCGTTTAGTGAAATTATTTAATTTTATTTTGTAATCAGAATATTTTAACAAATTTCTCACTTCACACAATAGAAACCCCACTCGGCAAAGCAATTGAAAAATGTTGAGTGCTTCATAAATCAACAACCAAAAAAAAACAAAACGCTAAACAAAAGCACACACTTGAAACTCTGTAACTTTGTTTTTCCAACGCCTGCAAATGTAAAGTTTGTGCGAAAATTTGTCTGCAACTAGAACCGGCAGATATGCCACACGTGTGTGTGTGTGTGTAGTATGTGTCGTATATGAGAGCGTTTACGCATACACTTAATGCAAAGTGCACATCATAAAAATATCTCAAGTCGGTATTCATGCATGGCTAATGTTGCCTACAACAATAAATACCAACACACACACACATATACAATCAGCCATGCGCACACGACCGATGCCGCTCACACAAGCAGGGAATGCCGCCTCATATAACGAACAACAGCCAAGTGCCAGAGCAAGAATCAACTGAGCAGCAACCGAAGCAACATCCAACATGCCCATTCACAGTGATAAACAATTTAGGCAAATTTATGGCGCAACATTTACTGCATTTTTTTGTCGCTTTGCGCTCGCATTGCCGGCTCGCTTTCATAATTTATGACGTAAGCAGGTATATTAAATGTCCTGTAAAAAAGGAACAATAAAAAATAAAGCAAACCCCACTCACGCACACCGAAATGCTGAATGCTGCAGCATACAAATGCCAACAACAATCATGGCAACGGTAACGTGCAATCGGCGAGTTGAGTAAGTAGAGCGTCGGGCGGCAGCAATTTGACAAATTTGTGGACAAGGAGCCGCAGCGTTGCAACTTTGCGCATATCCCTTCTGCCTGGAAGTAAGGGCCATTTAAATTTCTTATTATTTCGGGTACAAGTGAACCAATTGAAATTTTATTAAGCGCCATGCCAAAAAACAATAAACACACTCAAGCAAAGCACAATAATGCTTTGGCGTGTATGTGTGGCTGTTTGTGGGTGTATGCGTGTGTGCGTGTATAGCGTACCTGCCAGTGAATTACTACATACATATGTGTGTAGTGCTAAGCGTACAATGTTGTAAAAGCATAAACAATTTCCCATTAATGTTCGTTGTGGGCACTCAGGGAGAGAAAGAGAGACAGATAGAGGCGAAGAAGGTAAACATGCGCCGAAATTTAGTTTATTTATTTCGCCATAAAACTGGCTACAAAACTTGCTTATGTGCGTACTTTAAGACGCGCACACCCACACAGTGCGCAAAACGACGCACCAACACTTGAGCGCAAGTAACAATGACACATAATAAATTAAAATTTAAATCTAAGTTAATTTAAAGTTAATTTGAAATCTGAATTAATTCTAAATTATTTTTAAATGAAATCTACTTACTTAATTTTAAAGTTTATTTTAATATTTTGAAATTTAGTTTTATTAATTTAGAGTAAAAGAAGTTTTAATATTCAAATAAATCCAATTTTAGTTTTCTTAAAGTAAATTCTAGTTTTAGTTAATTAATTAATTAATATTAATTAATACGTATTAATTACTTTGAATTCATTAATATTAATTCATATTTATTCATTAACATTAATTAATTTTAATTAATAAATATTAATTAATTAATTAATATTAATTAATAAGTATTAATTATTTAATTAATTAATTATATAATTAATTTCTTAATTGTTTGAAATTAAATTAACTTATTTTACGTGTAATTAATTAAACTAATTGATTAGATTTTAATATTAAACAATTGATAAATAGATTACAAGTGAATTAAAAATGAATTCATTAAATTTGAGTACCAATTTAAAAAATTTATAAAATAAATTTTCAGTAAATTGTTACAATTAATTCTAAATTAATTAATTAATTAAATTAATTTAAATTAATTAATTTAATTAATTTAATGAATTCATTTTTAATTCACTTGTAATCTATTTATCAATTGTTTAATATTAAAATCTAATCAATTAAATTCTAATCAATTAAATTAATTCATAAAATTAATTTAATTTAAGTGATTTAATTAACTGAATTCATTAAATTTAATGAATTCATTTTTAATTCACTTGTAATCTATTTATCAATTGTTTAATATTAAAATCTAATCAATTAAATTCTAATCAATTAAATTAATTCATAAAATTAATTTAATTTAAGTGATTTAATTAATTTAATTAATTATAATTATTTAAATTAATCTTTTTAAAATGTATTAAATTATTTTAGTTCATTTTTTAATTAAATTATTAATTAATTAATTAAATTATTAATATTAATGAATTAATTAATTTAATGAATTAAATTTAATCTAATTAATTAAAATTTTATTTCAATATATTCACAGTTTATAATTAAATTACTTTAGAGTAAATTATTGAATTAAAATATTCAAATAAATATAGCTTTTCTTAATTATTAAACTTAACAATTGATGTAATTTTAATTATTTTCAAAAATACAATTTTTAATTTGGGTTTTATTAATTTTATTAATTTATTAATTCAATTTTAATCTTAAAACATTAAATTTTGTATAAAATAAATCTAAATTTCAGGTTAAATTAAAAGTTAATTAAAAATGATTTAATTAAATTTGAGTGAACTGACACTACATAATTTAAATCGAAATTTAAGTCTAGTTTACTTTAAAGTTATTTTGAAGTGAATTTTATTTATTTAAGTAAATACATTTTTAGTAAATTATAAAAATTAATTCTAAATTAATTTGAAATTAAATCTTCATACGTAGTTTTTAAGCTTATTTTAATATATTTAAATTTGAGTTTAATTAATTTAAATAAATGAAAAAATTTAAATATTCAAATAAATCTAATTTTAGTTTATTCTTAAAATTAATTCAAGATTTAATAAAATTTATTTAATAAATTAATTTTTTAATTCTTTTGAATTAAATTCATTTATTTTACGTGTAAAGAATTCAATTAATTGATTCGGTTTTAAGACTAAAATATTGAATTTCGTATAAATTTATTTCTGAGTTGAATGGTAATTTAAAAGTTAGTTAAAAATTAACTAATTAAATTTGAGTGTAATTTAAAAAAAAATATTGAATAAATTTTTAGTAAATTGTTGCAATTAATTCTAAATTAATTAATTAATTTGTTTTAATTAATTAATTAATTAATTAATTTGTTTTAATTACTTAATTTATTAATTAAATTAATAAAATTAAATCAAATTTATTTTAAATTTTATTTCAATACATTTACAGTTTACAGTTTAATTACTTTAGAATAAATTATTAAATTAAAATATTCAAATGCATTTTATTTTAATTAGTTAGTAAAACTAACTGTAGACTTAATTCAATTTATTTCCCAAATTCATTTTAAAATAAGTTTTACTTTGTTGTCATTAATATAATTAATTTATTAATTAAATTTCAATATCAAAATATTGAATTAAGTTTAGTCATAATTTTGATTAAATTAAAAAATGGAAATGCATGGCGAAATGAAAAACTTTTAAACGTCATATAAAGAAAAAATCAATGAGTTTTGAAGAGCTTTGGCAGTCCAACGTAGCTCAACTCAGTAAATGCGTTGAACGATAAGTCTGAGACGGCGCTCGAATCGCCCACGAATACGAAACAACTAACTTCCTCTTTGATTCCTCAACTTAATGTCATCTCTTCAATTATTTGTATTTGAAAATTTTTATTTTCAATCAGACTATCAATTGGGGCAGATTTCGTACACAAGTTTTGAGTTCAACATTTTTTAAGCTACATTTTCCACTCATAATTTTTGTAACAAACAAATATTTGGAGGCTTGAACCTCCCAACTCCACTTTCCTACCCAGTGCCACTGTCGACATCTCTGCTGATTTCAAAACCATCCAGCGATCCCAAATGTCAGGTACTATTTTCACCTACAAACATTCTAAATATCAAAGCAAATAAATTCACGCCTTCCAGTGTAGCACGCAAACCAATACAAAAACAATACAAAGTACACGTTTTGTTGGGTGCAGAAAGGACTAAAATAACTAAAAGCACCCACACACAAACAAACATGCCAAACAACAGCGACCGACCAGGCCAACAACAATGTCAACAACGACCAGTAAAAAACATCCGCACACACCGAGACGCACTTGAGCGCACTATGAATGCTTCGCAGCGAGCAACACTCGAGCGGGATTCCACTTTGGGCGCCTTCGCACCGTTCGCCGTCGCTCGGTTGGCCATTTTGATCGCCTCATCCCTCTGTGCGAGTGCGTTGTTGTCGGGGTTATTGTTGTTGCTATTTTGCGTTGCCATTATTATGATAAGATGAAATTGGCCAAGAGCCAGTGTCAACGTCAGCGTCGCCACCAGAATGGCTGGTCCATTGTTCGGCTATTCGCCGCATTGCCCGTTCGTCGGATGGGGCTGTGCCACTGTCCGCCTGTTCGCCATCTAACGTCAATAGCCATTAAAGATAAAAAAATTGTTCGTTTAATTTACTACAATGTTGTCGCAGTAAATTAGGTTATAAATATGGCGTCCAATTTATATATATATAAAAAAAAAATTCGAACGAAGTAAAAATGTCGCCAAATGAGGAAAAATGCGCAGCACACGGTTTTCGTGCAATCGTTTGCCAAACAAAAACAACAACCACAACAACATTATTGCGAAGCAATGAAAAGAAACTAATAAGCCGTAAATTTTCAAGTGGCAATTTTTTATCGATTGCGACAAGAGAAAATTTTACGCTTTCAGCAAACTGCAGAGCGCTCAGCATTTTAGCATCGCCGCAAGATTTTTGGTGCCATGAACTTATGAAAGCAATGTAGGTGCAATAATGATGTGAAATGGTGATGAAGATGAAACTGAAATTTGGCTTTTTATGCTCGCAACAGAGGCCAAGAGCAGCAGAAAGACTTTTAGAAAAAACTCTGAACGACAATGTTTTATGGAGATTTTCATCAAGAAATAAATATTAAATGAAAATTATGTACTTAACATAAATTGTTATTAAATATTTTATACACTAATAAAGCATTTATCATAGAGCGATGTAGAATGCGAAAGATAGATAACCATGAAAAAAAGGACAAGTCCTGTTTGTAGTAAAGTAATGAAGACGTTTTAGAGCTGTAGAGAAAATTTTGACTCTTGAATCAATAATCTTGATGTACAACATTGCGAAGTACGAAGTAAATTAGGTTGTTTGGGTGTTTAATGGAAACCCATTTCCAGCTGAGCCAAAATTAATGAAGCTTATTGCAAGTTGTTCTTCATTGTCCTAGAGTACCAAACACATTTTTATTAGTTCCCTATATTTTACCATTTTTTGATGGACATGCTGCATAAACGCAACATCAGCCATTAAAATGAACAATATTTTCAAAATATTCCAAATATTTCAGATAAATAAATATTTCCAGAAAAAATTTCCCTGTAAATTTTTACTTTATTTGTGTGTATGCTACGTTTAAGAGTGAACACATATTTGGTTTCCTCACTGATTGTGGAATACGTGGAAACATTTGGCATGAAGACCTACGTCACAATTGGAGAAGTTTTGAATTGTGTGGCGTTTGAACAAGCCAGGCAAAAATATTTGCTTAAAATATGAATTTCCAGAAAAATTTACGCTGTCTGCACATATTCCACGTACATATTTACGGCGGTTGTGGCGTATACGTAACATAAACATTTTCAGTATGAATGTTGCGTCAAACAGGGCGATTCGATATGAATGTAACTTTGGCATAAGGGTTAATATTTACATTGATTAATACTATTAATTATTAATTTAATTAAATTAATTTTATTATTAATATTATCCGAAATTTAGTTATCCGCATGCAAAATTTAATTTGCTTTGAATTTTTTGTCTGGGTAACAATGTGTTTGACGCCAACATTTCACGTTCTGAGTTTTGTATCAAAATAACGGTACATACATAACGGTTCCTAAAAGTCAATGAGTGTATTCGGTGTCCTTAATCCTAGTTAGATAACGTTACCTAAACCCTATTGATAACGTTTGGGGCATAATGGCCAGAACTGTTTATGCAAATGGACGACAGTATTTAACGGTAGAAGAGTTAAGATCCTCTATTTTACAAGCGTGGTTAGATTTGATATCTATCTATGATATCTCCATATCTCTTCAATTTAAAGCATTTATAAAATTTTTATCAGTTATTTCGAAAAATACACTCGAGCGCCTGACAATATGCTTCGTTTTTTTTCATATAACTCTCAGTTTCGGTTTTTTTACGCTCCACACATTCATTACCTTCTAATAAATTTCGTATAGTAAAAAACATCATAAATAATGATCTAGCAACTTTTTGCTAAAAAAAGTCCCTCTACATTTGAGTGCAACGTTCGCCGAAAGCAAACTCACCAACGGGTTTTGGGTGGCTTCGCGAAATAGTGAACTGGAAAAAGCTGACGCCAGCGCCAGCTGAAGCACGAATGCGGTCAAATATCAACCGTAAAGCGGAGCAAACCAAAAATAAAAAACAAACAATAACAACAACAACAGCAACAATAGCAAATAGTGTACAAACATAAAACCAAAGTAATGTTTTTCCTTGACCCAAACCGCACACTTGAGTTGCACTCGACGAGCACAACAAAAGCAAACAGCAACGTGTAAAAAACTGCCCCACTTTTTGTATGCAGTCGACGTTGCAGGCGGGGAGGGCAGGAATGCGACGATGGCGACGGCGACGTCGGCGCTGATGATGACGTCGTCGAAAAAGTGTGCAAGCAAACCCAAAACAATCATATGAAAATGAATCACTTTAATGAAACAAAATGTTTGGCTTTGTGCGGTGTGGGTGGTCGGCGCAGCACCGCGACAGACTGAGCTGACAGCAAGCAACAGCGCGGAAAGCATAAAAAATCAGCAAATTCATGAACAACAGTTCTAGGGTAAACATTTTACGAATGTGCCAAGGGGTGAGGGAGGCGAGTGCAAATGGAGAATGGGCGCTGCGAAACTGAAAAAAATTGACGGCGACAAAAAAAGAAGAAGCAGAACAGCAGCGTAAGAATTGTGTGTGTTTTGTTAGATTTGCCAGACCGCCAAAGTGCAGCACATAAATTCAATTCCGCTAAGCAGCCGGCAACAATTTGCTCAGCTTCCGCTTTCCGCTGCCGCTACCGCAACAACAACCGATTGAGAGTGTGAATGCGAGTGCGAGTGCGATTGCGACTGCTCGCGATTACCGTTGCGCATACATAAAATGAAGTTGTGTGGCTGAGCGTTGGCAGATGGCGTGAAAGTGATGGCTGACTGTTGTACTTGGCGCGCCATAAAATATTTACTTTTAGTGAAGATATAACTTAATAGGAAGATGTTATCTGCAAAAAAAAACAGCCAAAAACGCAGGCAGTATTGAAGAGGGCAACACATACTGAGTAAGTAAGTTTATGTGTGAGAGCTGCCAACAGGCAAGTCCAGAGGAGAAGTGAAGCGGCAGCGCGGGCAATGAGGGAATGAAAGTGTGAGAGCAATGGGAGTCGACAATTCCAAAGTTGTAGAGGATCGAGAGCGTATGAAAAAGAGTGAAACATTAGAAAGGGGAAGAAATTGAGAGAAAATGAAAAATTTTGAATTAAGGAAGAAGAATTGAATGTTAAATTGAAATAAATTTGCGGATGCGAAAATATCAGGAAACTTAGACAAAAAATGAAGGAGTTGTTCATCGAATATGTATGGGGAAAAAAAATCCTTTTAAAAAAAATCCTGACGTCGGAGGGAAAAACTAAATAAAAATTTTTACTATATAAAAATAAAAATAATAATAATTAAAAAAGAATTTTTTTGAAAAAAACATGTGCTTGAAATTTCAGTCCTTTTAAGAAATTCACTTCTAAAAATATCAATTTGAAGGTGCCTGCTTAAATTAAACCTATAAATCAATCGTAGTTTTTGCCATAAGATGGTAAATAGGTGAAATTGCTCTCAGGCAACTTTGGGGTCGAAAGGGTTAAGGGCAAGTTTGAATGACCCGCGGAAGACAGATTTGGCGAACGCAAAATCAATGGTTTTTATGTAAATAATTAACTTAAGTGATTTTTGTTATCCAAAATAGTTACTGAAAACAGTAAAAGTCTCCAAGTTTCATTGCTGTCAGATAGCAAAAAAACATAGTTATGCTTAGTCGAATTTTCAACATTTTGCAACGACTTGACGTCACTTTTGACAATTGCAGCGATCTTCTGCAATGTGTATCGCTGCTTCTGTTGCTGCAACACAAGTTGAACCTTTAAACAATAACGCTCAAGACAACAGCAAACTCTCTCATAAACACACACACATGCCGGAGCTTGTGTGTGTGTAAGTGTAAAGTGTGCGCATGTGAACGCATAAAATAGAATAAAAACGTGCATATTTGTGTGTGTGTGTGTGTTTGTGCAAGTTTATGATAAGCACCAGCTGCTGCAATTGTTGTTGTTGTTGTTGGCGTTTGGCTTCATCCTTTGCCATTCACCACTACACTTGCAAATGTTATTTTAATGCTGCACAAGTGTTTCGTACATAATTTCAAGCTCGGAAATTTCCACTTGCTGCAAGCTGTTTTCGCTCTCTGTTTTTGACGCTCCAGGCTGTTATTGTTGTTGTTGCTGTTGCCAGTGCTATTGCTATCATAACCTTATTTCGTGCTATTGCAGCTGCATTCGTTTTTTGGCGCTCAGTTTTTGTTATCTTGCAACACACCGTGCAAGACATAAAGTGAGACTGAGCGCCGAGAGTTGAGAGCTGGGCGCGCAGCGGCATCAAGTCGCAACCGAAATCGGAACGTGTGGCAAGAAGATGGATGAAGAATATTGTGCACTTAAAATATGTAGATTGCGTGCGCTAGATGCGACGGACGTGCTGCTGGCTTGATGCGTCCTAGAAGTCACAATTATATCAAAGTTAATGCCAGCGCATAAAACAGATGATGGCAGTGCAAAGTGAGCGCAGCAGCAGTGGGAGGCTGAAGAAACTTGTCAGTGTTGGGAAATAGAAAAACAGATTTCGAAATGGTAATGTGATGGAACAGAGCTTATCCACGAAGCAAAAGTGGCGAACGAAAATCTAGAGGGGAGGAAGAGAAAGCGTCGTGAAAAGTATGATGAGATGTAAAATTTTTATTTCTCCTTTTTGCAGAGTTAGATCTTTATTTTTGCAATGACAATAAAACAACGAGTGAAAAATTTTCACTAACAGAATAAACCGAATGATCTCATGCGTTCATTCGTTCATTCGTCTGTCTGGTCCGCATGTTAACTTTCCAATGGATTAAGATATGAGAATGAAATGTGGCACAAAGACTGCTGGTGTTCTCATTAATCTCAGATAGTCATAAAGGAATAAAGTGACCAGTTTTAGACAAAGTTGCATTGTAAGTGTGGCTTACTAAATACGAAAACCACAAAATTGATCAAATCCGAATTGACCCATTTTAAAGTTTTTTTAATTGATCGCGTGTGTACAAATTTGAAGGCTTTTAAATATAAATAAAATGAAATGAAATAAAATAAAATAAAATAAAATAAAATGAAAAATAAAATAAAATAAAATAAAATAAAATTAATTTAATTAATTTAATTATACAAATTTATTCAATTTTAAAGATTTATACAACAAAAATGTATAATAAAAATACAATAATCGCGCACTGGTATATGGCCTTAAGCCGTTTTGTCGAAAAATAATTTCCAGCTTCAAATAATTTGTTATTTTTTTGACGTCTTAATGCCATGAGGCATTCATTTGAATTGACAGTGAATTTTCATTTATATTATTAAATTATGTATTATATATTCTCAATTTCAATTCATTTTCTAAGCATGAAAAGTGATTTCATTGAATTTTGCACAAAATTTAAACAAGATATTAGATCTTAATACTGCGGTAATCTGACCATCGAAAATCCTAAGCAAAATAATATTTTTTGGGTGAATTTTTTTATGTAAATTCCAATTCAAGCTCCAGGAAATAAATATTAAAAAAATTTATTTGATTCAAGCCATAATGTCAAATATTACTGAACGCTACACAGTTGTTTGCCAACTAAAATTTCATAAGTGCACAGTTACATATATGTAAATAAACATACACAGTTTTCATTCAAACTAATGAACGTTTACTATTACATAAATCAACATTCGCCGAATATTGCAACAAGCTTAATGAACATTTCGCCCAAGGCATCTTAATCCACTAATTTTATCTAATTGCATTAAATTGAAAATTCCACTACACACAATATTAAATATAACATATTATGTCTGTATGTATTTGGACATACATAGATATGTATGTATGTAAGAAAATTTGCCAGCAGCATATTAACGCACAAATTGCGCTATAAAGTCAACACATTAGTTTTGTGCATTTGTGCGGCCGCAAGTTATTTGTTCATTTCGCATGCAAAAAGTCAGACAGACAGACATGCAAATCATATTCTCGGTCGCACAAATCAACGCAATTTTTGGCTATTGCATGCGCAATATTTATGTATACACACACACAAACACACAAAAGGATCAGTATGTGAATTTCGATTTATGTGGCATCACAGTGGATTGAGGCGGACATTTTATGCTCACACGCGGCTTATGCGATAATTGCTTGGTGCCCGCTGTCATATGCAAATATATACACAAACATGTGCATATATGTATATTCGTATGTATATATATTTGTATGCATTCATGTACATCAGTAAATATGTGTGTACACATTTTCCTCAAATGGGTGTTTGTGTGTGTTTGTAATCTAAAACGCCTACATGACCACCAACATTGACAATGCAAACAATACCAGAGCAACAGCAACAGCAAAAACAACGACAATTACAACAGCTATAAAAACCCAACAATAGCACAACAACAATAACCCTAAAGTTTTAATTCCTTCAAAATTGCTTCGCAACAACACAACTGCGACATTTATGTTCAGCGCTTTTGCTTTTAGACAAAAAGGGGGAGCTGGGGTGGCGGGCAGCGGGCATGTGGCGAAAATATGCCATTACGTACACACAACAATTAAATTTGCAATATTCCGCACACCACATAAAACAAATAAACGCTGGACAACAGTTCAGTGCAAAGCGGAACCCGGCGCGTTTTGGCGCTCACATTATACGCCACGAATAAAGGAAATAAATTAGATGGAATTGATTTAATTTTTTTTCTGCAACAATGTTTTATTTGAATAACACTTTGGTGGCAATTAAAAATGTTTAATGTTGCATAAATGTGCACTGAAATAATTTATTGTATTAGGAACGTAATTAGTGAAATGTTTGCAAGTTGCCACATGCCAGAAAGCCATAATGCAAGCGAATCACAAAAATTCTCTATTACGCATTGAAAGGAATTATAGATCGTTAAAACATTGTAATAGAATGAGTTGAATCTTAGACAGAATGAAAAAATTGAAATGTGATATCAAAATTAATGTTCCATTAGTCTTTGAAAACCCTCTGACACACCTCCAAAACAATTCTCTACCGAGATTCACCGACACTAATCGGTCGGTGAATTTCAGTTAGTTAGTTAGTTCATTTAATGCAATTCAATTAAATTTTAATTTTAATTTAAATAAATTTATTCAGTTTACTTTAATTCAACTCAATGTAATTAAATTCTATTTAATTAAACTTTAATTTAAATCTATTCAACTTAATCCAAATCAATTTGCAATAATTAAAGTTAAATCAATTTAGTTCCATTTCATATTAATTTGAAATAAATTGCAATTCAATTTCAATTCAATTTTAATTAAATTTCAATGCAATTTTTTTTTAGCACACAATTTTCGTTCAAACCAATTGAGGTTTATAATTTCATACGTAACTATTCATTGCATATTGCCACATGATAAACAATTTCATTTAAACGTTTATTTATTTCAGTTCATTTTAATCTTACTTAGTTTAATTCAGTTCAAGTCAATTTAATTCCATTAAATTTTATTTTAAATTAATTAAATTCAACTCAATTCAATTCAATTCAATTCAATTCACTTCAATTCAATTCAATTCAATTCAATTCAATTCAATTCAATTCAATTTAATTTCATTTTAATTTATTTAACTGAAATTTAATTAATTTAAATTTATTTAATTCAAATCAATTTACAATACTTTAACTTAATGCAAATCAATTCAATTCTATTTCAATAAAATTTTAATTCAATTGTTGTTTAATTGAAATTCAATTTCAATTCAATTTCAATGCAATTTCTATTAAAATTTAATTAATTTAAGTTCAATTATGTGAATTCAAATCAAATGGTTTCAATAAAATTTGAATTCAATTTTGATTCAATTTAAATTCAATTTAAATTCAATTTCAATGCAATTTAAATTAAACTTTAATTCACTTCAGTTCAATTATGTGAATTCAAATCAATTCAATTCTATTTTAATAAAGTTTGAATTAAATTGTAATTCAAGTTAAATTAAATTTTAATGCAATTCAACTAAGCTTCAATTCATTTCAGTTCAATTATGTGAATTTCAATTCAATTTCAATTTCTATTTAATTTTAATTCAATTTATTTTAATTTTAATTCAATTTTTATTCAATTTATAATCAAATACATTTTACATCAATTCAACTCAATTAATTTCAGTTCAATAAAATATATTACGTGAAGTCGAATCAATTTAATTAAATTCAGTTGCTTTAGCTCCCATAAAACTTGCTTGAAATTTAAATTAAATTTTTAATAATTTTGATTCAATTGAATTCAACTTTATACATTCTAGTTCAATTTCAATTAAAGTTTAATTCACTTCAGCTCAATTCTATGTATTTTAATTCAATTTCAATTCGATATCAATTTGATTCAAATTATATCTGAATTCAATTTCATGCGATTTCAATTCAATTTATTTTAATTTGAATTCAATTTTAAATCAATTTATATTCAATTAAATTTTACGTCAATTCAACTGAATTAATTTCAGTTCAATTAAATTTATTTTAATTCGAATTAATTTAATTTCAATCAAACTTTTATTTAGTTTCAAGTACACTTTAATTAATTTCAGTTTATTTTTTTATAATTCAGATTAATTTTAAGTTTTAATTAATTAATTTTTATTTCGAATTCAATTCAATTACAATTCAATTTCATTTAACTGTCAGTTCGATTTTGATTAAATTGATTTCGATTGCACTTTCAATTCACTTTCAATGCAAATTCAAATCAATTCGTTCCAATCAACTCAATTAATTTAGTTCAATTAAATATATTGCAAATCGAATCAATTTTATTCAATTCAATTGCTTTAATTGCCATTAAATTTTCTCTTTAATAAAAGTGCACTATATAAATTTTTCGAAATTTTTTATGTGCAATTGGCAACTCCGAAATTTGGCAGCTGTCATCTACGACTGTTCCGTTTTTTTAGAGTTGAGCGCTGCGCTCAGCTTTACGAAAACAATCGAACAATTCGAAGAACAATTCCCAGACCGAATCATCTCCTGAAATTTAGATAGCAATTCTCTTCTTCTTCTTCTTGACTGGCATGACAGCCCGATTACGAGACTAAATGCTTGATTACACGTAACGAGTCGAGTGACGAGACATCAAAATGGTACTAGGCCGAAAGAATTGGGATAGCGAGCAAAAGCGACGAGTTGTTCAAACGTATTTCGACACGCGGCGAGTCAGTTCGGTTTTACAATGCACAAAATGAACTAAGCAACTCGCGCAATTAAACTCATCTGAGCGAAAAGTGATGTGTGACGCATACCGCACGTCACGAGCGATGCCGCATGTGACGAGCGATTGCACGAATCGCTGCGAAAAGAGAAAAATATAACGGTAAAGTAGTGGTCGCTCGGCCTAGCAAACAAAATGTGATTCTAGTGGCTCTCTCGCCACTTTCGTCGATCACTGACTCAATCAAGAACTCGCCTTACCGTTTAGACGAAACGAGTACTCGTTCGAGTTGCTGTCTTCTCACTCTACTCGTTACGTGTAATCAAGCCATAAGGCCTAGCTATCTGCAACCAACCGAGTTGTGCGTGCGAATGTTTTTATAAGGTTGGAAGGGACCTACAGTTTAATGCCGATTCCGAACGGCGAGTTGGGAGCTTTTTCATAGGCAATTTTTACTCTTAGAGGTTTGCCATTTTACTGCTGAGACGACAGCTGCCGAAAGAAAAATTGTTGTTTTTTCTTTTTTTTCGGTGTTAACGCAACGGAGTATTCAACTCGCGGGGTCTTGGCTCGCGGCTTCTTGGCTCGTGGCCCAACGCACTAGCTAGCTGAGCTACGGGGGCTGTTTCGATGGCAATTGGTCATCAAAAATGTTCGATCGTTCTTTCTTTGAGGTTTTTTGGAATCTCCAGTCTACGCGAATAATTTCCAAGCTCAAGATCAACATCCAATGCGTTGTTACAGAAATATAGAACCGGATCTTTGACAAAATGCCATAGACAATCAAATAGAGACTGAGTCCTCACAGTCCTCGGATATTGTATTCACAGCATTTTATTCTACTTTATAATGCAATTAAAATATCACCACTTGCTCAATAAATATGCCTTTTATTTTCAAAATGAAACTGTGCACTTTTACGAGGACACTCTACGTAACCTTAAACCCAACAACAACAGTTGCTACAAATTTGTTCCTCTACAAATTCCGTTCAATCAAGTCAGTCGTTATGTTAAATTGGACCAACAGAAGCAACTGCAGTTGTTTTAGTTGCTTGTACAATAGAAGAATTTTTGGTTTTGAAACTGAAATTAAATTTTTGTAGCTTGCATTTTGCCGATTTTAATTGTTTGTAACAAGACTTGAGCTGTAAAAGGTACAAAAAAGTCAAGGAAAATAACAATTTTTAGCCCATAGCTGTCTATGGCCTGCGGCATTTCCTATAGTTGGTCAGTTATGACTAAAACTGTTGCAATTATCCACTTCATCCATTCCAACTTACACACATACGTTCTACAAACGTTCATAAAACATTTCTAAATGCAATTTCATATTCTCACCAGTGCAGATAATCGACGTAGCACACCATTCGCTCTAAACGGCTAAAGATGTCTGTCCTTCGATTGCTGCACAAAAATATTCGATTTATGGACTGCTGTCAGCGCTCGTGTCAGAGTTGCAGCATTTCATTAAATTCGAAATAAAATCATGGACAGCTTTTAAGCTGCTCCGAGCTGCAACAAATAGTCATCCTGAAGCGTTTTGTCCGTTTGGCAGTTAGCCCCGCTCGGCAGTTACTGGGCCACTGGATGCTTTAAATTCACTCTGCCAAAGCGACTTTGGCTTGCAGCGCAATGCAATTTGCCATTCGGGTTATTTTCAAAAAATCAAACAAGTATTGCAAATTGGCACAGCCGGCACATTCAATATTTGTTTTGTGCGTTTTGTGTTGGCACTTTTATGCTGGTTGGTGCTGACTCTGAAACTCTGGACAGCGCTGCATTTGTGTGTATGTGTTTGTGTGTTTGTGCATTTAGTCAAGAACATGAACAGCACCGCATAATGAATGGAATAATGAAATTTATTGCATTTTGATATTTTTGCAAATCGAACGAAACTTATCAATTTTCCCCTCAAACTAATCCACTTAACGATTTCAGTGCATTTCACATTTCGCCACATTTCCCCAATTGTTCATTCACTTGAGCCCTTCTAGCGGGCAACTTTCACTGGCTGACGCAGCGGTGGGCGTGTGTGTGTGTGTGTGTGAGGGAGACTGTGCGGAGTGTTGGTGACGGCGAGGTTTCGCTACTGTTGGCACTGGCATTTGTGTCAGCGCCTGCATGCGGGCGCCATATTTGTATATGCGGATGTCAGTACCGGTGTGTAGGTATGTGTTGTGTGTGTGCACTTGAAGGCATGTCGACGTTTGCATGTTCGGATGTTCTATGTATGTTTGTGTGTGCGCACTGTTGTGTGCCATTGTGCGTTTTTGCAGCGCAACTCTAACGAAAGAGAAATTGAATATTCAATTGTGGCAAAAAGTTACGGGTTGTGTGCCACTCATGACGGCGCATATGTCTGCCTGCATACGTATGCAAGCATATGCACATATATTTGTGTTAGTGAATGTGTGTACATATATAGGTATGTGTCAGTTCCCTAACGTATGTTGAGGAGTAAGTGGACTATTTCAATTGATTACCAACCTGACAGTGGAGCAATTGGTTCTAAAACTGCTTCAAAGCAATGCAAATGAAACCAGATAAAGAACACAACATTTTCATGAGTACATAGTGCGACTTTTTATTAGTTTCTTGTGCTAAAGATTTCTAATTTCGTGTTCCTAAATAAATTTAAGATTCTAAATTAAATATAAATATTTTAAATTAAGTGCCTTTGAAAGAATTCTCAATCTTCGCTGATGACTGTCTCCACAACTGGTTCAAAGTGATGAAACTGAGTGTCGATTGAATTTTATATATAGGACTGAAGTCAATTGAAAACATACTTGTGAATTTCTGTCTGACATTTGAACTTCAAAAAGTATATAGGCGCGTTTCAGTAGCAATTGGCTCAATTATTTGTATCCTTAACTATAGTCAAATTGCTTTCATTCGAGCACAGTTGTACCTCAATAAGCTGGAATGGTTGGGAACAGAATCATTGCATATAATCGACTTTCACCAATGATTGACATACAATTTTGTATATGTTTTTAAAAAATTTTTTTTTTTCAACTTCCTATATCAAATATAACGAAAAGCCAAAATAGATATAATCTTACATAACTCAAAAGGAAAAAAGAAATTTATTTAAAATTTTTTTATTTAAAATTTTTTAAATTCTTTTTTATATCTCCTTACAGAAAGGAAGAAAAAAAATTATTTTTCATTTAAACTTTTTTTTATTTTTAAGTTTTTTTTAATATCTTCTTACATATTCTTCTTACAGTAAGGAAGAAACTACCTTATTTTTAATTTTTAATTTTTATTTTTTATTTTTTAATCGAAAACTACTTTTCTTTAACGTTATTGAAAAGCATTGCCAAGATGGTTCGACACTCAGATTAATTTTAATCAACACCCAACACAGAATGAAACGGCATTGTCCTCTCTTGGGATATTACAATGAACTTTTTTGAAGCCTTAAAATGCTCATTGCTGAGAAACCAGTAAGCTGCCTGTCTTACATAACCTAACCTAACGTTCCCGGTTACCTGAATTCTGAATAATCGGGGTTCGAATTTGCTTCAGTGTTGCCCAACACACTGCCGCTTGTTCGCCCATATTTTTTGCATAATTTTTGTTCTTGTTTTTTATGCAGCACTCTATGTACGCCGAGCATTGCTCAGCCGTTCGTCGACTATGCAATGTGCGCAATTTTTGTTCGCTGTTGTTGTTTCTGCTGTTGTTGCATATGCAGATGATACTTCAAAGTTAAACGTTTGTTAAAATACAAACAATTCGCATTCTTGTTTGCTTTTGTCTACACAACGCCACATGCACACAAACACATATGTGGTTATTTAATTTGACAGGGGAAACGTTTAAAATAATTTAAAAAATTTCATGCCTACTAGCATTTGAGTTCTATGCAACAAATACTGTTAATAATAACACTGTGCAAGTTGAAAATTCAGGCATGAGGGGGACTTACAGAGCGACTTTTCTATGGTGTACTGAAATATGAAATGAAATATAAAAGTGATATTTTTGTTTTTTCTGAATATATTTTTTAACATTGAATTGATTGCGAATGTGAATATGAAATGGCTTTGGACCCAGAGACAAGTTAGAAAAAAATTAAAAAAAATAGTCAGAAAAAACAAAAGTATACATTTTTATATTTCATTCTAAAGGGAATTTCACAGGCTACAATATGGTTGCAAACTTATTGTACCTTAGTAATAGATTTTTTTCGAGAAAAAATCCGTTAACAAAAAAAAATTTTATAAAAACTGTTCTTTCGCTTAAAACGTTATATTAGTACATACTACGTATCTAATGTTACATATTAGAAGAAAGGTATGAAAAATACCTTTCGTTTGATACCCATATCGTGTAAATCAGTTTTGATAAAAACTTTGAACTTTGACGCCGAGCCACGCCTTTTATGGGCATTTCCCGGGCAACATTTTTAATTTGTGAGATGCAGGAGCCAACCCTCTATATAAAAGCATACTCATTTATTTTTTTCACGAGGGTTCGCTGTACTGTTTTATGCCTCGACGAAAGTGGGGTTTTTGAGACATGTTTGTCGAAAACACAGTTTGAATGTATTTTTGTTTTGTGTTGGTGTCTTAAGCTAGTTTGTTGGTCGTTAAAATATCTACAAATTTGCCGAAGACTGTAAAGCGATATTCGAAACGAATTAGGACCTATTAGCATTTAAAAGTTCGAAGACTTAAGCGACGAACTCGACGGAAATAAGCAAAATTCAAAGTCGGATTTCTCATAAACTAGAGCCAATCCAGCCAAACGGCTGGTGGAGCTCAACTCAGTATACCTATAGAAAAGTCTCTGAAGGTCCCGCCATGTCTGAATTTTTGAGGGTAAATTTCACGCACAGTGTAATTATTGTTTGTGTACAGAAAGAAAAATTTCCAAAATGTTTGCCCATGGAAAATGTGTGTTTTGCCTGGTTTCGTTTGCAGATTTAAAACTAAAAAAATGTTGGTAAACAAGTTTGCAAAATATCATTCGGCCAACAAGTATTTTAGCTTTAAATTGGTTGGAAAGTTTTATGATTAACAAGCAGTTGTGGCTTTAAAGGGATCGGAAACTTGAAGGGTTGACGTAGAAACAGATTTAATGTTTGAAGTCCTCGTATAAAACAAATACAAATGACCTAATACATAATTAAAATTCTATATTTAAAATAAAAAATTTTTTTTTTCTAAATTTAAAAAAATTTGTTAAATGACTGTAAGCAAGAAAACGCTGCTGCCCAAAAATATTATAAGTGTAAACTAAAATTTTACTATCCATTTCAGTTTATTGCTTTCCTTTCATTGCATTGTTTGATGCTTTGTCGATGTGAACTTTTGCAAAATTTGGCATAAATGAAATTTTCCACTGGCCGCAAGTTGCCGCAATATTTCAGCTAAAGTCAACTGCATTGCATTATAAAACTCAAGAGGCCATGCTTGAAATGCAACCTTAGCCCCTGAGACCCACACCTCTCGGCACACAAACAATCAGAAACAATTAAGCGCACAACCTCAAGCCGAGCATAATTTTGTATTACGGCAGCAACGTTTCAAATTATTGTTGCCAGCAAAAACGACCAAGAAAAAAGGCCACACAAAAATTCGCGTTGAACGTGCAACTCCCGCAAGTACTTAATGAGCGGGTAAGGAAAGCGATAATTTCGCACTAGAAAACGAGACTGGCACGCACACTTGCGCACACACTACACCTACACACTCACACTCACACACACACACACACGTACAACGAGTAGAGAAAATAATAATAAAGCAGGCAGCTGCCACAACAAGCACGCCGCAAATACGACTATAAGATATATTAAATGTTGTTGTTGGTGTTTTTGTTTTTAAATTGCAACATTTTCCGCAATGTAATAACAGCAAATGCGGCTTATTTGAAATATTCAGCAATCTTGTGCTGCAGCAATTTTCACGCTGCCACGTCGCCGCAAGCCACATGGAAGTTAATAAGTACTGAATTCCGGCAATTTTATGCAACCACACGGCGACAACGGTGTGGGGCAGTGGCGTCAGCGGTGAACTGATGCCCGTTGCTCGGTGCAAGGTTGCACAGTGGCGCTGGAACAATGCAGCAATAATAATAATAAAACCTTTTAAAACACGAAAAAAACGACCATAAAAAACGTTGCAAGCACTGAACGAGCGAGAGAAGAGGAGAGAGAGGAACAATCGCTGCAACAAGCACGAGAGATTAAAGCTAAAAGTCCATGGTGACCGTCACACGTTCACCTACAATCAAGATTAAAAAAAAAACGTGAACGTTGTAGTTTTTGTTGCGTTGTGCTAATCGCCAAGTTGAGCTTCTTCACTATATAGTTTTTTTTTTTTTTTGATTCGAGGGCAACTGAAATACAGGTCAAGGATAAATGCAAAATTGAATTAATATTGATTAAATGATTAAACCTATTAACACTCCGATGCCCAACAAGGTCCGTAGGGACCTATGGCGTTTTAAAATCCGCGACATTTCAATACGGAGGGAGTGATGAGCTGGAGATTTTATGACTTCTATAAATGGAATATTTAGAAGCTGTTAAAATAGATTTCGGCACGATTGCATGTATTTTACTACCATAACTATCGCATTGAAGTCATTTAGGGCGTCGATGCCCGACAAGGTCCGCAGGGACCTTGTAGGTAGCTCCATATAATTTGCTTTTATTTTTTGTTAGTAACTATAAATAGTTAGTGCCAAATATTGATAGCAGCACAATTTCAAATAAATCATTGAAATTAAAATACGTACGGTGATTGGGATCAAATTGATATGCCGCCGTACGCGCTTTCATAACTGAGCATGAGTGAACAACAAGCAGTAATGCAGACTTTGGTCAGATATTTGGAAAACAATGAAGAACCTTATTCATTCACCGAGAAGACAAATTACAAAGATTTCTTGCCATACAATGAAACATATGATGCTGAAGTTGAACTGAATGTCACTCTGGCGGTTGAAGCTGACTCCGACGACGATGATCAAACTCCATTATTAATTTGATAATGGCTGAAGGTATTGCCTAAGTATATATAAAAATGATGAAAAACTGAATAAAAATAAAAATAAATATATATAAAAACCCATTACTCTAAAAAAAAATGCCATACTTGCAGCGGCATACATGCATGAACAGCTAAAGCAAAGTTAGGCAACTAAATGCAATTATTTTGTATTGTATACGTTTTTACCTATCTGTCTGTAGTAACAAATACACATGTGTTTACTAAAAAATATATACGAAGCTTAACTTTTTGGCTCTCCAAACACATCTACACACATTTTGTAACCCTACATTATAAAATTACACATCTTATATGCAATATTACAAAAAAGGTCCCTGGGGACCTTGTTGGGCTTTGACCGTGTAAAAAATTATCGGTTATCGGAGTGTTAAACAAATAAATGGGTCACACATTTTTAAATACTGATGGATATGAAATGTCTGATACTTGCATGAACATAGATTTGCAGTTGTGACAGATTTGAATAAATGTCAAATGTACAAACGATGAGATGAATTTCACAATTTAACCCTAATATGCCGAGGGACCTAAATGTATGTAACTATGCCTACATTTTAAGGCATCGCACAGTGATTCGACAGGATGAATAAAATAAATTTTGCCGAAAAATAGGTGTTCAGACCACTTTTCAATTTAAATTATTTTCTGAGATCAGAAGATATCGGATGAAGTAATTACATTATCCACAAAGAAAAAATGCTTCTTAAAATAAAAAAAATCCACTTTCACATATATTTTTTAGATATTTTTCTCTTTGCCAATTTTCAGATTTTTTATTTAGAAAAATATTTTGAATTAAAAGTGAAGTAAAAGCCTTAAATTTGCAAATTTTGAGAAAACATGAAAAGCGAATATGGCCACATCAGTTCTGAATCTATGTTGAAAATTTTAGCAACTTCTTGGTAACCATGTATTTAAAAAATACAAATAAAATATCTGTTTACATTTTTTTTGTGAAAAAAGCTTCAACTTTGAGCCGCTTTTGCACACACACCAATAAATTTTGTGCACAGATTTTTTTGGGGTTTTCTTAGCTTTTTTAGTTTTCTTTTCTTTCCTTTCAACTGACATCAAAATCGATAAATTCTAGGACTATACATTTTTGGCATTTTGTCTATGGAACGAATCACTGTGCATCGGTTAGTTTATTCAGAGAACAGTTTTCGCAGCACCAGGTGTACTAAATGTAGTATGTTCGGCAATTCTGGGTTAAGAAACTAAAGATGACGCATGGGTAAAAATATTGGGTTGGCACGAAAGAAATTTCGGTTTTTACAAACAGATGGCGTTAGGTTTGTTTTGGAGAACTTTTGTCTATTTATGACTTTTTCCTTAAGTGACATTTGAAGTCGCCTTCCTCTTTGGTTGAGTATGTGGCTAGTTTAGTTTTGAACAATTTTAGCTTAGAACGGGTTAAATTAATTTTGTATCAATATTTTTTAACTACAGAAAAATTATTTAATATTTTTGGCCAAATATAAAATTATCACTTTTTGATTTTATTTATTTTTTATTGATGTCTGCGCCGAATTCGCAGACATCAATTAGAACACAAACTTTCCCTGAAATCGCAGCAAATTCGTTGAAATTATTTTTGGGATAACGGTACAATTTTTGTTATTTTCTTCGAATTAACTTCTAAAAATATTAATTTGTTGGTGCCTACTTAAATTAAACCCATTAAATCAATCGTAGCTTTTGCTATAAGATGACAAATAGGTCAAGTTGCTCTCAGGTAACTTTGGGGTCGAAAGGGTTAACAAATCTTGAAATCGTAAAGAAACTCGATATTAACGCATAACGACTGAACGTATTGCAGTCGACCCTCTTGATGAATTAAGGGCCATATACAACAACAACAAACAAAACGAATCATGATGCAAGTATTGAACCAGCTCAAACCTGCATTGCATCAAAAAGAGATGATGCTGTCAATTAGGTGTGATTACAAAGGTATTGTGAAGTTTGAACTGTTTTCAAGGAACCAAACGATCAATGCAGTTGTTTACTTATTGTTAACATTTAAGGAAACTGAAAAATCAAGGAAAAGTTATTAGAATTGACAAATTGCAAACGTATCGTGTTCCAACACCTTAATGCAGGGCCTCACCTATCTTTGAAGATTGATTGAGATTATGCCTTATATTTCAAAACTCTTAGAATTGTACAATTTTGACTTATGTTGATGATCTGCAGTCGACGTTAGTTAACATTTTTACTTATAAAGATCAAAAGTTCTATGAGCGCGAAATCATACAGTTGCCAGAAAGATGACAAAAGTTCATTGTACAAAGTGGGAAAATTTGTCATTGATTAGATATTAAATCTTATTTTACATTACAAAACCGAAACAACTATCTTGCCAACCCAATATACAACTTTCGCAACTCATAATTCACAAACAGCAATACAACACGAAACTTGTTTTCTATGTGACTTTTATTCCAATGTATTTTGAATATCATCAAAGTGAGGTAGGTTTGCTGCCGGAAATATTCAGCGTTTCCCTGATTCACACTTTCTTTGTACTAAGAAAACAAAAGTTTGGAAATAGAGAAAGTACTCATTATTCTATTTATGGCGGTTCTTGTTCCAGCGCCGGTCGTTGCCGAGTGCTGAGCGGCTGCTTATGCAGCGCCACTTAGAATGCTGTGTTAAATACTTGTGCACAGCCTTAGCACGTCAAGCGGCAGAGACTGCGCACGAGCGCGGGTGAATGAATGCGAAAACAGTCAAGGCTGAAAGTATGCGATTTCAGCACTTTGTTGCGTACTCGAACTGCAACACTGCCGCCTGAAGGGTGGCGCGCCACAATTGCAACGACTTAAATGTCAGCCATTATATAGCATACACCCGCATACAAGCGAACCAACCCAACACACACACAGACATTCATAGTCGTGCTGGCCTTCCTGTTCATACACTATTCACTTTCGCATTTTCCGCACCAATCGCGCTGAAATAAAAAGTAAAAAAAAATCTCAAAAATTGGAACACGTCCTTACAGCATCAGCAGTTGCAGCAACGTAACGCTGGCAGCTGCAGTAATAAGCAACAGTCGCCTGGTGCCGGATAACACCAGCAATGAATCCGTATTTATTGTTTGGTTTGCGCATAATAACTCACATTTATCTCGCATTGTTTTTATTTTCCTTTTTTTTTTTAGCTGCGCTCTCGTGGCTTGTTTGTTAACCTCAAACATTAGTGGTTGACCTTAGCGTTGCACAGCATACACACACACACACAAACACATTTTTGCATTGTCAACAAACATGGCGGAAAATTGCACCCAGTAGATGTTGCGGCATTCAATGTGTGAAAAGAAAAGTAAATATGAAAATGTTAAATTTTTCAATAAATACGAAAAATTGCGAGTAATTTAAAAAAATTATATCATAATGTATAATGAATTCTTATTTATGGTTTTAATTATGAGAACTTATTCTCTTATTTCGGTTTTTTCATGAATTTAAGAAAAGATGTGCTGAATGGATGTAATTAAATCTTTATTTATAAATATAATTGTGTGTCCTTACTGACTGACTAACTGATTGACCGATTCATCACCATCCAGCTTTACCCATTTCAGCTACAAACATGAAATTTAAAATGTAGGTCACTTTCACTTTCGAAAATAAACTGTCATTAAGATGGCATTTTTTAAATTCAGCGTCTAAAAGAGCAACACATGGGTAAAGTTGTTGTACCAAAAACTTGATGGGTCTATTGATTGTAATCTTGATGAGAATATTCCAAAATAAAAATAATTAGACATGTAAAATATTTTTCCATATTTTGGAGACCAAAATTTGACAGGATCAACAAAGGATTAGAACAACAAAACATTAATAAAAAACAAAATTGGTGAGAACATAAAAAAAAAAGTTTTACACATGATTTATATATTTTTTTTAAATCAAAACTTAAAGGGGTGAACAAATAGTTAAAAGTTTGTATGGCGAAATATGATTTAATGAGCTTTTGGACTTCAAACGATACGAAGGTACCTGGGTACCTTTTGCATTTTTGAGGTAAAAGTATCCTTCTTTCGGCCAAGGACAGCGATGCTGATATTTTTAGTATCTTCCTAAAAATCAATTTTTTATCTATTAGAGACCTTATATAGAAAGAAATCTTTTTCTAGATAACTTTTAGAACCGCTTTTTGAACTTGATCTTGAACTTTTTTTGGGTGCCTTCATACAAAATACAGTAAAACAATACAGTTTCAACGTGAAATGACTCGTTCATACTTATTCGAGTCAGAGCAAGTTTATTCAAACAAGTAGTGGACCAAATTTGAAATTTGCATTCAGCGTTGTATTTCAAGATAAGTTAAATTCATTACAACCGATCGAAGTCAACGAAGATTTTGTTCTTTGAAAGGGGAGGCTTACTTTGGAAGATAAGCGAAGCCGCTGAGACCTGGTAGTATTGCATAAATATTAATTTAGTTCAAGCCCTATGTTCGACTTCTAGTTCGGGCTGGTTAAACACTCGTCTTCTTCTCTCAGTGCTCAGAAAACGTAGATCAGAATTATTGGAAACTTGCAAGTGCACTCTTGGCAAGTAATAGAAAAACTTCAAAATGTCAACGGATCCCCATTCGTTTGAAATGTGTGTTGTAATACATGTTGAAAAAAACCAGTGATGCATACACATTTTGAACTGTTGGGATTTGTGGTACCACAACGGGCCCTAAGAGACCTAAGTGCATCTTATACAGAGGCAGCCACTATAATCTAACACAACCTAGTATTACTCTATATTGTATATATAAATCTGTGCTGCTACTGAACTCATTCGTTCATCACTTTGCACCATGAAAACGTACCTCTAATCCTTACAGTACCGGGTAGCATTGTTCTTGTTGTAGTTGCCAACACTTGAGCAATCATAGTTTAACTTGAAATATTTTTTAGTGCTTTTATTTGAGTTGAAAAGTATTCAAGTCGTGGACAGCTTTTCGATGAAAATCTTTAGCCGTAACTTTGTGTTGAAATATTAAAATTTTAAAATAACCTTCAAAAACTTTTCCACAAGGCAATGAAAAAATAGCAATAAGAAAAAATTGCATATATATATTTAAAACAATGCATAACACTGGCGAAAAAATATGTAAAAACAAGAAAAGGAATGCTTTCACTTAAACTTAAGTTTAACGGGAAAAGTTCCACTAACAATAAGTTACAGTAACTCAAGGAAAAGAGAAAATGCTAAAGCGTCCGAAACGTGAACGGGACGAGATTGTGGAGATGGCAAAAATCAACATTTTATATACTTAACATTAAAAAGTGACACAGAGAGAAAGGCAAATGTTGTTGAAAAGTTCTGCGCAACTTAACTCAAAGAGAAGTTTTATCATTGTTGTAATTTTCTAGAGTCGAAAAAAGTCAAGCTGGCAGCGCTCATTGCGCATTGTAATCCACGGGCGGGCGAATGTGTTATGTGACAGAGCCACACATACAACGTTTAGCAAGGGGCAAATGGACGGACAGACAGGCGCCCAGACAACCGCAGTGCAGCCACGCAACCAGATAGAACGCACCGACACACTTTAAGCTGCAATGCTCGAATGTAATGCAGACAACTGCAGACAAGATGAGTGGGTCTTAGTCGTTTTGCTTGGGCCGCATGCTTTCACTGGCAGCAGGCTTTGCTGCCAGGAACTGTCTGGGCTGCCCGACTGGTTGGTTGGCTGGTTAGGGCTGACTGGTGCTGTCGTCCTGGCTATTTGCAATTCGATTGTGTTATTGTTGCTGCACAAAAAATATGCACTGCAATTAAAGTCACATCAGCTTATGTCGAGAGGTTTGTGTCGTTTGCCGAGTTTTGTCGAAATTAAATGCGCCAACAGACTCGCATTCTGACTGCAACACAAAAACTAAATACTCCACAAAAATAGTCTGCACAACACAAAAAACAGCAACAAAGCATAAAAATAACAATAGCAACAGCAAGAACAGCCATTGCACAAAGACGGCAACGGCGCTGTTGCTGTCGCAGTCCTATGACATTGCTGACATGAATGTCAAGCAACAGTTTTAATGCGCTTGCTTTTATTTATTTTTTTATTGTTGTTGTTGTTGTTATTATCATTATTGTCGAGTCATTGTTGGCATTGTTAGTGTCGCTGGTCTGGCATCGTTATTCCGCTGTGCCACATCATTCTTTCACCTCTCGCATGTGCTCCGTCTCGCGCGCGGAGTCTTCTTGTATTCACCAATGGCTGCTGTGCTTCCTCCTGCAAACACATACACACACACGGTGTATACGTGTATATCTGTGTGTTTATAGGCAATGGCTGTATGCCTGACGCTGGCACGCGGGCGCAACTGACGCCTTTGTGCCTGGGAGTGGCATTAACTGGTTGATTTTAATATTACTAAATTGTCGGCTTCTTGCTGTCACCTGTTTATTATCCACTGCAATTATTGCTTGTGTAATTTGCAATTTTCTGCATTCTCTCTTTCATTGCAGGCTATTTCTGGCACATAACAGACCTGCACCTGGACACCATTTACTCGACGGAGGGCGATGTCATGCGAAGTAAGTGAAATGAACATTTTTCTAATTATCTCTTGGACTTTTTTTGTAGTAAGTAAGCAACAAAGCCCACAAGTAGCGGTATTCCGGCTCACTCGATTTGAGATAAAATATCGGATGATCGAAACAATTTCAATTTGTAAACGGACATTTTTAGCTTTCTTCGCTTTCGAAACCACTTAATTGAAATTTATTTTATTATTTTATTTTATTTTATTTTATTTTATTTTGTTTTATTTTTATTTATTTTATTTTATTTTTTTTTTTTTATTTTTTTATTTTATTTTATTTTTATTTTTTATTTTTTTATTTTATTTTATTTTATTTTATTTTATTTTATTTTATTTTATTTTGTTTTATTTTATTTTATTTAATTTTATTTTATTTTATTTTATTTTATTTTATTTTATTTTATTTTATTTTATTTTATTTTATTTTATTTTATTTTATTTTTTTATTTTTTTATTTTATTTTATTTTTATTTTTTATTTTTTTATTTTATTTTATTTTATTTTATTTTATTTTATTTTATTTTAATAATTTAAAGTTTTCAAATAATTTAAAAATTTCAATTTTCCACTTATCAAATAGGAAAACTCTTTAGTCATTCAGTTTTTAAAACTCATTAAGCAATTGTCCTCTGTGGTCCTTGTTCATACATTTCATCCATCTCAACGCTACACAACATTGCGCAATTGATGTGCCGCATTGGTGAATGACCCTTTAGCAACTTCATGTTAGGAAAAAGGCCAAATTAAAATCAGACAAAGGCGGCATTGAATATGGCACACAACCAAACAACCCACGAAACAACCAACAGAACGCAACAAAATGGCTTAGCGTGTGGCAGAACGTGCTGCACGTTACATGCCGCTCGTTAAGCTGCAAATCCAACAAATGCTGCAAATGCACTTTCGCATTACCACCCTCTACCCCTCCCCTCACTTCGCGTTTCCTGGGCAATGCGCATTGTAATTGTTTCGATCAAATTAAAAATGTATTTCTATTGCGCGCATCTTCTCCTATGTTCGTTCGACTGCCAGCACAGTTTTGTTTTGTTGCGATTTTCATTCGAGGCTCATTATTGTGTCGCCGCCGTGCATTCGACTTTAATTTCTTATTATTTGTTATTTGCTTTCACACACACACACTCACTTGAACAGCCACTGACACATTTCAGTTGCTGTCGCCTTGGATGAAGGAGAAAGCGCAGCAAGTACGGATTCTCCCTTTGGCAGGGACAGAAAATAAAACAATAGCGAAAAAAACCAAAAGAAGGGCGAATTTCCGCTGCCACTTTTAACGGAAATTCTACATTTAGCCCGGTTTGCTGCTGCTGCTGCTCCTCCCGTTCTTGCGGCCACTTTAACTAAATTTCACTTGTTTTCATGTGTTCCATTTTAACATTCTTCGCTCTTTTGCAGGTTGCTGGCGCATGGAACGCCAGTCGCCCAGCTCGTCCACACGCCCGCCGGGCCGGTTCGGCGATTACCTCTGCGATAGTCCTTGGAGTCTAATTGAGTCGGCTGCCAAAGCCATGAAGTCGCGCCAAGGCGACAACGTGGAGTTTGTGCTATGGACGGGGTAAGTGCGTCTGTTTACCTAATTTTCGTGCACTCGCTGCTACGCAAAGCGAAAAAAGTAAAAAGCATAAAGTGCGCCGTAAATAGATCGTAATTTGTTTAGTTGCGCACAGCGACCGGTAGGACGCTAATAGGTTGAGTTCTATGCCAAAGGAAGACGACAAACCTTATCAGCCTCTCTGTCACTTTTGCTGGATATGAAACGGAAATTAAGCGTACAGTTTGAGCTAAAAATGATTCAAAAGCTTCAAACGAATGCGTTGAGACGCTGAAGCAAATGCTTTTACAAAAATTGCATTTGGCCATTTGTGCTGGTCGTTTGGGTTAAGCTGCTGTCAAAGCATATTTATAGAAATCTCACTGCGTTTCGTTGGCTCGCTCATTGATAAATCGCAAAAATTTGTATCTCGTAATGCAGTCACAAACGAGCCAAAGCAACCGCATTGTGGCATTTGCCAGCATTACGAAATATAAAACCAAACACATGGCAGAGCAGTCGGCTTCGGCAACTGTGCGGAGCCAACAGAAACCACATCAAAGTAATAAAAGCCAATCAGAGTTGCAGTGTAGTTTACGCAGCTCTAGTTGCACGCACACAAATACATATAAATGTACATAGTATAAAACCCACAAATGCTTAGACATACACGTACACACACACACACAGAACCAAAATTGTGCTACGAAAGGTAAATTATGCGTCAAGCCCGCAACTGAAATTTCGTTGTTGTCCTTGAGTAAGATTAGTGCGTACATCCAGCTTGAAACTACCCAGCGCACTCACACAGCTTACGCAATACACTCCCCAGCTTCCTAAACTCCCCAAGCTGAGAACTTTAAATCAGCTAAGTAGGCAGTAAAATTTACAAGCCAGTTGTCAAATTATCTCCAAATGTTGTTCGCGTAAGCAAAAAAATCGAATATTAACTGAGAAAGGCTAAGACTCCACATCACATCTTCAAAACATAAATTTATCACATTTTAACCGAACACTTGGGCTACCGACTGTTTGGCCCGCAGAAGTTAATCAAGTACCAAAAATGGCTCAGAATTCAACATTCGAAGCAAATCATTGCTTGAGTACTTTGTTTGACGCATTCATCTGATTTGGCACCGTGCCACATGTACCTTTTCAAAGAAATGCATTTTCCGATGAAAGGGGAAGACGTCAAAGCCATCTAAACAGCTTGTACTGATAGCCTGAAGGATATTACTAATTAAAAGAAATGGTATGCATTGTTGTGAAAGATGATATTTGTTCGTACAGTCTTGTAAAACACACTTAAGACTCAATGCATTGTCTATGCAGAGCGAAGCATTTAGCAAATACCTTCGCCCAAGGAGTTTCTTAAGAAGTTTTTGATGTGGAAATTAACGTGGCATTTGTTGCTGTAGTTACAAGCAAAATAATTACATAAACCTTCGATAAGAAGCTTTACTTTTGAAAACACAACCGAATCGAATTTCTTATCTTTAAAGTATGCCACGCTTTTTAAACAGTTTAAAGATGAAAAGATTTTTTTACTAATGTGACAATTAAGGATGCAAAATGATAGTCATTGTTGATGAATTATAGGCTATGTAGTATAACTGTTATGTCACTCTTTTATATATCTGTGCGTACAACTTTTTAACCCAATATCATTTGAAGCCATATTTTTCACCAGCAATTTTTGTTGGAGGGTACAACCCTCTGAAACCCCCGCTCCCCTGTGTGCATCACTGTCCGTACCTGCAAGTATAATGATAGAAAGTTCAGAACTTTTCTGCATAATTAAAGAGGAAGATGCATGAAACCTAAAAAGCTTAAAGAAACTATTGAGGGTTTTTCCATTTCAAATTCTTTATTTTTTTTTTCTTCAAGTAGGTATTGCTTTATTATTATTTGATTGCTTTTACATAAATCCGCTTTTACAATGACCAACACTCAGGAGATGTTCCACTTCGCAGCAATTCATCTCAACAAAAAAAAACAATATCCATTTTAAATCAAAATTTTGATTGAACACATTCAGTTTAATTTAAAATTATAAACCAAATCTCCGAAAGTAATGAATACGAATAATTCTAGTAAATATTAAATTATTTCAAAAAGTTTTCTTCCAAATGCAAAAGAAAGTAACTGCAATGCAGTCAGCTGCTGCCACATATATACTTGCGAGTATTGTATGTATGTATGTATAAAATTACTAAGCTTCACAGTATATTTGCCAGCAGCCGGGAATTATCTCGAACAGGTGCTGACCATTGCTGCAATGAATTTTTTCTGAAAAGACAGCTTATTTGTTTCGTTTTCTTTTCATATCAGACGGTGGCGGCGTTGATAGCTAACTTCGGCCTATTTCTATTTGTTTTTAGAACTTGCTCACTCTATAGACACGCCCCAAATAGGCTATAAACACCAAACACATACACACACAGGCATATAGACACACACACGCACTGGCGCTTGTTGGTGTTTTCAATCAATTTTCAATTTGCTTGGAAATTATTGGCGCAGAAGTAAGCACTTTGCAAATCAGCTTAATGGATTTGCACAAATTTTCTATTTAATTTTCAAATACACACCGCGCACGGAACCACTAAATATAACTCTTAGACTAGAGCCCAACCGTACACCAACAACAACCATGCAAAATCTATTCAATAAAATGTGAACATTTAAGACGAAACGCTTTCGAGGTTGCTTACTTATTTACTTTTTTAAAGTCGCACTAGAAACTGAAACGGTTTGGTGTGCAGTAGAGGGTGGAGGCAAGTCGCAGCAACAATTAATCTGATATCTAATTAAAGCACTCCCCGATGCCGCATTAAAAAGTCGGCATGAAATTTTTTATTGCTGCGACGCAAAAGGTTCCTCCACTCGGCCCATCGCACGGCGAACGAAAAAGCGTTGAGCAATGCGCAGCCTCCATGCTGGTGTCCGCTCTGCTGGCTGCGCATAGCGCAAAAATAATTAAGATAACAAGAGTTTTATGATTCATAAAAAGCGAAACTTACTGCAACTACCAGCCAGGTGAAAGGGCACAAATTATGAACGGGCGACCGAGCAACTGCGGCTCTGGTCGAAAGCGGATGGGCGCAAAATCATAAAAAACAACAAAGTACAACGCAACAAGAACAACATTTGAAATTGCATTAAATTTAATTGGAAATTGAACTTATGTGCGGCAGCCGTGGGCGCTGTGCTCTGTGAGCGCAGTTTCAATTGAATTGAAATGTCAATTTTTTTTAAGTTACTTGACACGACACTATTTAATTTCATTTGGAGAGGTGCAAACGAACGTGTGACAAAAAGTTCCCTAACGAAATCAATATGCGTCGGTTTATACTTGAAAACATTATTATGAAAAAACCTTCAAACCACAGTTGAGAAATCGCATTCAACGGGTGGTAGTCAGTGTTCATCCGGATGATTTTCGGAAGCCTGGCCTTAATCCTTAATGATAAAGGGTGTGCACACCAAAATCGGGACACTTTAAAACTCCTGTATCTTTTAAAATAAAACTCTTTGAAAAGTAAAATTTTATACGTAAGTTCTCCATGACTTGGTTTTCAATATTCAATTAAAAACAATTTTCAAAACCCGTTTTATTAGTGAGAAAATGGCCAACGAAGACGAACGTAGAAAACTCATCTTGCACGAACACACTACGATTCCCAACCTCAATATACGCCGAATTACAAAAAAGCTAAATTTTGCACCATCGACATGCAGTAAAGTGTTGAAAAATTGTAATGAAAGGCTGAGGGTTGATTGTAAAGCGGGTAGTGGTGGTGACCATGGCCAGAAGAATGCTAGATGCACGAAGAAAGTGATTGCCGCATTTAAAAAAAATCCGCGAATGTCAAGTCGTTCGGTGGCTTAAATCGTGGAGAAATCGTCATCCTTCGTCCAGAAAGCCAAGAGGCGAGCAAGCTTGAAGAGTTAAAAGGATCAAGTAGTACCAGATCGGGACGCGAAACGAAATCTCACCGTGTAGCACCGTTGTCGTAGCTTGTTCGAAAATTTGCTAACGAAATTCAGTAGTGTGATCATGGATGATGAAACATACTACTTGAACAACTTTACATTTTTAGCTGGGCAAGATTTTTACACAGCCACGAATCGCCAAGATATTGCAGATGAATACAAGGTGAAATCAAGGGCAAACTTCCCAAAGAAGACCATGGTTTGGCAAGCCATCTGTTCGTGCGGTGTTAAAACAAATCCTTTTGTAAGAGTCGGTACAATGAATGACAATATTTACCGGGAAGAATGCTTCGAAAAGTCGCCACACATCAAAACCGTTGTTTTGGCCTGACTTGGCTACTTGCCACTACTCCAGGGAAACTCTGTAGTGGTATGAAGGCAATATTCTCCATATGGGATGGAATATGTACAGCGCAAGTGTGATCCGCCTAACAGCCCGGAACTCCGCCCTATCGAAAACTAGTGGTCGATAGTTATAAGCATTTTAAAGAAGAGTGATGCGAGGGTATCGACAGAAGAAGAGTTCCGGAGGAAGTGGTTGTGGGGGTCTAAAAAAGTGAACGAATTTTTCGTGCAAAAATTTATTGCAGGACTCCGATGAAAAGTGTGGTTGGTGGCTTACGGAGGAAAAAAATAGAAATAAGTCTGAACTATATCGTACCTTAAAGATCGAAGAGTAGAAATAAATTGTAAAAAAAATTCTAGATTACTTTGTTTTATTTTTATATCAGAAAACAAGTGTCCCGATTTTGGTGTGCACACCCTTTAATTAGTATTCGAATTAAAGATAAATAGCAAGCGGGTGTTATCCAGTATCCGTGGCCTATAAATTCCCAATAAAATAAAATAAAATAAAATAAAATAAAATAAAATAAAATAAAATAAAATAAAATAAAATAAAATAAAATAAAATAAAATAAAATAAAATAAAATAAAATAAAATAAAATAAAACAAAACAAAATAAAATAAAATAAAATAAAATAAAATAAAATAAAATAAAATAAAATAAAATAAAATAAAATAAAATAAAATAAAATAAAATAAAATAAAATAAAATAAAATAAAATAAAATAAAATAAAATAAAATAAAATTAAATTAAATTAAATTAAACTTAATTAAACTAAGCACACCCTGTATTGTTATTAAATAATTTTATATGGCTTTTCACTTTGCAAATGAAAACAATTTTCTTTTGTTTGTCTTTCATTTGCTTTCTGTACATAGAAACAATCACACACATCCCATACATACCGTTTATATAAAAGTACACAAATGAAATAAATTTACTATGTATTCATGTGTCGATACATACTTAAAATCAGGTACAAGCACATACATACTGTCGGCTGTAAATGGCAAACGCTGGTAATGCTCTTACGCCAACTGCGACGCCAAATCGCCTCGAGTGCATTAAAGGCATTTAAAGTATCAATCAGTGTGTGTGCATATAGAATTTTGTAATTTATACGCTGCATTAGCGAGCCCGGCGTCGACTGTTGCCGCGCGACTGTACGTAACGGCTGTCAGTCGGTTAGTGAGCCGCTGCGCAATTTGGCTGCTTGACAGTTGCCGATTGCCGCGGGCCTGCTGCCATGCTGCTCACAAATCCAATAAGATAATGTTTGTTATTTGTCAGGTTTAAGTGTTATTAAGTGACAATGCAATTACAGGCAACAAATGACAACCGAGCCATGCTCTGCCTGCCGCCGCCTCTTGGCGAATCCCATATATGCTATGTATGTACATACAAAAATGTATGTGGAATGAGTTTGAGCTTTGCAGATGCGTGCTGTAAGCTATTAGACACCATTTTACGTTTGTCAGTCAGTCAATACATTTGCCTCACACACACACAAACAAACACACTCTGAGAATCGTGACTGGCTTTGCGTGTATGTACGCAGTGTAGAATTCGATAATGCTGTCAATGGGCCCATTCGGTTTGACTTTAGCGCTGATTAATTATTGCATTTTATTCAGTGAATGCGAGCACTTCACGTGCTCCAGTGTTGCATTTCTGCCACGTTTTGCTTTTTCAACATTAATCGCTCTTAGTGGAGGCACACACATGCAGCACACGCAGACACGCGCGTAGAGTTTCTAGGGTTAAGTATGTAAATAGCCAATTTGTGCTAATAACGCATTCGCCTTTGGGCGACATTAATTGGCTTTGCTTTGTGTGGAAAAGATCTTCAACCTAACATACACACACACTCACAGACTTACAGAGTTGTGGCGCTTCTGAGTCAGCGTGTGCGTGTGTGTGTGTTCTGATGCATACAAGCGCATTACTGTGCATTGTGTGTGCCCATTAGGGCCATTTTGTGTTAGCGGCTTTTAATAACTGAAACGCAACACGGATGTTACATAATAATTGGGCTTTCCATTTAACACCGTAATGCGCTGATTGCCTAAATTTCAATTCCATAATTACCAGACGCATTCGATAGGCAGACGCAACCCACAAATTGTTCAGCTGCAAAATGGCAAACTGCAATTATCGGGAATAGACGAGCCAAATTTAGCTTCACTGTTCGATTCAGAGCAGCGCTGCTCAGATAACGAGTACTTAGCTGTGAGGTGAGAGAACAAAACACTTATGCAAGGTAGGTAAGCTGGCTGAGTAGATCCAACTGGGCCTCGAGCAATGCTAGTTAAGACTTCTTAGTATTGCGTATCGACGTAAATGTGATTGATGACAATGTGGGTGAGAAGTTCAGCAGCGATTTAATGTCATATTTGGGCTAGAAGACCAGAACAGAACGAGGCCCCTAAGAAAGTGGTAGTTTTGAGATATGAGCAAATAATGTGCTCTCAAGTTTCTTTGACAGCATTTGCTTTGCATGTCCTGCATTCATCGACTCAGTGATGCCCCTGATATCTCTGTAGTTCTTTTTCAGATCACACGTCGATCACAAGCGATGCTTAGAAAGTACGCGCCACGGCCTTTTTTAAAATTTTTCTAATTGCACTTCTCAACACATCAGTCTACGTGCCACTCAACTCTCCTGGTCTTTGTAACTCTTGCAGCGATGGCCTGTCACACTCGGCACACCCGTTCTTCGAGACGAAAAAGCTGGAAATACTGCGCAACATAACCGACCTGCTCGGCCGCACTTTCTCATCGCAGTTTGTATTTCCGGTGCTGGGACATGAGGATGGCTCCACGAACTTTCGGCACATGGGCGAACTGTGGCGGCATTGGCTGCCATCGGAGGCGCTGCACACGTTCGAGAAGGGTGAGTTTTTGTCATTAATCATGTAGTTGAGTTTAGCGCTGCGCTACCTGGCAGCTTCTTGTATTAAGAAATAGGCGTGGCAGCTGCCACATGAGTGTCCGAACGCTTCACTCGACACACCGCTTGCGCTTTGGTAAATATTGATTTTTCCGGTTGTTGCCTCTACGCCTGCTGAATTAGTAATGAAAAGCGGGAAAAACTACGAGTATCAGCAGCAAAGCGCAACAGCACAAAACAAATAACGACTACTGTCAGGCCGCAGCAAATTGCCAGCACCCACTCGACGGCAACTTGACACAGTCTCATATTCGTTTCGTGTTCGCACATTGCAATTTACCACGTCCGTGCCACATGGCGCACAAAATCACAATTTCTGTTGAAATCTAATACACACTTAGTGCTTCTCCTAACCTCTATAGGCAACCCCCCTCCTCCTTTCGGCTTTTACATTTACACACATTAAATAATAACAAAAAATCAAAGTTCCCCCACACAGACCAACTGTGCCGCAGAATAAGTCGCTCATACGCCACGTAGACCACAATTCGATTGTAAAAGAAAAAAAATTGTTTATCACTCAACAGATTTCTTTTCTAATGCCTTTCTTTTATTTTGTTTTACTCCACTTTTTTCTTCTTCGCCACGTCGCCATCGCACAGGTGGCTACTACTCGATTGAGCAGACAAAGAGCCGCCTTCGCATCATTGCGCTGAATACGAATTTCATGCGCCACGATCCCAAGTACTCGCAGAGCCATCTGGCTGCCGTGCGTCAGCGCACGCCGACCGGCATCGGCGGCAGCGGTCCCGACACGCCCGAGTACAAGAACTACTACTACCATCACGGCACGCTGCATCAGCATCATGGCCACGCAGGCGACTGGACGGCGCACAGCGGCTACGGCTATGGCAGCCATCATCGCGGCATCAGCACTATACCCGCCGTTAGCGTCGGCGCTGCGGACGGCAACGGCGGACGCGTTAGCGCCTTGTCCGAGTACGAAAATCAGGACACGGAAAAACAATGGCTATGGCTCGAGGACGTGTTGACCAAGTCGAAGAACAGCAAAGAAACGGTGAGTGATTCTTCTTTTGCTTTTCCCTCGGCGACAACGGTGCGCTGTGGTTTGGTCTGATTTTTGGAGTAGTTATGCAGCATGGCGGTGAGTGAGAGGTGAAGGCAGAGTAGTGTGATTGTAGGAAAAGGGTGATTTATGCCTTTGTGTGTTGTGCTCGCTGTGCTGTAAAACAAATCTGTTGCAATTGTTCGCAACAAACTGGAGAGAATCCTTGCAGCTACCTTTTCGGCGGCAACGCGTTGAGCAACACGTCAATGGGAGAACGATTGGCAAATAGTGCGGATGTTGTGGTGCAATGTGGGAAATGTGTTTTTTCACATACAAACAACATAAACTCGTGAATTTTATTTAATAATTTTAAAACAAATTTCGCTACGCAATCAGCGAACAGAAAAGGTGACACTTTTAGATTGCAGAGAAGTTTAAGCATTTAATTAATAAATTTTTATTTTAGAAGCTAAGTTAACTGGTTTTGTTGCAAAAATTCTTGTGTAAATTAAAAATGAGGTCGTTTCGTTTGTTTAAAATTAATAAAAACTTTAAATTAAGCATTTTCAATTCAAGCGAAGCATAAATACATAACAATTTGTGCATTGGATTGCTTATTTCAAAAAATTAGTAACGATTTCTTAGCATTTTGTAAACTAATATAGCAGTTTACTTTCATGGTCAGCTGGATTTTGTCATTAACACTAATTTGATTTCATTGCTTAGTCCTTACAAAAGCAAATGTTGACCTTTTGCTCCTAATTAACTTTTCTCTTCCTGGTTTACTCCTTTACTCCTGCTGTACTTTTTTTTTGTTCCGTGTTCACTCCTCTCTGGAGCATAGGGCCTCCACAAGACAGCCTTGTGTTGGTTACATTAATCAGTTGTGTTGTTCTGCCAGGGTAGGTGATTGGCCTGCCGCAGGTAGTCCTAACTGATGGTGCCATCTAACGCCGCTCAGGAACGTCGCCTTCCTTCGTAGCGCCATCTGTTGTGAGGAGGTTACAGCAGAATGGTTGGGGACCTCGCTAGATGAATTTGGTGCGCTGTTTTTCGCAGCTGTCCGCATCCCCTTGCAGATGTCGCTCGTGCGCCGTGTCTAACTGTTTATTTGCTATTATCAGCCGCACAGCGCATAATTGCGCGTACTATTGCGTGGAAGTGTGTGGAATAGGAATAATTGGGTTGGGAATCAATGAACTTGGATATGTTGCAGGGTTTTTAGGAAAATTTAGAGAAGAGGAAAAATCGGAAAAATTGGTTGGAAAAGTGCGGGGACCCTGCACACGGCGGGAGTTGAACCCACGACCTCTGGGATGACAGTCTCCTGACTCCTGCTTTACTTTCTTTCTGATAATCTTCTATGTTCCTGATGAGCCTTGAGTCTTGAGCAAATCTAATGAAGATCTCTGCTCTAGTTATGGAGATACATAACTATTTAATCAATAGAGCTTGAAAAAGACACAGTGACACTTAACTCGTTTGCTCTTTTTACTGAGTTAATTCAGTAAAGCTCATTGAGACACAATTCTGACTATTTTTAAATTGGTTATTTTGTCACTGGTGAGCTCAAAGCCTTGGACCCAAAAACATAACTTTTGTATCCAAAAAAAAACTAAAATTGACCATTTTATTGCTGTCGAGGCTACTGAGTCATAGAAACATTCGAACTTAAACTTTATGTAAATAATCATTGCTTATAATTAAAAAGAATTTATTTGAAAATAATCAACATTTCAATACTTGAGTCATGCTTAGGAAATTTACTGAAATTCCTTGACTACCTCTTGCCGGTCTCGATAGTCCAGCGGGTAGCGCGCTGGCTTCTCATACCAAAGGCTCCAGGTTCGATTCCTGGCTCGAGCTGGTAAAACACTCTTCTACTTCTTTCGGTATCCACATGAATCAGATGAGAGTTACACGAATCGCACAAGTGTAATCTTGGCAGACAATGGCAAAAACTCCAAGTGTGAAAGAAAAAACTGCCAACTATTACCCCGTTTCTAATTCGGCGTTAAACTGTAGTATCCCTTTCCTCACCCTTCACCAATGCGTTGTGATTGTTTGTTGTAATGTGATTGTTTGTTGTGTTCCATACATATTTCAAATGGGTGGAATTTGTGGTATCACAACGGGTCCATATGGAAGCCTAAGTGTCTCATACACAGCCACTATAACCTGCCTAACCCTATGACTACTTCTTAAAAAGATAACCACAAAAAGCTCCTTAACTTAACCCATTTAATGCAACCTTTGTCCATTTTTTCAAGTTTTTTTACTGTTTGCCCAAACATCAATGCCACTCCTTAAAGCAAACAAAATTTAACTGCCCAAAAACTGTTCCTTATCGCACAAAATCAACACAAATCAATTCCCATGAGCTGCGTTGTGTTCGCTTTCTACGCAACTTAGTCAGCATATTTTCAGGCGCAAACAAGCTCAAGCAACAGGACATGCCAATCCACTCACAAATCAGTACACACAAACACAAACACACACACACACACACCTAAATATGCACATATACCGTTATATATATGACATTAACATAGCATTTACGACAATGTAAACCGCACACAAGCGAAAGTCGCCCGCTCTAATGTGGGGTTAATAGCGCCAACATGCGACTGCTGGGAATTACCAGCAGCAGAAAGTTGAGCTGATTTTTTTTCTATGTGTGCTTCTGCTGTTGTTTTTGCTATTGTGCAAAGCAAATGTTTACATTGGCTTGAAGGATTTCGAAATGCTGCAGAATTGTTGTCGACTTGCATGCAGCAAGTGCCATGTAATTAAGTACGATTGGTGTTTTTTAGTTCTGCTTCCTCGACTTGCAAGCCAATCTCTCTGCTCGGCCAGCCAATCCATAGATGAACGTTTAACTCAGCAGCTTTTGTGTGTGTGTACGCACAGATTATACCCACAACAATAAAAACGAAAATTCCCATTGTTTCATTAAAAGACAAAAGCGTACAAGAATTTTACGACAACCGGTATGAAGGACACTTTAACCGCAACACACAATACACAATAGGGACTTGTGGTGCGCAGCAGGCGAGCAGCAGTCGCATGTTGCATCATATAATCATAAAAGTGAGAAGCAAAGAAAAAAAACAACAAGTAACTAAAAGCAATGACATTGCCAAGCTTTTGCAGGGCGAAGACAAAGTTACGCATTTTTCATGTAAAACTTGGGCGCGCTCTCACACGAACACACACACACACTTACATTCATATGTGTGTGTGTGGGTGTCTACAGTTCTGTCTGCAGCAAAATTTACTGAATGAATGCTGAGGTGTGTATGGGAAACTATGCTGCACGCTATGCGTCTCACTACCGTCTTTGTTGGACAAAAAGATTTTCACTTCCTCTCGCTTGTGACTTTCTGCTACGCTTTGTCGTTGAAATTTGCGCCTGGGGAGCGCATACACTTTTCTCGTGTCGATTTACTTTGGCTGATGGGATGACGCTGAGAATGCTTTAAAAATGATGCTTCAGCGTGCTGCTATAATAGGTGGAAAATTCAAGGTTTTTTTCTTTCGAAATAATCAATAAATTTCCCTGCAGGGAATAGGTTGGCAAGCAATCGCTTCAAAAAATCATAAGAAGCTCATTTCAGGCTGAACTCAACTGAGAGTATAGGAAGCACACGAAGGACTGAATTTAGCCTAAGAATTAGTGGTTTGTTTACGATCTCTCTGCTCTCATGCTAAATATTTGTGTGGTAGGATTACTTAAATTCGAAATAGGTTTGTTGTGCTACCAAAGCTGGTAGGTAAGCCAGCTGGGCCACATCCTTTGCGTGTGAGCTGATGTAAAGCATTGCCACGTTAGTATGTCGTAAGCGCTCTTCATTTGAGAGTGAGAGAATGATTTTGTAAGCAAACTTACTATTAAAGCTGATAAGTCTAATGTAAAGTAAACATAAATTACAATGGACTTAATAAAAAGTGACAGGTTGCGTCTGTCTAGTTTGTGTCTTGAAGCGCATGTCTGATTCGAATAAAAGTGTGAAATTGCCGTGTATATACTAGCAAAGTGAAGAAGACAGTTCTGTGTATATTTTAAGATTAGTTGAGATTTTCATTTACTGCTTCGAAAAGCGCACAATGAAATCTTAGACATAAAACCAAATAAGCTTTTGATTTTATTAGTTTTTTCGTAACGTTTTTTTATTCAAACAAGAAAGTTATAAATTACCTATTAAATCTACAAAAATCTATGATTGCATGTTATATTAAATTCAAACACGAAACAATTAATATTTCGAACTTACTCCCTGCTTTACTCATTACTAAGAAGTCAATAAATTGAATATCAGCGCTTGTTCAGCTCTTTCTGCACTACTTGACATGATTTTACGTTTCAACACATTCGGTTATTAATTGTTAATTGCAAAGTCCATATTTTGCTTTATGTTCTGCTCAAAGCTTGTGACAATGCCACCTGAGCGTATACGTAACATTATTTTGTAGCGTTCATTAGATGAACGCCAGCAGATATTTACTTTGCCGTAATTGCTGCTAATTGCGTAGTTGAGCGAATATGCATTCGGTGACATTCAGTGCAGCAAATGCAGCAAGGTGAAAGGACAACAGACGCACTCGGTCGTGCATGTGCACAAATATTTGATTGATTTTAACTGTAATTTTGCTCAATATAAGTTTTTCTCAAACGTTTGCGGTTTAGCTGCTTGAATGAATATATTTTTATTTTAATTAGAGTTTTCAATTATGTAAGTTTCATTTTCAAATGTGATTGCATATACGTTTCAATAATATATAAGAAAAATATAATGAATTCTTAAAATTAAAAAATAAACAATTTCAATACAAAAAATGCAAAAATATCAGGGACAGTAACAGTTATAAGTTTTATTATAAAAATTAATATTTAAGAGTAATTTTCTAATGGCTCAACAAACAACAGTTTTTTATAATAATAATAAATAGTAAGTAGTAATAAATAATAGTAAAATAAATAAATGATATTTAAAAAATCCTTAAATAACAATTATTTTTGATTATTTCATATAAGTTCACAAGTAACAGCTTTTTTCAATTTTTATTTTCAAGTTTTGTAGGAGATTTTAGTACAAATGTTGATTAAGTACGAAATAAACACTTAAACACATTTTCAGTTTTGGCTTAATTCTGGCATTCAAATTAATTTCTTGCTTTGATGTATTCAGAGATCTATAGTAGAATTTTATGGCGATTTTGTTGTACATTTTGTCCTTAAAAAGTCCTATTTTACAGGACATTTTTGGCATTTTAAAAAACAACGGTCAATTGACCCATAAAAGTAGGAGCTACAGGGTTAAAATGCTCCACAAAAATGTTCCTCGTAGTGTTTTACACCAAATTGCTGAACACATCTTATACCTAAAATGTGATGTTACATGATTTTCGTATGCCGATTCATCATAAGAATGCGCGAAAAGGGGAAAACTTTGACCGCCCTAAAAAAAATGCAGACGTAAACTTTAAAAACGCCGTTACACGTATATTTTTCTTTGGTCCCCTCTACCAGAATCTGTTGTTAGAACCTTGTTATTTTAAAAAAAATGTGATTTTGTTGTGCAGTGTTATTGGTGACCTTTATTTAAAAAGTTATCAATAAAAATTAGTCAGTGATTTGTATTTTTTAAGTCATTATTATTTTTAAACATTAGTCAGTGACTTTAATTTTTTAATTCATTAGTAAAATAATTCAGTGACTTTTATTTACAAAAGTCATCAATAAAAATTAGTTAGTCACTTTTATTTATAAAAGTCGTCAATAAAAATCAGTGTGCGATTTTTATTTTCTAATTCGCAATATAAAAGTTATTTTCATTAATCGCAGTAATCGAATCATTAAAAATCGAAATGCATATATAGTCTTGATCGGCTCAACAAGGCCTGACTTAAAAATTCTGCAAGAATCATAACTTTTGCATGCATTAATGAAAATTAATTTTATAAATAAAAGTTACTGAATGATTTTTATTATTGACTTCAAAACTAAAAGTCACTGACTAGTTTTTTATAAATAAAAGTCGCTTTATGATTTTTATTGATGACTTAAAAAATTAAAGTCACCAATAAATTTTATCATAGAACAACCAAAAAGAAAAATTGAAAAAACTCATTTGCGGACTAAAAAAAAAAATAAAAAATAGTTATTATTAAAAGATTTTTTAAATATAAACAAAAAAGTAATTCTTATGCTCTAATATTTCCATTAAAATGACAAACTAAAAGTTGATTTTCGGTGCGAAAAGAAATGCATTAAAATATTTTATTTAGTTGTATGACCTTTCTTTCAAAGAAATTTTTTCAAATATAATTTTCATAAATAACTATTATTTCCGGTCCCTGGAAAATGCACAAAAGTCACTTAAATTTGCAATTAAATCTTAGCATTAAATTCAATTTGTTTTGACAAAGTTACGTCTTCGAAGCGTGTCTGCTGCTCTAAGAAGAATATTTTGATAAAAACTTAACGAACTGTTATGTTACTTTTGGTATTGATTTGGTTTAGTTGGATTTGGTTCGTAGATATGTATGTCGAATAATTTGCGTGCTTTGTAAGCTTAAATAAATAACACAATCAACTGTAGATATGTTCGCATGCATATGTTACGTCTGCCTTTGGCGAGTGGTTTGTGCGTGCTGTGTCGCATCACAAGTTGAACAAACAGAGAAACCAACCACACAACATTTATTGAACCAAGTACTGGCATTGGTTGTACGTTGGCAATGCAAACTTGCTATGTTGCAGCTCTGTAAATGAGACACTTGTCAATAAACCAACAACAGCTAGCCAAAAAACAACAACAATACATTTACAAAGGGGATTACTTTTCCTGGTCATAAAGTTTAGATTCAATAAAATTTCTAAAACTTACTTCTTTGTGCGTTTTCCTTTTAGAATCTACATTCACATTGGCTTATTCTCTACAAGCCAGTTTCACCAGCAACTCAACTAATGTATAAATTTTTCAATATAATTTTAAAAATATTTAATAATTTTGCTGTAGTGACTCGTTTTTTGATTATAAAACGAACCGACCACTAATTCCATAACAGCTCAGCGTTTTATTAATTATTTCAATATATTTTGCTATGATTATAATGCATTTTAATTTATTAGATAATTATGTATTGTAAAAATATAGGCTTTTCATAATAAAATATCATGTTAGTGTTTGTTGCGTCACTTCCACCTGTCCGCGCACACAAATGAGAGGAAATGTCGCTTGCATAATTTATTGCAGTTCATTTAGTTGTTCATTCAACAATGCATCCGCATGGCTAAAATACAAAGCAATTATGTTAAGTGTCGCAAATTATATGGGATTAAGTGTATTGAATTTTTTGTGCAATCATTAAATTCCAATGAAATTACTATTTGATTAGTATTAATTAACACAGACGAACGCGCATGGCATTGATATATTTATGTCAATCAAAGTGACTTTTGTGGTCATGTGGACACATAATTGTGGCGCTAGTTAAAAAAGATCGATATACATACATATGGGTGCAGTATTATTAAAACTAATTATACAAATTGACAGAAATTTAATGACAAATGGCCAATGACATGGTGGCGTATACGTAACATTCATTTGTACCGCGAGTGGGAACTTTATAAAAAACTATTTGAAAAGTGACATATACAAACGGCATTAACTTTGTAGAATATATGTATATAAATATGATATAATGTTATATTTTTTTTAATTTTTAATGTATTTTTTCATATTTCATTTTTGCAAATATTGACAGCATTTGTCATTTTGTCTCTTGGCGCATAACTTCAAACAAAACTTTCGTCCAAAATTTCTGTTAGCAATGCAATGCAATAAAAATGGCTCAAATAATATGTTTGCAGCATTGTTGTTGCTGCAAACCATCGTTAAATTTAATAATTCCCGCTTGCATGGCCAACTCCCAATGTGTTCCAAAAGTTTCACTGCTGGTTTTACTTTAATTTAATTTTCGTTTATATTTTGTTTGTGTTGTCAGCACGAGGGCGGAACATCTAAGGTGGCAAAATTGCGAAAAATTACTACACAAAACTTTGTTGTTTTTTTTGGTTGGTGCGTTGTTTTGTTCTATTGTTTGGTTTGGGGTCTAACATGTTGTTATTGTTGTTATTGCTGTTGTTATTGTTGTTTTGGCTATTGCAGCATTTTGTGCAAAGTGCAAAGTTTTTGAGGAATTCTCGTTCGTTCATTCGCCGCGAAATATTCGCTTACAGTGAATGGTGTCTTGTATCTGTTCGGCGACTTTCTTGCGCTCCTTCAACTTTGAAACTGTCGATTTTTTAATTGTTGTTTTTTCTTGTGGTTTACTTAGCCATTTCGCTTGATTTCACTTGCCAAGAAAACTTTCAATTTGAAACTAACAAGCGAAAGTTTAATGAACGATTTCAAGTTTAATGCTCTGCGCTTAGTCATTGCCGTTTTTGTTGCTATCGTTTGCCTTTGGCAAAATTTTTTTCACAGCATTGTTCTTTTGCCATTGGCTGGTCCATTCTATTCGTTGTGGCCTGCTTCGAAACTTATTATTGTTGTTATTTGGTTTGTTGCATTTTTGCATTTTGTCGCTTAAACGAATTTCAGCGACACTTCTTTTAGCAGCATTGCAGTTTTTGTTATTGACCAGTTGCGCGTCAGTAAGTCGTCTACTATTTTCTCAGTCCCTCAACTGCACCGTGTCAACTGTGTCTAATTAAAAGTGGAAACACAATACAAAAAAAAAATTTCCTTCTTTTTTCCCTCTCAGTTTTCTTGCCATGTTTGCGATTTTCTTGTCTTTGGAGAAGAAACGAGAATTATGCTCAACTTGGCGTAGGATCCCTTGCTTCAAATTGCTTTAGTCATTCAGCCAGTCAACGCGCAACGAGACAGGATTTTTTTTATGTTGTCTATATTCTGTCGCTGTTGGCCGTCTCAAGTGCTTTGCTCAATCGCGCAATTTCCGCTTTTGCTTTGAGCTATTTGCTCTGTGCATTCTTCGCACAACAACAACAACTCCAGAATTTAATAAACACGTGTACGCAAATATTTTGTGATGTCAGTTTTGTCAAACGTAAATCAAAATTACGCACGAACAAATCTGAATTATATGAATGCCACTCGCAGGTCAGCTCAGCTTAACAACATCAACAGTGGCCAACGAGTGGAACCGACACGCACACACTCTTAAGCCGTCGGTGTCATCAATGCATAAAATTACAAAGCGCACAAAGCGCACAAACAACACAAGAACTGCCACCTAAAATGGCCAACATAAACTCAAAGAGGCTCATAAAAATCCGGCCCGAGTGCAGATAATGCTCAACACTCTGGTTGACCGACAGCAAGGTGAAACGGCACAGCTGTGGTGACCATATTCTGATGAAAGTGATTACTTTCAGTTGCTTGGGTTCTATGATTTTTCGTACATGATAAATGTTTAAGAAATAAAGGACATTCGGTCTTCTATGGGAAAGACAAAAGGACAAATAAGAAAATATTTGGTTGATTAGGTTTAAATTCAAATGCCACTCGCAGCCAACAACTGACGACCAACGCAACTGTCAACTGGGTCAGCATTTTAGATGAAACCGTAACTGAAACTAAAACATATCACACACCCACTTCAAAAGTGACACAACTCAAAGTTTTTGATTTTTCAGGGAATACAAAAAACTGTTTTTGAGCTAAATAAACATTTTTTCAAAATAACGTATAGACCGTTAAGTAGAAAATCCTTACAGATTATGCTTTATGATAAATTGCAAGAATTTTTTTTTTATTTTACACTAGAAAATCCAAAATTTTGAGTTGTGACTGTTTTGATGATATTTTAATTCAATAATTACCGAATTATTTCAGGTTGTGTCACATTTGCTGAATTTAATAATTATAAATGACAGTTAAAAAGTTGAAAGAAACATTTGGAAAATTCTAAACTAATTTTTTTTTTTGAAAATATATACTAATATTGTCAGAACTTTGTTATAACTTTGCTTAAAATTAACTTCAACAAAAATTTATTTCGTCAAAAGTGTCACAATTTGAGTTAGGACTCTTTTGCATTGAGCTGCAGCGATCAAATAGCATCAAACTTCTCGACATGAAGAGAGACTTAACTGTATTTTTGCAACAGTTAACAACAACAAAATATACTGAGCTTTTGCTGATTGGTAGATGTATGCATTGTGCACAATATCAACACATAAACCCGAAAATGAAAATTTTGAGTTGTGTCACTTTTGTAATGCGTGTGCGATATGTGAGATAACGATATGAGCTGCAGGGACATTTTTTCTAGTACAATTTGTTTTCCTATTTTTTTATTACAATTGGAATTGCTCAAATAAATAAGTAAAATATTCAAATAAAGAATAAAAATAAATCACATCAAACAAAATCAGATCCAAATGAAGCTTTGAAGCCTCCAAAATGCTTGTTTAATTCTTATGCACATCGTATGGTCACCGCAACCTCACCTGTGACTGTTCACCTGTATGTCAGTGCCAGTGTGTGTGTGTGTGTGTGTGTGCATAAGACAGCCGGTGGACACAGCAGATGAAAATAAATATACTGCTCGCACGTTAAATGCCGCTCGCTACGCAGATACTTAATAGTTTATATCGGCTAAATGTCAAAGCGTGTGGAGGTGCTTGCGTGTCTGTGTGTGTGTGTGTGTGTGTATGTGCTCATGGCACACTCTTCAGCTCACATTAACGCAATGACTTTGATGTCTTTGTTTATTATCATTAGTCAGGCACCCAAGCAAACAACTAAACAAGCCAACAAACCGACAAACAAACAAGAAGTAAAACGGGAAACATGGCCAACATAAAAAACCAATACTGTGACATTGACTGACTCTGCTCTGTGGCCACACCAAACCGAACCGAACCGAACGGAACGAAACTAAACTCGACCAGAGTGAGCGTGAACGACAGCAATACTAACAACAACAATAACAGCACAACTGCAACATACACTTTAAATACGCTGCACGTCGCACCAGTTGAGTGGCGAGCAGAAAAAAAAGTGTCCCGTCCACATTAAAAATCCTGGTCCAAATAACACGTTAAGTGTGTTAAATGCGAGTGTCTGATCGTCGTTGTCGTCGTTGTTTGCTGGTCGTTAGCTGCTGCTTGGTGTGGCAAATTTTAAAATTCTCCACGCCAATGCAGTCGATGGTCGGTTGTATGGGCGACAGGAAAATCGCTTCAAACAATTCGACCTGTGATGGATTTATTGCGCGCGTAAAGTTGTGTTCGATCCAAAGCTCGGAACACTTTAGTGCAAAGCACAACGAATGCACACAGCGGGGAGTTGCGTTTATTTGTTGGTGCAATTTTCATCAAACAAAGAACGATTTTTATATTTACGATTTCTCTTAGAAGTGCGACGACTTCAGCACGCAAATGTTGGCATTGATTTGTAATTAGATCTCATTAGCCACAAAAAAATTGGTATAGCAAAAATCATTAAAATGTCTGATTTAGTTCTGTATTCTGCATCTCTTATGGCTGTTTTTGGATTATTAGGTTAGGTTAGGTAGGGAAGGGTGTGTGCGTCCCAAGGGCAGCACTTCGACTCGGAGACCAAAATGGCCCATTGTGAATCCCTTCATGGAAGATTCCGGAGCTAACCAGTGGCTCTCAGTTCGGGGCAAGCCAATTCGACCTCTTGATGAAGGAGAGTAGATCCGATATTTCAACTACTGCTGCGCAGGCCAAGTCTACCAGGAACCTTGACCCCAAGGTACGGAGTCGGCGTTCCTGCAGAACCGGGCAGTGGCACAGGTAGTGTTGGATCGTTTCCACTTCTTCCTCATCTCCACAGCTTCTGCAGACATCACTGGACGAGAGGCACCATTTGACCAGCATAGATCCAATGGCGCAGTGACCAGTAATGACTCCAACAAGCTGCCTAATAGAGGTTCGACTCAGGGACAGTACATATCGTGTTTTCCTCACGGAAAGGGAAGGCCATATTGCCCGGCAGGTACTGCAATCAGTTCTGCTCCGCCATGAGGACTCGATGTAAGTTTTGCTCAACCTGTCAATACGCAAATACAGGGCAGATATCGGAGGGAGCACAGAGTTATCCACTTCGTTGAGAGGCAGGGCGACTCTTTTATTATTAAATTAAACTAGAAATTATAAAACTATAAGTTAAAAGCTGAAGTTTTCATCAAAACTTTGATGGTGTTGGGCAATTTTTAAAATTAAATAGAAATGAGTAAATATACACTAACATAACACTTTGAACAGTTGACCAGTGCTTGGATGAGTGCTTAAAATTTTGAATAAATTTATTTATTTTATTTAAAGAATTTGAGTATAAGTTAGCCTCAGTCAAAACTTGTAGCCAACTTGTGCAACTTGAATATTGAATTAACGCGTTGCACATCTCACATAGGACATAAGTTACAAGTCTGAAACTTTGCACAGCGATTTCTTAAGATTCTTCATAAACCTCACGAAAATATAAAACAACATGAACAGTGGCTGCCATTAATCGGTTAAAGTTTCTTTGCTCTACATGTCACTTTCAAGTTCCATACATAGTCAACTGATTGGCTCAACTCTCTCGCAGACTTTTTTTGTAATTTACATTTGAGTCAGTACTCAACAGTCTAACTACGCCGTTGTCCTACTTTATATTCCACCATTGGCATGAATAACATTTTTATTGGATTTATGTTCGAGTCTCTTCAAATTAACTGCCACCCGCAGTTCACAGCGCTGCGCTATCGAAAATCCTCACATATCCACTTGGTGCACTCGCTTGGCCCAGTTCATTCATTACTTTTGTTCTTTTATCCCTCTCACATTCTACTTTGCATTCGAAGCTTCATCACAAGCAAAGAAAAAAATACGCTTGCAAGTTTTATTTGTTATGCGCCTGCAACAGCCACACCCCACCACTCCCCTTGCAAGCCGCATGTTCAATGAAAATTGATCACTGTTCGTTTCGTTTGGTTTCGTTTCATTTCGTTTCGTTTCGTCCCGTCTCAGCTCGAATCGTGTCGACTCAGTGCACTATAAGTGGCCGTCAACGGCGGTTTCAAGAAACACAGTAGTATGTGTGTGTGACACGCCTCCATCTCGCCTGCCGGCTGGCTGCGCCGTTTAACATGGAACAGCACAGCCGGTCAGGCTGTGTCAACATTTTCAACGGTGTGTGCGCACAACTTTGAGCCAGTGTCGGAGTGGAGTTCAGTTGCCAGCAGTTGGCAAACGGCGAACGAGAGCCTTGAGGGCGTTCAAATATCCACACTCTGGCGTCTCGCTGGCGTCATCAAGTGCCACTTGTTCATGGGTTTCAATGGGTTTAACCATTTTTCCGCTTCACCTCTCCGCTGCACTCGACACCCCCCACTCGAAAGCGCTGTTTGCGTGCCCACCTACCTATGAATGTATGTGTGTATGTTTGAATGGTATTGAGTTAGGTCAGTTAGTCAGTGAGTTCAGCCCAGCTCGGCTCATCATCATCGTCAGCATCGTGAAGTTCGTTCCTTTTCGCAAAGTTTGTTTTGCATTTCTTCCTTTTTTTGTCGTTGTTTTTCCTGTTGGCTACTGCGGCTTCAAGCGGATTAATGCAATGAATGCGCTGACTTCTTTCTTCTTTTACCACACGTTTTACTTCTGCGTGTATATGCTGCAATTTTGATTCGATGTTCGAATTCGTTTTTTCTTTTGAGTTTGATGCTCAGATCTAACTTGGTTATAAGGGGATTTGGTTTGGTAGGGGATTTTTCGTTTTAATTGATTGACAATGTGTCAGAAGTTGCGAGTGCGAAGCATGTGAGAGAGTTAGCAACGCATTGAACGTTTTGCATTTCCTAATTGGATAAATCAATCATTTGCTACAAACACATTTTAGAAAGCAAATGGCTCTGATGCAAGCGGGAAACAAGGGTACATACTTTCATTAATGCCTAATAAAGAGTCTTACTCAAACCAGTGTCGATTGAAAACAAGAAGAACGATTCAAGAATCAAAAATTCTGCAATTGTTAAAAAATCAAACTCTAAAAATCATAGTTGAAAATCATAGTTTATTGATTCAAGTTCCACAGAGCTCCCAAGATTTGATTGAAAGACGAAAGACATTCTTTAGTGAGATTGTGTGCTTTTTAAAAGCAGATACAGCTACCAAGTTGAGGCTTATCTAACAAACAGCTCTCAAACATCAACGAAATAGAACAAAAATATCCCAAAATTAGCTAAACGGAACATAAATAGAACCAGAAACAAAATATGTGCAATAGGGTGGAGTGAAAAAATTGATTTTAAAATTTTAAGAAGCTAGTATATTGTAAATGTGCCAAATGTCCATGGTACCAATCCTGCAAAATTATATTAGTTTCTAACAACTCCTTGATCGCCCATCACCTAATTGAAATAATTTTTTTTAATACTTTTTTCACTTTCGTCGAAAGAAGTGAAAGTCGTAATTTCAACTCAGTTAAGGATTCAAAATAAATCTCAGTAGCCTTTGCTTTAGGTTTGCGGGTTTTAAGTTATTTATTATAGCAGTCCTGTTTGAGCGAATAAAATATTACAAATTACAATTCGTGTTTTAATCGTTGGAATGTGGCAAACCCCGCTAGTTTAATTCTGTTTATGATTGTTGAATGTTCACGATTTCCTTGTGAAGTGACCGATTCGAAATAAACTTGTGACGTTACATCTGATTTAATTAAAAAAAAACAAAAAAAAGGTGAGTACCTGAACTTGTGCGCAAAAAGGTAGGGCAGTGAAGGGTTACTAGTTATTTCTTTATATTTTTAAAGAGATGACAGTTACAAGAGACAAAGTTTCGTGCGTGATATTTGGCGCTCCACGAAACCTGCCGACCAATACTCTGCCGACCTACACCGATCTCATGAAGAAATATATTCAACTTTGACAAGATCTGAAGACGGACAATGGTAAATACCCATAATTTTTTGACATATCTCAAAAACTGTGCTATGAAGTCGAAGAGATATGGCAAAGGGCCTCACTTCCAACAGTAACGCATGCACAAGCGATAGAAAAACTTAGATCGTTCCACGACAAATACAACACAATGCTAAAAGGCAACAAATGTAAAAGGAATCAACCAAACTACCAACGGAGATTATCGGACTTTCGTGACAAAGCTAACACTCTGTTTGATCTCAGCAAATGCAAGTGCTCCGATATGGTGGCCAATTGCAAATGTACGAAACACAACAAAATTCCGGCAAACGAACGGCAGTTCCTTCAAGACCAGAGAGGGCCAAGAAAGATGATAATCGGTGGTACAGATCAAGTGGTAACATCAAAATTGAAGAGAAAAGCTGAAAGAGAGGAAGCAAATCTCAAACGAATGAAGATTAAGAAGATCGATGACGATGCGAGCAAAAGTCAACCCTATTCTGCCGAAAGTTCCGAATACGACACGGACTCGTCTGACAGTCCCACTGTCGATGAGTACATCCCAGATAGAGAATCACTCAAAACTAAGCCAAATCAGGATCGAGAGTGCCAAAAAATTACTATCTCTCTGCCTTCCCTCGCTATAGCTTGCGATCGGACCGGAGTTTCGGACAGATCGGCTGCTGTATTAGCAACAACAGTTCTGCATGATCTTGGTCTCGTATCACTCAACGACCGATCCAAAGTAATCGACCGAAGCAAAATCCGTCGAAAACGCAGTAAAATTCGAAAGGAACTGAGGCAGAATGAAGACGACCACACTCACAAGGGCATAGATGGACTATTTTTTGATGGCCGCAAGGATAAAACTTTAACACAAGTCCTCGCCGTCGACAACAAGTACCACAGAAAAACCATATCGGAAGAACACATAACCATCATCGCAGAGCCGGGTTCTTCGTACTTCAACCATACGTCTCCGTCATCAGGCTGCAGCAAAGACATAGCTGAGTACTTAGTCGCTAGTATCAAAGAGCAAAATGCGAAGACAGATAATATTAAAGTTGTCGGGTGTGACGGCACAAACGTAAACACGGGACAAAAATCGGGCGTTATCCGGCGACTTAATCTATTCCAGTCACTCGATGGCGGGACGACAGACCCACACGGATTCTCTGGATTCACCAGATGCTTGTCAAGTCACGTTACCTCAGCTCCAAACTCAAGGGAATCGTTGACCCCGTTATTCACCGTAACGCGTACTTTGCTCACCCGGAGAATGTGCTCCTGGCCATGATGACGGACCATCGACCACATATACGTGAACTGGGCTTACGACGAGTGATGAAGGCCAGAGCTACAGCAGTCCCCAGTGGACAAATACGGAGGTTCAAGGTTCCTGCAAAACTTAACTTCGACGCGACATCCGTGCACGCATTGCTTCTCGTCAGCAAATGCCGGCGTTCGAGTCGAAACGTGATTTTTGTCACTTCACCCTGTAACCATGTGTTTATAACTTTGACATCATTAAATATTGTAATTAGAAGCGTATTTGATTTTTAATTGAATTTTAAGATGACTATCTTTAATGTCGCGTAATACTGTGAAATTAAAAGTTGTGATGGGAGATCAAAAAATTGTTTAATTTCTTTTTAATTTTTACACAGCTTTATATTGATGTATTGGCACATTTTGAGATATCTAGCTAATTGATATTCCAAAAAAATTTTTTTTTGGCCATTTTCACTCCAGCCTAATGTGCAAAACATATCGCACACGCACAACAAAAGTGACACAACTCAAAATTTTTGATTTTTCAGGAAACGCAAAAAACAGTTTTTGAGCTAAATAATTACACTGTGCAAGTCCAAAATTTAGACATGGGGGGACCTACTGGGTGACTTTTCTATAGGTATACTGAGTTGAGATCCACCAGCCGTTTGGCTGGATTGGCTCTAGTTTAAGAGAAATCCGACTTTGAAGTTTGCTCATTTTTTTCGAGTTCGTCGCTTAAGTCTTCGTTTGAATGCTAATTGGTCCTAAATCGTTCTGAATATCGCTTAACTGTCTTTGGCAATTTTGTATAAATTTTGTGTAAATTTGCTTAAGACACCAACACAAAAAAAATACATTCCAACTATGTTTTCGACAAAAATGTCCCAAAAACCCCACTTTCGTCGAGGCATAAAAACAGTATAGCGAACCCTCGTGAAAAACATAAATGAGTATGCTTTTATATAGAGGTTTGGCTCCAGTCTCTAACAAACTAAAACTTTTGCCAGGGAAACGCCCATAAAAGGCGTGGCTTTGAGTCAAAGTTCAAAGTTTTTATCAAAAAAACTCAATTAATCTGCAACTGATTTACACGATATGGGTATCAAACAAAAGGTATTTTTCAAACCTTTCTTTCTGATGGGAAACACTAGATACGTTAGATGTACTAATAAAAAGTCTTAAGCGAAAAAAATATTTTTTTATCCAATTTTTTTTTAGCGATTTTTTCTCGAAAAAGTGATTACTAAGTACAATAAGTTTGTTACCATATTGTACCCTGTGAAATTCCCTTTACAATGAAATATAAAAAATATATGGACGTATTATCCCAGTAGTCCCGAAAGGGTTAAAACTCATACAATCTTACTTGCGCGTTGTCTTTCTTCATAGCTATTCATTCAGTTATCAGTTACTTTCCATACATCTTTTTCCCAGGCATCTATTTCTATTTCCAAATCTCACATCATTTCCTATCAAACTAGAAACTTGTATAAACAGAAAACTTTAAGGACCTGCAAAAAGTAATTTCCTTAAATAAACATTAGCACTTTTCTGAAATGAACTTAAAATTTCATAAAATCTCAACCTATATGTGTGTTGCTTTACTTCATAATATTTCATTCAGTCAGAGCATAAAATTAAGTTTTGTTTTGCTATCTCGGGGATCTACATTTTCAAATCACACAGCATTTCGTATAAATTTGTATATGAGTTGCTCCAACTTCATACATTTCCATGTTGTTCGCTTAGCTTAAAGTCAACTTTGAAATCCCCAAAGCAACAACAAATGAGTGCACAGGGCACGCCACCTACGCACTACCACGCTGCCACGTCCTTTCGCGTGTTAACGTCAATGGAGATTTCTCCACTGAGCCGAAATCAACGCCAAAGTCAACGATAATTAATCTTATGTTAAGTTGCCGGGAAAATGCTGGCAATTGCTTTCAAAATTAAAACAAGGCCATAAAGCTGAGGGCAGGCAAACGCAAACGCACACACATACACACAAACACAAACAGAACTTAAAACAACAGCGACAAAAACTGTAAGAAACAAGCAAAAGCGAAAAAAAGAATAAAAGCCGCACATACGTCGCGCACACAACGTAGCTGACGCGCCTAAAACGCTACTATGATAAACGATTTTTGAAAGCACTACATTATCCAGCAGGGGCGACTGCAGCACGGCAACATTTAGTGCTGCTGCTGCTGCTGGTGCTGCTGTGCTGTGCTGTTTTGAAGTGGAAGCGATAAAAATCAACTTTCGTCTTCATTTCCGGCTCAGCTTCCGCTACGCATAAAAACCAGGTCCCCTAACCATCCCCCAACACCACACACCATTCATTCATCCACAAATCGAGCCAGCCAGCCGGTCTGACAGCGAACAAAGAAATTTCGGCGGCGAATTATGAAGGTGTCGGAGCGTGGCGTAACGCAAAGCGAAAGACTGCCGTTCGAGCGTTTAAAATACAAAAACAACAACAAGCAACACAATACACAATTCGTATGCTAAATTACAATGATTGCGCTGGCTTTTACTTGCTGTTATTGTAATTGTTGTTGTTGTTGTTGTTGTCGTCTTGGCACCCATATTTTAGCCAATTCTGCTGTTAAAGTTGCCGCTTTCGCTGCGACTTTGCTTCATTTATTTTCGTCGTGTTTTGGCGCCTTTATATTTTTTTCTTCTTTTTTTCACGTGTTTTATTCGTCTTCCGTTTTAACGCTACGTGAGCGCGTTAAAGCTTCTAAATTAATTTTCTCGCACTTCAATTTCGTTTTTCGGCTTTCTTGTCGCCGCCATACCTCGCCGAACTCGCCAACGTTATTTGTTATTTTGCGGTGTGTGCCAGGGTGTGTGTGTGTGTGTTTGTTTGTGTGTGAATGAGCTCTAGTCGCAATGGTTGTGTGATTGTTTGCGAGCACAGGGACGGATTTCACCAAAGGCCCCGACCATTGAGAAATTAGTTAAACATTATAAAAGTGAATTAGATCTCTGATCTTCCAAAGAATACACATAGAACGCTTTGATTCAGCTTTGAGTTTAAGTAATTTTTGAAAGAATTGTTCAAGTTAGAAAAACAACATTGCCAATGTGTTCCTTACTCTGGTCGCCACCGCTGTTTTAGTTATTCGCACCGCAATTTTTACGTCGCGTACGAGTGAGCGCGCTAAATAGAGAATTGCCAACCGCAGCCTCGTGGTGGCCTCGTGGTATTTGTGTGCCGTTCATTTCGCTTTTGAGCGTCGAACATTCGTTTGAGCGTCGCATCGTTTGTCCTGCTCAACAGTGACAAAAGGCATTCGGTCGCCACACGCACTTCAGCGCCCAACAGCCGGCGTCAGAAATGCTTTAGAATTCAGTTGTGCTTCGAATTAAATTAAATTCGTTAAGTTGGCATTCGTGCGCATCGTTTGTCAGGGCAATAAGCATAGCGTTTCGGGCGTCTCGCCGCACTTAATGTTTATGCGTGCGTGCAGTAGGGTGGTTCGCACGTTTGCGGCCAACTTTTTGCAGCCACACATTTTCCTGATTGAAACATACAAATTGTCGTAGCTGTTTGGATGTTTCTCTAGGAATAGGTATTTGAAAACTGAACAATTGAAATTCAAATTGAGTTGTAATAAAATAAATTTGTAGACCTACTAATGGTTCATAAGTATGTAAAGTTTTATTAATATTTCTTGTTTAGCTTGGAAGATATTCTTATTTTTGTTTTACTATCGATGGTGTATTTTGGAATATTTTAAAGACATTTTCGAAGCATTTCTATGTTACTGATATCATTTTATAAAGCGGCTTACAGTCTTTTGAATTATCGAATGGAAATTGTAAGGAAATGTCAGAGAAGACATGATAAATCTTTTATTTATTATTTGTTTGAAAACTGAACAATTTAAATTCAAATTGAGTTGTAATAAAATAAATTTGTAGGCCTACTAATGGCAGATAAGTATGCAAAGTTTTATTAGGATTTCTTGTGTAGCTTGGAAAATACTAGTATTTTTGTTTTACTATCGATGGTGTATTTTAAAATATTTTAAAGAAATTTTCGACAAATTTCTACGTTACTGATATAATTTTATAAAGCGGTTTGCGGTCTTTTGAATTATCGAATGGAAAATGTAAGGAAGTGTGTCTAAATCAAACTTATGATATGATAAATATAGGAATGATAGAAGAGGAACGGACAGAAGAACGGACAATACGGACTGGACGAACTATGATATCCGTACCCACTCCCGTCTGGAATGGAAGAGGGGGAACATTTAAAATAGCTTAGGCACCACAATCTACACTGACGGCTCCAAGATGACATGCGGAGTAGGAGCAGGAGTATTCTCCGAACATTTCCGGCTCCCAAACACAGCAAGCTTTTCAAGGCGAAAGTGCTTACTATTAGGGAAGCATGCAGGATGGCACTGGCTGATACATCCTACAAAAGCCACATCACTATACTTTCCGACAGCCAATTAAAGCACTGGGCACGTCGATCGTATCGTCAAAACTAGTGCGGGAATGCAGGAAGATCCTCACAGAGCTAGCTCATCGGTTCAGAGTTACACTGATATGGGTGCGGGGCACAATAACATTGACGGGAACGAGCGAGCCGATGAACTGGCTCGAAGAGGCTCCGCTCTTGATGAGAGTGAGGCGCTGACGGTTCTCGCCCCCACTAGGCTCTATCTAGAACGAGGTCTCAAAGGACTTCTTCGCCAAAGCTAACACTAGATGGCAGAGGATGGAATCCTGTAAAATCAGTAGATCACTATGGCCAGCATATGATAAGAACAGGACCGTGGAGCTCTTACACAAGGGCCGCCGGGACGTGGCGAGACTAACTGCAGTCGTCACAGGTCACTGGCCCATTGGAGAGCACGCGGCTAAAATGGAGATTCAATACAACACCAGCTGTCGAATGAGAAGGAAACCGTTCACCATTTCCTCTGCGCCTGTTCGGCCTTAGCAAGAAGGAGATGGAAAACGCTGGGAAAACCTATATTTCAGACTTTCGAAGAGATAGCAAAGTGCAGCGTGCACTCACTACTCTCTTTCATTAACCTCTCGGACTGGATATTAGTATATGTATGGAATGATAGATATAAGTCCAGATGACACCACACAATATACCTTAGGGTACCTACCGGGAATAGTGGTATCAAAACGGTGCTAAAGCTCTAATTGGATGTTGGAACAACGCCACTTGAACCATCCAACCCATGGTGTATTTTGAAATATTTAAAGTAATTTTCGACAAATTTCTACGTTATTGCAATAATTTTTTAAAGCGGTTAACAGTCTTTTGAGTTATCGAAAGGAAAATGTCGAAATCAAACTTATACAATGATAAATTTCAAAGTATATGAAACCTTTTACCAAATTTTAAGTGTGAAAGTCTGTTCTAAGCACCAAGCCAGCAATATGAAAATGATCACCGAATATAGTTGAATTATTTAATTTATTTTTAATTAATAATAATTATTTAATTTAATTATTAATTATTAATTTTGAATTAATTTTAAGTACTAAACAAAAAATCTATAAAACCAATTTTCATAAATGAAACCTAGTTTACACAAAATTATACTAAAGAAAAATGTTTATTGCACAATTTAGACATTAATTAAATTTTTAAAATTTTTTTTAAGTATTTCAAGATTGAATTAGAACAAAATAATTATTATTTTGTTTAATTATTAATTTTGACGGAATTTCAAGTACGAAACAAAGAATCTAGTAGAACAAATTAAATCTAATTCTAATTCATAAATTAAATCTAATTTACTCAAAACTTTACTAGACAAAAATGTTTCTTGCACAATTTTGACATTGATTAATATTTCCAAATTTTTTATTTAGTATTTCGAAATTGAATTTCAAAACGAAATAATACGTATGAGAACAAAATAATTATTATTTTGTTTAATTATTAATTTTGTCTGAATTTTAAGTAAAAATAAAAAAATCTAGTAGACTAAATTTCATAAATTAAATCTAATTTACACAAATTTTACTACCCAAAAATATTTCTTGCACATTTTGGACATTGATTAAATTTTTCTAAATTTTTTTTAAGTATTTTGAGATTGAATTTTATAACAAAATAATCAGAACAAAATAATTATTATTTAATTGAATTATTAATTTATCATTTTTAATGAATTTTAATTACTAAAAAAAAATCTAGAAAACCAAATTTCATAAATTGAACCTTATTTACTTAAAATTTTACTACCCAAAAATATTTCTTGTAGAATTTGTCATTGATTAAATTTTTCTACATTTTTCTAAGTATTTCAAGATTGAACAGAACAAATTTAAACATCCTCACTTTTCCAATTTATTAGTATTCGTCAAGTGGGAATCGGTGTTGCCGGCACAAATAATAGTCCACACTCACAGTTGGTGGTGCATTTGTTGTCTGTTTTTTTTTTTCAAATTCAGCGACGCCGGCTATGGCGGAAATACGCCTGCACCGGAATTTGCTGTGTGCTTTGTGCTTTGCGGGACGTGCCAACCTCAGATATTCCGCTCATCCGCTCTGCTATGCGCGCAGCTCTAACATTGCTTTCACTTTGGGCGTTTTTTTTATTTCGTAATTTTTTTTTTATTATTATTATGACTTTGTGTTATTGTTGGTTTTACTTCGACTGCAGCCCATTATGATTTTGATGAAATGTCCCCAAACGGCAGCAAACAAGAAATGTGTGTGTTTTTTATTAAGCTTCCTCCATCATCACTGCTCTCTCTGTTAGTTGTCGGTTCTTACTCTTTAATTTTTATGCCAAATAACACTCGGATATTTTTCATTTTCGTCATTAACTTTCTGTTATTGTTATGACTTTTGTTTTGTATTTATTTCGTAAAATTTTCTCATTACACGCCGAGATTTGTGTGTGTTTTATTTATTTGCGGCTTTGATGCAGCTTTTGTAAATTTAATTTCCGGTTTTTATTGTTTGTGTATTCTTTGAATTAAGTGTTGTTATTGCTGGGTTTGCTGTTGCGTAAGTTCATAATAAATTGTCAGCTCTGTATGGTTGATGAATTTTACATACAAAATGTTGTCTGCTGCCAATTAAAGTCCTTATTGTGGTTTTCTACCACAAACTACTGGTTCAACTGTTCAAGTTGCTCAGTTTCTAAAACGTGTAATTAAACATGTATTACGCTTTTAAAACTTGCGATGAATAGTTTTAGTTTAGTGGTTTTAGTTTTGAAATTTGAAAATTATAGAGAGAATAGTATATACGACTTGAGGTCTTTTAAAACTTTACAAAATAGCAAATTGAAGTTATGTAATTTAGTAAATTTTTAAATAATTAATCCCAACTTATAAGTTTTCTATAGTCCCATGACAAACTCAATGCTTATCTTTTCGGAGTCAAATGTTTTTTTCTTTCGAATAGAAGTAACATACAATTGTGAACACCGCGTTGGGGCTTTTCAATATGCAATTTTGCTCTTAAATATTTGCTTTTTCCGATTGAGAGATCAGCTGCTAAAGAAAAAAATTAAGTTTCCTCCAATTGAAGAGAAGATTTGAAGTCATGAACTTAAGAGTCGCAATCATACAAATGTTTAGCAATGCACTACAGCAAATTTCGGAGTCCTGTGAGGTTGATGAAAGAGAGTAGCGAGTGTTCGCTATCTCTTCGATATTCTGGAATGTGGGTTTTCCCATCGTTTTCCATCTGCTTCTTGACAAGGTCGGACAGGCGCAGAGATAATGATGGACGGTTTCCTTCTCGTTTGGGTTTTCACAGCTGTGACAGCTGGTATTAAAGGGACAGCTGGTATTGAAGGGTCACTGGGCCAGTGTCCTGTGATGACTGCAGTTAATCTCGTCGTGTCCCGGCGGCCCTTGTTTAAGAGCTCCGCGGTCCTGTTCTTATCATATGCTGGCCATAGTAATCTACTGATTTTACAGGTTTCCATCCTCTGCCATCTAGCGTTAGCTTTGGCGAGGAAGTCCTTCGAGACCTCGTTCTTGGTAGAGCCCGAGAACCGTCAGCGCTTCACTCTCATCAAGAGCGGAGCCTCTTTGAACCAGTTCATCAACTCCTTCGATCCCGTCAAAGTTATTGTGCCACGGCACCCAAGTCAGGGTAACTTTGAACCGATAAGCTAGCTCTGTGAGGATCTTCCTGCATTCCCGCACCAGTTTTGACGATATGATCGATGTGTCCAGTGCCTTAATCGTGGATAGGCTGTCGGAAAGTATAGTGATGTGGCTTTTGTAGGATGTATCAGCCAGTGCCATCCTGCATGCTTCCCTAATAGCAAGCACTTCCGCCTGGAAAACGCTTGCTGTGTTTGGGAGCCGGAAAGATACACTTAGCTTTAGATGTTCGGAGAAGACTCCTGCTCCTACTTCACATTCCATCTTGGAGCTGTCGGTGTAGATTGTGGTGCCTCAGTTATTTAAGATGTTTCCCCTGTTCCATTTCAGACGGGCGGGGGTACGGATATCATAATTTTTCCCGAAGATAATGGTAGGAATTGTGTAATTCGTAGTTGTGGTCAGGCACCTTTGCCCTTGTGATAATAGACTGTCTGTGGGTCGTAAGATCTGTCTTTCCGGCAACGTGTTTCTTTCAACCTAACAGCGCTAAGGGTTGCGGTTTTCATGATGTGCAGATCAATTGGGAGCAAGTGCGTCAGCACGTTCAACGCCTCTGCAGGGCAGGATCTAATTGCTCCCGTGGTTCCAGCACAAGCTGTTCTTTGTAGCCTACTGAGCTTGGTGATGTTGTATTCCCTTCTCCCTTGGTTGTTAAATACCTTTTTTTTCAATATACGAACCAATGCTTATGGAAAGCGAAATTTTTTATCATAGATGGTAGGATAAGGCTTAGCTTTATGAATGCAATGAATCGAATGTATTTTGATGCATTATTGAATTTTTTTTTTGGTTTTTGTGTTTATTTATTTATTTTTTGTTTTGTTATTATTTAAACGAATGACTTTCTGCTTACAAAAATTACCAAAAATTTATTGTTTATATTAGATGGTTTTGCAAGACTTAACTTTATGATTGCAATAAAAAAAACATATAATCTTTCATAGATGATGTTGCAAGGCTTAGCTGTATGAATGCAATAAATCGAATTATTTCATTATTTATGTTTAAATGAATGACTTTCTGCTTGTAGAAATAATATAAAAAATAACAATACTGTCGACACGATAATGCCCATCATTGATGTTGAGACAAGGCTTAGCTTTACGAAATCATTGAATGAAATATATTTTATTCTATAATTTTTCCATTGTTCAAACAAATTTTTCCACAATTCGCAGAAATTGTTCATGCAACCTTTTGCGGTTGTTATATACATAAATATATGCAAAAAGTATATACACGTATTTACCAATCTGTACACATTCATCTATAAACATTGCCGCAAGTCCGCATCGTTAAAGCACGGCGCCACTTGCGTTCAACAAGCTTCGAGCATTTTATTTAATTGCATCAATAAATCGCATCCGCACACCTGATTCCTGCGGCAATTTTCAGCGCAAGTCCCGTAAAATTCAATTGAACACCAAAAATTTTAATTGTAATTGACGCAGTCGACGACGAGCAAGAATTTCCTAGAATTTGGCAAAACGTGTTGCCGATAAAAAAATCAAAATAAACTCTGTTGAAAAATGCTGCCTGGCACATTTCATAAAATGACTGCCTATTCTTGAGTAGAAATGGAAAACATAAATAAATGGCGAGCACGTTTGGCATCGAATGTGCCACTTTAATATGAGACGAATTGAAAAGCGACGCGCCACGTGCAAGCTGTGTCCTACTGATGTTTTGCATAGTCGACTGCAGTTGCGCAACAATCGACAATAACAGCAACAATCTGTGCAGCGTGTGTCTCGTTTCCTTATTTGGACGTAGCCGTTTGTCTGGCGGCTTACGAATATTGTCTGCCAAATGCCAAGAAATGCACAACACACGTGCACACAACCGCACACAGACACAGCCACAGGCACAGATAGACAGAAGTGTAATGACACCCTGTAGGAATTTGGACTGTTGCGAATGTGATTCCTCAACTGGTTGCTTGTCAGTCATAGCTGACTTCAGAACCGATTTGTTTCCTTAGATGTTCTAGGCAACGCTCAATTGACCCCGTCTGCTTCCATTGGCAAGTAGTCCAAAGTCAGTCCTAAGTAACATAGTTTATAAACCAATTGCAAAGCAAGTAGTTTGAGAACTAGTTTATTCTTAGTTTGTTTTCTAACCAGTTGATTTTTTTTGTAGAAAATAAAACAATGAATACTTTTAAATAATAATTTTTTTAAGTTTTTTTTTTTAAAAACAACAATTCATGGGCAATGAAAAACAAAATATACGTGCACCGAAAAATTTCAGTTCAAAAAAAAGATGAACTTGGACTTGACACACTTCTGCCGAAAATCGTTGGGGCTTGACGCATTTAATGTCAAAATTAATGAAATACTTAAAAGTATTCAAGGCAAAACGTGGAAATCTAAGAAGCCTCGAGTCATAGAAACAGACATATAAAAAGAATACAAACTTTCTTTGTTGTCGTTATAAATAAACTGACGTAAGATCAGACTTGCAGCCGCCGTAGCTCAGCCGGCTTGTGCGTTGGGCCGCGGGTCAAGACTCTGCGAGTTCAATATTCCGTTGCGTTAACACCGAAAAAAAATTAAAAAACAACAATTTTTCTTTCGGCGGCTGTCCTCTCAGCAGGAAATGGCAAACCTCTGAGAGTAAAATAGCCTATGAGAAAGCTCCCAACTCGCCGTTCGGAATCGGCATAAAACTGTAAGTCCCTTCCAACCTTGTAAAAACATTCGGACGCACAACACGGTTGGTTGCGGGTAGGTAGGCCTTAGTCTCGTAATCGGGTTGTCGTGCCAGTCAAGAAGAAGAAGAAGATCAGACTTTGCAGTATTTTAAAACTTTACCCCCGTTTTGATGTCTCTTCTCGCCTATCAACGCGCACACAGAACGTAAATAAATTGACTTCTGCTTTCGCTGACTTGACAACTACTTTAACAACTAGTTGTCTACTTGATTTATAAAAAAACAGTTAAAAAAAACCAATGAATTTGGGAACCTGTTGTTTCAGGTCCGACAGGGTATAAACTTCGTCGGTATGGCAACTCCGACTGCAGCCGTGGCTGAACGTGGCACCTCACCAGTTTCAACTACAACTCCAACTTCAGCTCCAGTTCCGACTGTGTATAGCTGAAGGCTTTTTCATAATCTGCATGCATATGTGCTCGTGGCTGTCTGTGGCTCTGTTTGTGTGTGTATATGTGTGTGTGTTTGTATGTGTATGTGGTTTGAGCACAACTCACTTCTCCACTTTTGCGGCCATGTGCAGCAGCTCATTTCGGTTTCGCAGTTATGTGAATTGTGCCGCCGCCTGTCTGACTGTTTAGCTGTCTGCTCATTCACATACACACATACACATTCATATAAGCACACACACACACTCCAGCACATTTATTAAGGATTGTGATTTTTCGTTCTTGCCAATTTCTGCCATTTTCCATAAAAGACTGATTTCGCCAACACGTGCTGCATGAATAAACTTGATTTATATAATTTTAGTACAATTTTGACACACACCAAGAAAATTAAGCGCGTGCGCCGGCACTTTGATTTAGCAACAGTTGCTGTTGGCCGCAAAATTAAGAAATACTCGCAAACGTCTAATTAAAGCAAAAACTTTACTTGCAGTTATGACAATTTCGCTTTGATGGTTTAGGGAAATTTGACTTGCAAATTGGGTTCTGACATTTTCGCAATCAGCTCAAAACCGCGCACACTAATGTTTTGAGTGGCGGTTGCTACTCAATGCAACTCATTAAAGTTGCTTCCGGTTGGAGTTTTTAAAGTTTTTATAAATAACTTTCGTAGGTTGATGTTTTTATTGTAAATCAAGTTTGAATTTGATTCCAAATTTGTTTTTAAAGAACTTTTGAATTAATTATGATAATATTTTTTGTAGAGCTACACTTATGTTGGAGCAATAATGCTTTGCTGCTATTATAAGATGCAACGAAAATACATCCATAATTTTTGCATGAAATAGAAGCATTTATTTAGGATAGTTAGAATATTTCAAATTAGGTCAAATAGGCACTGATATGTTCTATAACTTGTGACCATTTTAAAGGAAATTCCTTTATGCATCTCTCATAGAAACCCGCGTTCCATATTGACAAAAAATTGGGACAAGCGTTTTTCACAAGCATCTCTGGAGGCAAATTTTTCATCAGCTTAATCATTCAATACAGAAATAGGTATTAATCACTTGGCACCAGATTCGGACTACGAGTTGAATGCATAAGAACCTCCTAGCTAAGCTTTTGGAGTTTCTAGTCTACGAGGTTTCTTGTCTACGAGGTTTCCACAATTCCCCATCTATTCTCCTATTGGCTTCTGGGCAATTGCTTCATTCAAAAAGTCCAATTGTTGACAGTACAAGGCCGAATTAAGAGTTTGGCCGTAGTTAAACAGCTCATAGTAGATGATTTCGTGCATACAGCAAAACCTTTCGGACCGTCAATCCATATTTGGCCAACGTTTGCGTCCACTCAACTTGATTCAATCATTCGTATCACTTGAAGCTGTCGAAGTGGTTAACTTCAGTCACAGCATCATTGCATCAGGAATGGGTCGATTTAGCAGTCATTCGCTTCTAGAAATTCGGTCCATGAGCTTCTTGTCGGGCACCCATACGTGGAGCTTCTATTTGTATCAAGCTTTACTCAAGTAATTCCAAAAAGGATTTTGTGCAATTACTAGTTCCTGGACAACTGAAAATGTGCTTAAATAATGATCAGGCTAAACGATTTTCATGGTTTTATTGACAATTTTTGACAATTGTTCTTTTAGAGTGTGATGCATCTCTGACATAAAAATTACGGAAAGGAAATCTTTCAAACCAAAACTGCAGAAGATTGACTGCTGCAGCATTAGAACAGTAAACACTTTTCACACTTTCAGCAGCCTGGCCTGCGTTTTCGTCTTTATGGAAGAAACATTTTAAAATTTAACATATTTCGTCTTTGCTGGTGTCCATTTTTGACAAACAAAACTGACTAAAGCAATTACAAAACTGTCCAAGAAGTTGTTCCGAAGTTAGTTTACTAAAGGCTTTTCATGAAAAATAATGGATGTCTTTTAATTACAATTTGTTAGTTTAAGAATAATTTTTTGTATTTCTCTTTCCCAGCCTTTCTTTTACTTTTCATTATTTTCTACTTCAACTTCTTCAATTCTTCGCTTACTTTCTATATCCATTTCCTCTATCGTTTGCTTTGTCTGATCTCATATTTTAGTCAAAACTATTGGTTTTTTCTCTACTTTTTTTCTTGAATGTTTATACTTTTAACGATTTGTTATTTTTGTACCATATGCATTTATTTCGTCACCCACGCATTTTCACTGGCACGCATTGCTAATCACAGTCGAAGGTGAAGGCGACCATGAACCACAGCAACAAATAAGCAACAATGCTTTCTCTTCCCTCCTTCAAATGGATTGTAAATACTTCAAATGCTTCTTGAATGCTTATCAACACTTTCTTTCCAATCCAAAGGCGACCCAAACTAAAATAAAACACCAGAAAGCGATGTGGCGTGAGGAAGAGAAGCTCTTCCTTGAAAATCCACAGCAGTTAGCAGTTATTGAGACCCTTTTATTTATCTCATTTCCACAGCATTTTATTTCATTTCTGTTTCCGTTCGATTGTTGATTTGGACGCAGTGCTCGAGTTCTCGTTATCTGCATGCGAAACAGATACAAATTCGGCCGCACTCGTATTAGTTGCGGATTGGCTTGGACAAACACACACACTCTCGCAGCAAGTGGTCATCTCCTGAAAACCTTCTTATTGGCACGCAATTTGTCTGCGCCTGTGTGTGTGTGTGTATGTGCGTACCACAAGGGCGACAAACAAATTGGCCAAGTTGTTGTTGTGCTCCGTTTTTAGCCAAATTCGGGCAAGGACATTATTGGATTTGCGATACATAAACTGATTATCATATTGAATTCTATGCGGTTATCTAAGTGTGCAGAGAGCAACGTTGCCATCAGCAACGGTGATGTGGCCATTTTACGGCACACAAACACTCACACACAAATTGTCTGGGGAATGTAATACACACACACATACATATATACATAGCAGTTGAGCTGAAATGGCGCACAAAATTGGCACACGCAATGTATCCCATAATAGATTTGACTTGTGGGGATTTGTACTGACATTCACTTATGTGTGTATGCGTGCCAGAGTTAATTTTAGTCACACTTACGTATAAAATTTGGCATGTACGCACACTGTCTCACCTATGCAGTGCACGTGTCAATCACGTGCCATCGCTGAGGAACTAAGGGCATAATAATCAATTTCTTGCGACTACTGCAAACATATCAAAAATCACATTAATTATTTGCGCCTATCACATGCGGCACCTCGTGTGTTCTAAACTAAGCGTTAAGTATTGGAAACTCTGCTGCTTATTGCATACAATTTTAAGTTTTTAACAGATAGCATTAGACTGGATTTAGTGCACGATTTCGATGCTCCGCAGCCTATCATTTTAGGCAGTTGGGTGAAAAATTGCATGAGCCAAAAAAATTCAAAAAAAAAGTGTAAGCCAAAGTTCACAAAAAAGCTGGGAAATTCGACAAATTGCTCCACAGCTAGTCAGAAGTTGCTCTTAGAGGGTTAAAATCTATGACCGACCCCTCTAGTTTTCCTTACTGAACATTTTGTTCAAACGTACTCACCCCCTTTCTCAACCCTTAACGGGGCTCCCATACAAAATGGTCGTTTTTATAAAACCCCCCCCCCCCCCAGATGTATCAAATGTATGACCGACACCCATTTATATTCTCTTCCGAATGTTTCTTCCAAACTTACCTACCCGCTAACTCCAAGTCTTAAGAGGGCTGCCATAAAAAATTGGCCATTTTCTATGTCATTGGCTCCCCACTTGTAGATGTAGTAGTTAAGTAAACGAGAAATCATCGTATCTCGGAAACTACTGAACCGATTTCAATGATTTATTCAGCGATGGCCAACATTTTTAAGTACAAAAAATACAAAAGTAATTAAGGTTCAGAAATTCACCACCAGAGGGCGTCCCCCATACGATCGGATTTGTGACGTTGTGAACTTTTGGGTTTTTACAAAGCAAAAATCAAAATGTATTGCCGAAACCCCATTAACCTCCCCATTTCAAATATAATTGTAACTTTAGATTAGTGTTAGGTTTGATTAGGTTCAGAGAGCGTGTATGGAAAACCCGTATTTTTATTCTGAGGCATCAGTGCACTGTGAGTGCTCTCTATGACTGCCAGGAGGACGTACATCGTTCTAACTGTGGTTCCTGTAAAAAGTCTGTCCTGTAAAAGGTGCTGTCTTTATTAAATCATCTACTTTCTCAGATCAAATTGAGAGGTCCCATACTTTTACTATAGTAATCTCTGTAAGGCCTTTGAGGAAGCGTGAGCTTGAGTCATGTATGAGAGTCTGTATGAGATTTAGCCCTCTTGTGATACCACAACATAGTTTTTTCAATAAGTGTGTGAAATGTGTGTTATACACATTTCAAACGGATGTGGAAAGGGGAGCGAGAGGTCTTCTTCTTCTTCTTCTTCTTGACTAGCAAGACAGCCTGATTACGAGACTAAGGCTTAGCTACCCGCAACCAACCGTGTTGTGCGTGTGAATTTTTACAAGGTTGGAAGGGACCTACAGTTTTATGCAATTTAGGCAATTTTGACTCTCAGAGGTTTGCCATTTCCTGCTGAGAGGACAGCCACCGAAAGAAAAATTGTTGGTTTTTTTCTTTTTTTTCGGTGTTAACCCAACGGAGTATTGAACCTGGGTTCGTGCGTCGCATTTGACTCGCGGCCGAACGCACTAGCCAGCTGAACTACGGCGACTGCCGTAGCGAGAGGTACTCATAGTTCAAGGCCGAATCCGAATGGCGGTTTTCTGTTTCTCTTTCACACTTGGAGGTTATGTCATTACCTGATAACAGCTTGAGTGTTTCTTCTAATTCTCATGAACTTTTTGCATATAAAAGTTTAACCAGCATGGGACTTGAAAAGTTTCGATGAAAACTGAAGCGTAGAATAAATTTTAACCATCTCCTAGCAAAATTGCTTTTATCAGTAAACTTTGACATTTTAAGTCCACCACTGAAGGTTCATTAACTTCATTAGCATCTTTGCTTAGATGAGTTTTTATTGTTCCACAAGTTTGTGCCTCTTGATAGACAACACACACATAGTACTCTTCCATTAAAGCGTATTTGAATGCCGACAACATGCTCGAATAATTACTGCTTCCTTATTACGTGTGGGCTTTTTGCAAGTTCCTGTGCAATTTCTGCACTCTGCATGACGCGAAGCATGTTGGCTGTCTGCTTGTCATCAGCTCATCAAGCCGTGGATCTATCTCTCACGAATTGAAAGGCCAAGAACACAACGTAAACAAACAAACAAATAACCAAATGAACGAACAACGAGACACAAAAGCCAGCACTCACCGACCGGATACAGAGGAAAACTGCATCGCATTAGACTCGAATGCCATGTTGCTGGCATTTCCATTTTTGTTGCTGCTGCTGCTGTTAAGTTTTTCTGTGCCGGCGGGAGATTCCTAGGAAATGTGCTCAATCTGCTGCTTTGTAGTCAGATTCTTTTCATCCGCTTAACCCGCTCGGTTTTTTAATTAAATTCCAGCTGCCATGTTGATGATGTGCAGAGACATCGACGGGCACACCGCTGCGCGAAGCCAGAGGTGCCGGCCAGCTGTGCAGATGTACCACAGACGCACCAACAGACAGACCGCCGGACAGCTGGCGGTGAGACGGACCGACATTGTGGGTCAGTCGTTGTGGCACAAATGTACAAATGCGCACAAGGCGCCATGCAAAGTACGAAGAAGTACGAAGCTCAGCAACGCCCCAGGCTGGTGCGCGCCCTTTGCTTCGCCCGGTTGGAGGCGCAAATTCGAGCTGTTTCCGCTGCCATGGGTTGTTGCATACAAATTAGAGTTGCAGCGAGCGGGCGCAGCGGCAAAGTGCCACCGCCGACCCCAATCAGTTTAAAGTTTAAATTTTATGTTTTCCTTTCAAGTCGATTGCGGCAGCGCGCAAATTTGACCGCATCTCGGGCACTCTTAATGATGTGACGCCGCAAAGCGGCAGTGGACACAAGTGGCATAGCCGCGTCGCTGCTTATTAATGCCATTAAAATTCTAGAGCCCTCATAAAGACGAAACGTAAACAAACTTTGAGCCCGAGAAGGAAATGAAACATAAAATATATACCAAGCGGCGCCAAAAAACAAAAATTACAATAGGAACAACAAAAGCACAAATTAAACCAGCACAAAGCGCCGAAGTAGCCGTCTTGCAGCATTCTTAATAAAAGATAAAATGTTAAAAATTACGCCGTTCTGAAGAAATGTAAGAGAATAGTATGCAAAAGTGCTTAATTAATATGAAACAAGTGGAATGGCGCGCGGCTTCGAAACAAGGACACGCCGCGTACCTAACAGAAATCAAGTGACACAAAAATATCAACAAAAACAAGGACAATAACGACAACTTGAACTAACAACAAGCACAACAAAATTAAAGCACATCTAAGCTAACCGAAATCGTTGCTGGACGATAAAAAAGTTAAGCCCGCTGGCGACGTAATTAATAATCGTAATTAACCAGCTTTGCCCGCCGAAACGCAAACGAGTTGGCCTGGCGCTCTGGCAAGGACACTCGTTTAAATGAGCCACTTGAGCGAGAGCGCGTGAGCGGGCACAGTGAAAATCATATCAATTAGACGCGACCGTCTGGCGCCTGTGACATTTGCTATGCTCCGCTCTACTTATTCACTGTTGGCATTTTCTAATGCGCCGCTCTGTTGTTGTGTTGCTGTAAGATATGAAATTTCATTTGCTTTCAAGTTAATTAAGAAAGCAAACAGATTTTCAACGAGTTTGCTTAAAATATATGAAATCTTAAGGCAATGGTTCTCGGGGCACCAGCAAGTGTGGGTTTGATAAATATTGAGGACGTTGATTCATAAGGATTGCCTTACAACTGCAGATGGTGAGTCTCAACGAGGCAACTCTCGTTAGTTAGTCAAGGCATTTGAAAGTGGAAAATCTGTAATAGGTTTCTTAGCAACGCGAAATTCTAAGCTGATCACATTTTCGCCGAGTAAAGCTTACTGCAGAAGCTGTAAGGATCAGGCGAAAACAGTTTCGCATTTCCTTTTCCGCTGCATAGTCTGTGGAGCACCTTGCTGCGTTCGTGATATTTATTTTTTTACTATTAATCCAGTTAATTAAGATTGAATTTTATAGACTTTTGCAAAGAACAAAATAATATAATTCAAATAAAAAATTTAGCAATTATATCAAAGATTTGCTGCAGTGTTTCCGAAATCAGGATAGGCAGACTATTCGGATATTGATATTTGGATTTGGATATTCAGAGCAACATCATACAAAATTGAGAGATTTTACTGTGGCCAGCTGTCATCGAACTGTACTGTTTTTGCTTTAACAGAGATATTTTGATAGTCCTTACGGTGGTTAGGTCTACTTGAGATTCTCATTGGAAGAAGTGTGAACTTAACACTTCTTGTATTTATTTTCCCATACCCGACTTGGCATATTTGAACCTAATATTTTGAATTACAATCAACTCAACCTACTGCTTTTGGTAAATCTTTTCACATCTGTGAATATTAGTTGTGAACACTGATTTTTTTATACTCAAGGTATCTTTCGTGGTCTATCTCATGGATCCTTTTTGTAACTGTATATTTATTCCGATAGTTTCTTAGAATTCCCCTTCTTTTAACATTTTTTTTTTAAATACCCATGCAAAGAACTTGAAAATATTTCGAATAATTACAAATTTGTCCATTACTTCGTTTTCATGTATTTATCTATGTTTATAAAAATAAATGTTTGTCTGTCACACGACACCAAAACTTCAAAACTAGGCAGCCGATTGAGCTGTATCTTCCCTGGAATGTTAACTTTGACTAAATCTCGATAAACCACATAGTTTGAATACGACGAAAGGTGGGCGTGGCACCTCCCATACAACCAAAATTTGAACCCTTGAGTTAATGACTTAATTAATGACTTAAATTGGACACGTCCGTATATGCCGACATAGAAAAAAACTATAAATATATAAACACGTCGGGCATAGACGACGTCAACTGCATTGGTTTTATATGTAGTAGCATATTGTGTGCCACTGCAGAAGCAATCAGATTTAAGTTAGTGCCCCAATTCGAAATTTTCTAAATTTCGTGTGTCCGCGAGAGGGTTAAATATGAAATATCTTCGGAATTATGGGTCGAACAGGAATGCAATTTGATACAAGGCCATCGTTTAGGTGTATCGTTTCACTGGGGCGTGGCACTTTTGAAGCGATCCAAATGAAAACTGAATAATGAATCATTTTTAATAACTTTGGTACTACGAGTCACACATGAATGATATTTGGCACAAATCTTTTATTTGGTGCTGCCTTTCGACAGAAGGAATGGGGTGGATATTGGACGAAGGGGCAGGGCACCTCCCATACAACCTGAGTTTTTAATATAAAATATCTTCGAAATTTTAGGACAGACATCATTGCAATTTGGTACTAAAACTATCATTTAGGTGTGTCGTTCCACTGGTAAAATTTTATAAGCGTTAGACAAGGGGCGTGGCACTTTTGAAGAGACCCAAATGTTTTGAATAATTTTGGAACTACAGGTCACACATCAATGACATTTGACACAGACTCACAATTTAGACGAACTCTTCGACAGAGGTAATGGAATGGGTTTTGTCGATGGGGCACGGCACCGCCCATACAGTCCAATTTTTTGGTATAGAATAGCTTTGGAATTTGAAATCGGACAGCAATGAAATTTTGTGTATTGTCGTCCCATAGATGTGTCATTCTATTGGTAAAATTTTACGGGCGTTGGGCATAAATTTGTGCTTGTAATTCTGGAACAGACACCCTTCGACTGGAAGAATGGATTGGCTATTGCATAAAATGGGCGTGGCACCGCCCATACAGTATTGTATGAAGACACTTTATATATTGGGCTCATTGACTTTGAATTCTCGTGCAAAGCCGCGGGGCCCTGCTAGTGCTAAATATATGAGATGAGGTTATGTATACTGCGACTTTTAAGCCTTATTGGCATTTCTAGATATGAGTTTGTAGACGGTTTCCTTCAGAAATTTCACAAAATCCAGAATTGCCCTCATGTGTCTTGTGTGAGCATATGTAAGTTTAGGACATTGCGTTAGAACGCATTCAGATATTTATTAATATTTCAACAGAATCTGCTACACTAATGGAATGTCGCAGTTTTATCAAATGTGCATTCAATTCGTAAACTTTCCTGACTTTCAAGTTGTTTTTTTATAGTTCTAATGAATATTTTAAAGTCTCGTTGTTATACGACCCTAAAAGTGTATTTAACTGCTTTGGTAAACCGTAGCTCTTGCCTACAATTCGGTTTATCAAGATTAAGTTGGTTTAAGGCATTGTCCACTTCCACTCTTCAAGTGGGTTCGAGTCCAGTATGAAGAGACCATTTGAGTTGCTAAAATTACACACTCTAGTCATTCCATCACTCGCAAACCTAACAGAAATAATTACACTCCTCACTTGATCCCACTGTATGTCACAACTTGACTATTACACCAAGTTTTGTGTGTTGAGTTCACAACGAGCAGTCTTTGACCCCACAACACCCCATCGTCCAATTCAATTTACCTTGAAATCATGTTCCGACACTGTGCAACACAAATCGTTAATACATCATGTGGACACGTGGACGACTGTCTGTACATATGTACAGCATAATCGCTGTCCATATGGCAAATAGCCGAGGGGGTCACACTGGCAGTCGGAAGTAGTCGGTTGTTGTTAATAACTTAATCCACTTTAAGTGCACAACGCTACAATGGTGCATGCCTCCCCTTCTGCCGCACGCCCACACCGACGGGGCACAGTTCATGTGCCCTACGGCCAATGTCCACCCGTCACTCCAACGCCAGCCGAGGCCGAGGCAAGCATAACTTTATCTATTTGGCCGCTCGTTGATTTTTCTGTTTGTATTTTTGTTGGTGCATTTTATTTCGAACACGTTACACAGCTCTGCGAGTGCTTTAATCCTTTTTAAGCTCTAAAGGAGCATTATATAACATGAAATAAAATAAGCCATCCAACACCACTAAATACCTGAGACATACTCGCACACACACTGGACCCTGCACGGTACCAGTACAAATACCAGCATGTGTGCATATAAACGCAAACACAAACACAAATGCAAACAACGACAAAACAAAGCAACAGCACTAAGCCACTCAAAGCAACTGTGTTTAGTGAAGTGGTGAAGCAGGGGGAGAATACTACGCTGGTGGGCACCGTGCAACCGCACAATACAACGGGGCCAACGCACAACAACAGTTAGAACGGCAACAACAAGAACAGTTTTAAATTCGTTAGCGACGCTGTTCGGGGTCGGAGCACAGCACACACCCAAACACACACATACACACTAACACATTTGAATGCATAAAAAGCAGTTTCAATTGCCACTTGAAGCAGAGCAAAGCAACAACTTAAACAACGGCAACAACCATTCTTTTATGCAAAACGAGTAGCACGCAAAAAAAACATTGTAATCAGCTGGAAGAGGTGAACAGAATAAAATCGTTTCAAACACTCCGAAAGCCAACTAACAGCGAGTTGCAATTTGAGGCCAAATTTAATGCAGCCGCTAACTTTCGGCCATCCGCAACATTTCCTTGTTTTAGCTCTGCAGTAGAGTTGTATGTATATATATATAAAACTGATATTAACAATTGTATGTAATTATGTAAAACTCATGTAAACACATATTTTGGCATCGACTGAAACCATAGTCAAAGTGGTGGCGAGTGTTTGAGTGCTTGAACCCAAATCAAATTTTTGTTTTATTTTAAAATGCGTTTCTTGGAAACCGTTGCCTTAGCGAGGATTGAGGCGAATTTCACGAAAAATTATTGTTTAGGATTTAACAAATACAGTCATAACACCGTGCGACAACATTTTTCACATCGCGTAAAACCCATATGTGCGTGAAGAGAGAGAGACCAAATATAGTAATACTGTGTACTAAAATTTTGAAGGGGATACAAAATTAAAAAAAATATTAAAAATATAAAAAAATACTTAACCCTTAAATGCATGGGGCAATTATTTTCGAATCAATCTAGAGCAAGCACAAACATGATTTAAATTGATTTAACAGATTTACGAAGGATTTAGGAACTGTACCATATATGGTACGCCATGCATATAAGGGTTAACCTCGTTAGAATATGGCAATATGTACATCAAATGAAAGAGAAAAGTCTCTGGAATTGAAATAAAATTGATTTTTTATCTATTAAAAAAAAGGATATGAAAAAGGTCGTTTGAAAATTGTAATCCTTTATATCCTTCTTTAAATTTATAACGAATTTTCTTGAAAACTAAGTATGTTTAAACCCAAAATCTCTTTGATCATGTGTCAAATTTCCTTCCACTAACTTTATTGGATCGAAAGTTATTAACAAAAAAGCGAAAGCTGCGATTCTAAAGAAAAATACAAATTTTCATTTCTTTGAGTATCAGTATTTAAAATAACAAAAAGTTACAAAATCAATGAATGAATCAATGGTTTTGTTTGCGTTATTTATATATATTTTTTGGAGTGTATGAATAATAGTTATATCTCTAAATTCTATTAAGTTCACTGGAAAGTAAATTAAAATATAAGATTATTTGAAAAAAATAGGTCCCATATGATTAAAACAGTTTTTAAGAAATATGATCAAAATTATTGGAAATTTAACACTAGAATTCCTAGATTACATTATATTAGATTCGATTTGGGATTCGGACAACACCTGCCCGAGACATTGCGTCCAAGTAATGAACTATTGTGTCATGTCCCTCTATGTTACTGGAGGAGTTCGTGTCCTCCAATGTTATCTAGGAACTCCTTTACCTCCTACGAATATTCGCTTTTTTGCGTGTATTAGGGTAGAGCATTCAGTTATGATATGTACAGAAGTCTCTTTCTCTTCTATACAAAATCTGCATAGCTCACTGTCCGTTAGTCCCAGACGCGCCCTATGCATATTTAGCAGACAGTGTCCACTTAGCATCCCCGTCATGACCTTGAGCTCCTTTCTGCTTATGTCAATTAGGTACTTAGATTTCCTTTCCAAGTAGCTAACACCTATGATTTGTTCAAGTCCGTAGGGCCGGCTAGCAGCCCCATCCTTTGCCAATCTGTCCGCTTCCTCATTACCATCGTGCTCACAGTGCGCGGGGATCCAGTGTACTATCACTTGGTTTTCCCTTGAGAGATTCTGGACAACATTTGCTGTCTCCCAGACCAGTTTGGAGTCAAATGTCATCGAGCCTAGGGCCTTGATTGCCGCCTGGCTGTCTGACATTATGATTATCCTTTTCCTTCTAACATTGAACATTTATCGCAAAGACATACAGAAGACTGGAAACCGGAGCTAAAGATCCCTGCCCCAGTTTCTTCTTCCGTTTTGGACCCATCGGTGTACCAGACAATATCATCACACGTGAGACTGATCTTTTTATCAGCCCAGTCCTAAGATAGTCATATAGACTACATTGAGGTCTCTTATTATAAATAACTTTTATAGCATCACTTTCTAAACAATTATCTTAGCTGACTTTCACTAATTTTTAAAGCTTAGTGAAATAAAAAAATTAAAAATATTATAAAAAAAATTGTTTCCCCATTTTTGCAACATTTACCTTAAAACAATTCTCTGAGAGTGTAATTAAATTTGTCTTCCTCTCAAAGTGTAAAGAAGCCTGTCGCATTTAACTGTCACATTATTGTTTGTGACAAAAACTACTTTGTCAAGTTAGATTTGCGACAGAGCCAGTAGACTGTGGCAAAACTTTTTGGTTTTTTTTTGTAATTTGTAACAATCTCGCTGATGATGTACAACAAATACAACTAAACTCAACTAAAGTTCATGAACTATAAAAAAAAGGAAACACAATGAAATTTCCAGACAAATAGCAAGTACGAGTAGTTAAACAGAAATGAGGAAAGAGCGAGTCGTAAGTAGCTCTCAAGTTTATGTTTATCTCGTTTAAATAATTTACTCGTTTGTTCCTGGGCGGTTGGCTTAGTTCCACTTTGGCAAGTGCGCCAAAGCAGTAAAATGTTAACAAGGCGTCGTACAAATCAACACACATACACAATACACACACATGCATACAACGGGAGACACTCACATACACGGCGGCATGAGCCAATGCCACGAAACTGAGGCACAGAGCAACACACAAAACTCGACCTGACTCGATACGGCAAAGACACAAACAAAAACAAAAACAAAACAACGTTGAAAAAAGCAGCCAGAAATATGTAGATATGTATGACCTAATGCAACCGAAACGGAATTAAATTTACATAAATAGATTAAAGAAAGGCTCAAAACTGGCGCGTAAACTAACTCAATGCTGCGCCAAAAAAGGACAACAACTGCAAGAGGCGCACAGCCACAAAGCAGACAGACAACGCAGCACAGTGCCAGGCTAATGCTGAGCCGGCTTCACACACACACACACACACACACACACAGACAGAGCTACGCGCCGCATAGATGCGAGCATTTTCAGTTAGTTACGCTTTGTTAGCGCTGTAAATGTTGGCGAAACAAATTGCCCGCTCGCTCGTTGAGCGTGCAGCACATGTAATGGGCGCACGAGGCGGTAACGGCAACGGCGAGGAACGGGACAGGCGGCCTGCTTAATGCCACATTCGTAGCAATCTTACAATCGTTTGTGTGCAAATTAATCGTTTAACTTGAATTTCGAATGCGGCTTGCCGCACTCTGGCTTCGCTCTCTACCCAACGAGAATTTTTACTTTCGCCCAGCCTCAGCCTCCCTCCTCACGCATCTCTCTCTCTCTCGCGCATCCATTGCCTTACGTGTCTCTGCGCATATTTGCGCTGTCGGCAAGTGGCGAATGTGAAATGTTGACATTTAATTTCGACATTTAAATGTTTCAGCGCGACACAAAAGCTTAGCTGCACTAATTAGGCCGGATTACAACTCTTCACGTTGCCATTTCCATGCTCGAGTGCGGTAAATGTTTTCCAAGTGCAGCGCATTGTGTTGCTGTAAGCTCCTTAATTTTTCGCATCATTGGCTGTGCGTCATTCTTCGGCGAAAATCAGCGAATGCTGAAAGCGAACGTCGACTCTAATCGTTTACTTCTTCTTGTCGTTTTTGTTTGTTTGTTTGTTTGGTTAAGTAGACATTTAGGTGAAGAGGCGCACAATTAGCAAAGAAAATTACGAATGCGGCGGAGGAATAATAATAAGAAATTTGAAATGAAATTATCAAAGTTTCAGCACCGTTTGAACGGAGACGGTTTGTTTTAATTTTGCAATCAAAGAGTCAAAATGAAGACAAATAAGATTTCAAGTTAAAAAAAATCAAAATTAAATTATAAATAAATTAAATTATAAATTTGGAGCTCCAAAGTGAAAGCAAAAATTTGCTAAATATTTGTTGACATTTTTGTCAAAGCTGTAAAAGCTTACTTTAAGAACTCATAACTTCTTTGTTGTCTAATATATTTCCATAAAATTTGGAATTTATCTTAAATGAAGGATTTCTAACAAGACCTAATCCTAAGATTTTTGTCTTATAATTCTTAATATTGGCATTTTTGTCACTTCTTGCAACACTGAGCGTCGTAAATAGCACAAAAAGGTTTCATTTCATGCATGTTTCAATCAAGAACATCGTTGTTTTTAATAAAAAAATGAAAACTTAAAAAAATGTTAAACTTTAAATTTTAATTAAAAACTAAAAATGTATCCTTCATTCCACCCTCTTGCAACGCTTAACCCTACAAATTTCTCTCAAACAGAACTAGCAGTTTCTTCCCGTTTTTTTCTTACAAAGACAATAACTTAAGAATCCTTAAAAGAAAATATTTTGAAAACCTACAATGCTCACAAGAACTGCAAGATTTCAACAAATTAACAAAGAAACTGAATGAAATCAAAATCACAATCAATTTTAATTTTAATTTGCAAATTACAAATTAATCGCAACACTAAACTTGCACGCACTCGCTGCTCGAGAACATTAAAAAAAAAGTTAAATTACACAAAAACTATTATAAAAATGTCTCTTTTAGCAGTTGTCGAATAATTTTTGAGGACAAAAAAGTTTTTAACGAACTTTCACGCGCGCGACACGGTGCAAAATTTCATGATAATTATAAAAGTTTCCGGTGTTGTTGCAAAAAAATAAAGGCACACCAACAACAACAACAACAAGAACAGAATTAGCAAAAGCAGCAAGCGCGTCGGCAAAAAGGCGCAACGGCTACGAAAATCAACTACAGCAAACTTTACTTTTTAATTACTTTACAACGCTGTGTGCGCGCGCCTGTCATTAGCAGCGGCGCAAAAAACCTTAGTTAGTCGGTGACGGCGATCGGTGCCAAAGGCGGCACGAGAGCGCGACAAAGCATGCGCTTTTTACTAATTTTTATGGGGCGCGTTTTTTGTTGTTGCTGCTGTTGTGATTCTAATTTTGCTGCAAATAACTTTGGTGTCGAGGCGACCGGACGGGCGTTTGACGCGACCGTAGCGCATAACATTGCGAGCGCAGGACAACAGCTCGAGAACTTTTGCATTCACCTGTCTTTTTGCCTGTCAGTTTTCATTAGGCATCATTGGGGACACTCCCCACTGAATTATGTACAATGACATCCACTCCAAGCTGAACATTAGTGACCATCGCCATCGTCGTGTTGGTGGCATTTCTGCGCAGCTCATACAGGCGAAGAATTTTTTGCAGCAGTTGTTTTTATCGTGTTTACTAGTATGGCTTGTCGGAAATCACTCAGGGTGACACTAATAGAACACAACAGTGTACAAAGTGAATGAATGGGTTTGTTGTTGTTGTTGTTATTTATTGCAAAATACCCTCTTCAAAGTCAACAAACATCACAGCACAGCGAGTGGTTCTCAGGGTACTTTGGATACATTAATTGGCCGTGATTAGCTGCTCTTTGAGAGAAATACGAAAAAAGTTATGGCACAAAGGGAGATATGTGAGCTCGAAGGACTGAAATTAATGACTAGAAGCTGGATTGAAAGTTTGCGGCCTTTGGCGCAAACGATGTAGGCAAATATGGAAACGTTAGGGGTCAATTCTGCAAAAGGACCCAAGCAGAGAACTGTGGATTAGTCGAGCTATATATCTGATCAGAAGTCGATTTGGGCTACATGGAATCAAACTGTGTAGCCTAAGAGCTGGCAAGAGCGAGAGAGAGAGAGAGAGAAAGTTACAAAGTCAACAGTCTAAATTAACAGAGATTTATACTTTTACGAGCAACATTCTTTGGTTCAAAAGATGCCAATAGAAGCTAACGTTAAGTTATTGACAATTCACCAAACCAAACTCAATCTCAATCAATATTCAATGACTAAAGTGTCGTTAAATGCGTTCGCAGCGCTTCGAACAAACAAAGTTGCCAAAAGAGCATCGAAATGTCAAAGAATGCTTGAAACAATTTTTTACTTGATGCAGCCAAAACCAATAAGGCAACAAAATTGCAAACAAAGCAACGATAAAATGAAACTGCAGAAAGCAAGCAAAACTGCAAACTGATATGCAGTATGTGTACACATACACATACACACATAATTGGTCAGCACTTTGGTGCACACCAACGCAAAGCTTTCGCATGCAGTTTGACGTTTTTTTTTAATTTACTTCACATGCGCCGCAGCTGTTTGAGAACAAAAAAAATGGATGCAGCATTTTAAAAAAAGTCCGTTTCACATTTCATCGAACAACAACAATAAATTATTGAAATTTTAAAAAGCTATCACAGACAAAGAACACATTTTTTGCGTTTAATACTGAAGAATAAAATTTAATATTTTGGGTAATTGGGGAAACAAATTTTACAATTATGGTGTTCACAGTTCAGCGGTATCTAGCATGTTAAATTTCCCACTTGGCAATTTTCCCGAATTTTCCCATATGGTATCTCAATTTCGTTTGTTTTGTATGAAGAACATAGATACCGGTAGTTTCAAAATTTGCCGCACTGCCGAGCATGTTTATTGAAAGAGGCAAAAAACAAAGTCAAATTAATTTGTTGACACAATCTACGGAGCGAATTTTTTTGAGTACTTTATGCTACTATCGGGACGATTTCTTTATTTGATGTTCAACGTTTGTTTGCCATTTGAGCGAGGCATTTTTATTTTGAAAAATTTTCCACAATTGTTTGAAAGATATACAATAGGGTGCTCACAGTTAGATCGTTTATTTTTAGGGAAAATTGCCCGAAATAAATTTTCCCGCAAACTGTGAATTCCATAAATAAAAATAAAAATTTTTGGCTGCTGCCGTGGCAACAATACGAAGGATGTGTATACAGTATAATATAAAAAAATACAAAGTACAAAAACAAAAATACAAAAAAAAAGTTCTGAGTAAAGACAACTTTACCTGCGACGACTGTCGTCTCTGCAAACTTTTGAGATAAAATAATTTTAAAAATCTTTAAAAATGCAGGAAATCTCTGCAAAATTCGCATGAAACTAATCTTTCATAAGGTTCATTATGCTTCACACACACAGTCATATTTACATAGAACCATTCAAGCATCTTAAAGGAGACATTTGTGAGCTGCAACAGTTTCCTCTACTTAGCCGCTTCGAGCTGAAAATTGTGCTAGAATGTATTTGCTTAGTTTAACTAATCACAGGGCGCGCACAGCAGAGTAAAGTAAACCACACACACACATGTACACTTTGCAAACTTGCATACATTATGCCGTGGAGCAGGCTGGGTCAGTGGGCCCGAGTACGACAACTGCAGCCCACTTGGCGCGTTCAAGCGCAATCGGCTCGAGTGTCCCGAAACTTCTTCAAATAATAATAACAATAATAAGTCTACTTTAAAATTGTTTTCCGTTTAAGTAGCGTAGTGGTGAACTTGCAACTGCACTCTTCATGCTCGACTTGACTTGGCATGTTTTGTGTCTATATGTGTGTGTGTTTGCCTGCCACTTATGCATAGAGTCAGTGCGTGTGTACGCTTTCTATGGGCACTCACGTTCGGCTGTGGTTGTGCGACTTCTTGACGCTCAAGTTCAGTTCACAAAGTAAACTTATATGCAGCATTGGAGCCTACTCGAGTGGAAGATAAGTTTAGCCGGCAAACTTTTCACGATACGCATCGACTTTGGACGGTAATGCGGACAACTTAAATTACATTGGAGCATACACAAAGCGTGCCAAAAGTCAAAACCACGTACAACAAATTTCAACTTTTGTTTATGACACAACAAAGGATGAATTTATTTTGTATGCGCTGTTTGGTAGTTAATTGAAAAGTCGGCAATATTAAAGTATGCAAAAGGTAAAACCTATCTAAATTGACTTCTATAGACTCACGTACATTAAGTTCAATTATATTGCCCCCTAAAACACCATATATTTATGTGATATAAAAGTCTATCACTTTCGGCTTTCACTTTTCACCGCTCCCCCCAAATTGCTTTAGGCGCAAAGTCGATTTGGTGTTCAATAAAATTTTATTCCATTCACTTATTGCCAATAACCACAAAAATGTACATACATCTTCTGCCTAATGCCTTTCTGTAATGTCTTGTCCCTGTCTTTTTTGTATCTCATTGGCTACAGGTCTACATTGTCGGTCACATACCGCCCGGCTCGGATGAACGTCACATTGGCCTGCAGCAAAACGGCCACACCACCTTCACGGAGAGCAACAACAAGCGTTATTTGGATTTGGTTCGCAAATATTCATCAATTATTCAGGGCCAGTTTTTCGGACACTTGCATTCGGATTCATTTCGCATCATTTACGATGACAAAGGTATGTGGCCAGAGTTTGATGGTCTATGGTTTTTTTTCATGCATACAATGACAATACACCCACACACACACATACGCGTACATATGCGTACAAATAAAATTTTAAATCAATGCAATTTCGTTTAAATAATTTAAATATTTATTCCGTGCAGCAAAAAAGCTAAATAATACTTTTATTATTTAGAATTGAAATAAGTATGCAACAGTTTTTGAACTATTTGTAGTTTTGTGTTTTAATTGTTTATTTATTTTTAATTGTTTATTTAGAATTGCTATTCTATTTGTATTCCATTTTATAGTCATACATTTTCTAATAATATTGCAATTTCTTTTGGATTGTTCAATACTTAGAAAAGCATAGAGACACGACAGGGCTTCATGTTCTGCATTGATTACATTTATCGTAAAATGTTGCCCCACTCCAAATGATTTTTCTATGGCAGAATTAAATATTAGGTATGTCAAGTCAGGTTGTGTACAGTACAACTAACACTTTGTACAACAACAAAAATTTCAACATATAGGCCCATTCAACATTTTTAACCCTGGAGAAAGCGCGCTATGAGCATTTTGCTCACACAATGAATATGTACAATGAATGAACATATTGTTTTAACCTGAATTTGCTCTATAAATTAACTTTTGCAACACGAACTAATACATTTAACACTAATACATTAAAAACAAAATTTATAACAATTCCAATATACTTAAAATTAACACTAATTCCTCATATGAGGAAAATTCTTATAGCCTATTTCCACTGAGCCTTAACTGCAGTTTACGCTTAACTGCAGTTTGACATCGCATTTAAATGCCCAAACTTCCATGAAATTGTTGTTGTGCAAAACTGAGTTAACTCACTTTCAAAACTGAGTTAACTCAAAAAATGGCCCAAAAAAAGCGCCAAAATGGAAAGCGCCGAAAGTTTAATAATTGAGAGTGTTAACCCTTTGAGAAGTTTTGCTACTAACTATTTGCCTTGTTTGTACTAAAAAGGTATGTGAGGCAGTGGCGGATTCAGGGGGGTGTTTTGGGGGTTGAAACCTCCCCCCCCGAAATATTAGGATCGACATTAAAACTACATACAATTTAAAAGACAATTTATGAATATCAAAGAATCACTTTTTGAAACCCCCCCGAAATATTTTTCTTAATCCGCCTCTCATGTGAGGTATGTGCACAACATATGAAATTCAACCTACTGCATGTTTTCTTATTTTATATAATGAAGTATTAGTTTAAGTTTTTTTTCTGAACAGTTATTTTATTTTTAGGTTATTTATGTAAAAAGAATTGTTTTTGTTAATTTAATTATATCTTTTATTTTTATAAAATGTTTAGTGTATGTTTTTTAGAGTATGTTTTTTTCTGTCAATTAAAAGGTGAATTTTTATTTGAGTTATGCAAAAAAATTAAATGACATCTGTAACAAGAGGTCTTAATGTGGCCTACAAAAATATAAAAAACCATAAACATTTAATAGGTAATGCGTTATTTCAGGACTCAGGGTGGGTAGATACGTGATTTTAATAGGGGTGGGTGATTGAGGGTTAAAATAGGGGGGCAATACTCACAAATATGTACAAATTTTGATAGCATGCTTTCAGGCGCTGCAAGAGCCGTACGAACACAAATTAAAGAAGGGATTTGAATTGCGTTCGGTGTGGCAGATTTTTTGCCAAGACAATTACTTTTTACTACATTTTTCGCAAAAACACAGATCGTCTGTCATAATCAAAGTCAAAACTTCTATTATTTGCCAATAATAAATGCTGAAAACGAAAATAAAAAACTTGGAACTTCTCATGAACCCTCTTGAAGTTAAAAATTCAGACAGCTCTGATATCAATCAGCTGACAACTGTCACAAATGAACTAAACATTGACAAATGAAATAAATTTTCACAAATATGAAAACGCAGACATTCCTAGACTGTTGAGAAGGAAAGCAGAGTGGTTTTGATGCAGTAGAGGGACTACAAGAAACCATACATACGTATACAAGGAGATGGCGGCGATGGGTAAGCTCTGGCTGCCCAGAAATACATGCAACTTTGGCTTGACCAAATAAAAATGTAAACAACAAACAGCTGTTGGAGTTAACTCAGTTTTGGTGGAAACGCTTGACAGTTCTCAAATTTAACAGAGCCCTTCACTGCAGTTAAGCGCTCAGTGGAAATAGGCTATTACGTGCGACAATCCACTGTTACTCTGCGAGGAGCTTCTTCTGTTTGTTCTGTTTGTGGACATTTGCATCCTCTATGGTTGCAAGCATACATTGTTTGTAGTCCATAGAATAGTTTGAAGTTTTAGGAAAAATACAAAATTAATAAACTGAATATTTGTTGTTGTTATATTAGTTTAAAGGAAAAAGTATACACTTTTTTTAATAGTATATTTTGATATAGTGGAAGAAACAAAAAAAATATATAACTTTTTAGCTTGACGTTTTCTTTCAATATATATACTTTTTTGAACTGAATGAAGAAATATTCAAATTTTCGTTATGCGTAAAAATTTTTATGTTTAAGTAATTATTACAGCCACAACGTGGTTGCTCTCAGAGAAAAATACTCTACAATACAGGGTCCGAGTATAAAAATTAAAAAATTTCTTATGGAATGTTGCTAATATAAGAAAATAGAAGCATAAAACGTAAAATGTAAAATTTTAACTTTCCCCACTAAAAATCTGTACTTAATAAAATTCTGTAGCGAAAGGGTTAATAAAGCTTAGCAGATCCAAATGCCAGAATCTCATACCCAAAAAATTACAATGGCGTTCTTGTAGACACTTACTGGACACTACAGCTGAGAAACTATTGATGTTGGCCAATTCGATCTTTTCCATAGTTAAAGTGAAAAATATCGATATGATCGATACTATGAAATGAAAACAAATTAATTCATATAGTAGTATACACCTTGCAATTGTACAAACAATTTTTGTAACAAAAACAATATTTGTTTCAAAAACAGTGATACGCCCCTTGTGCAAGGCCTATGAGATTTCACCAGCAAAAAAAAAACAAATCCAACGGGACAACGTTGTACTAAATTTCAATGGTATCCGACTCTCCTGAACATAGCAACCATTGTGTCTAAATTTCAGATCAATCGGTCATGTAGTTCCTACTCGTTTGAATATCACACCCTAATATCCATGACAGCACTGCCAGCATGGAATATTCTGGAGACATTTCCGTCACATTACAAAAAAAAAACAATAGTATGAATATTGTCTAAAAACTATCGATAGTGGCATCAAAATAAAACTATCGATACTATCGATAGAAATATCAATAGTTGAACAGTTCTAATGGACACCGACATAGAAAGTCTTGTATTGATTTTGTGTTATCGACGACTGTATTTGAATATAACTCTCTAGAGTCTATACATAACGTTAGCTTAAAACTACCTAGCTTAGCTCTGTTTTAAATTAGCAGCTACGACAGCCAAAGAGTTTAAAGCAACAATTTTATAAATAAACACAAATCATAATCCTGGTTATATATTTTTCAAATGTTCTAATAGACCACAAACTCGCATCCAATTACACTTTGACTGAACTAATCTGAGTCGTCTATAACAAAGGAAATTCAAGGAAATTCTATATTGAACACTAGTTCGTGATGGAAATGACATAGAATTTCCATCACGAACTAGTGTTCAATACAGAATTTCCTTGATTTTTAACCCAATTAACATTTCGTAGTGCTTCAACGCCCTGCAGCGAGGGAGAGAGCGAGAGCGAGGGGGTTGTGCTCACGTAATCGGCATGAAAATTTAATTTAATTTTATCCAATTTGTGGTTTTCAAAACGATTTGATTGAAAGCCCACATTATGTGTGCCGTGTTATCATTAAATGACGAAATGATTTCCATTAGCTGCACACAAAAGCCAAAAGCGATTAGGATATGTATGGCCCCAGTCCTGTTATTGTCATTTGGGAATCATTCAAGTGCTCAAATTCAAACTCCACGCAACACTAAATTACTAATAAAACTCAAAATCGACAATGCGCTCATATGTGTGTGTATGTGTGTATGTGTGCATGCAGAAGTGACAGTAGAATGTACCAACCAACCAACCAACAAATGAACGAACGAACGAATTTTCGGCCTGTAAACGACTGAGTGACATTCAATATGGCAAATTCGATAAATTGCCAAGCGACTTGCATAAACTTATTATGGCCGTTGTTGGCACAGCTACAAGCAAATATTGTCCACACACACACACACACACACACACATACATAGAAAGAGATTCGCATTTAGCTTACATTTCTGTATGTTCGAACGCCCGAACATGAACGTGAGGCGTATTTGCTTGTGCGTGCGTGTAACTGCTGATTTATCACTTTTTGTGCGTCGTCCGAGCGCGCCAGGCACTGCGTCCGTCTTGCACAACTCGGTCAGCGTTCGAGCTGTTGTGTTGCCATTCTTGATTCTAGATACATGCACAACACATACGTACACTTATGGGTGTGTGTGTGTGTGTGTACGTAAGCAAATTGAATCAATCAATTGAATCATTTTGCTTACTTGCACGCCAACGTGCGCCTTGAGGGCGGACAGCGATGTCGGTTTATTTGTGTGACAAACAAGTAGTTTCGGGCATTACGCATGTATTTATTGTATTGTTGGCGGTGTCATATGTGTGCATGTTGTTGTTGTCGTCGTCGTTGTTGTTGTTGTTGCTGTTACATGATAACTGCCATACAGCGCGTCGCAGGCTGGCACTTTGCTGCGGGCCTGACTCGACGTGATTGCCAACACAGAAATGGACGAATTTCTTGATGCTTTGCATTACGTTTGCCTGCAGATGGCCAACACGTACAGGATGTAGTCGCAATACTAAAAATATATATTAACATATTTAATTGAATATTAAATACGAGATATTTCCGATAATTACGCCAAAAGGCACATTGATGTTTACCATTTCCCGGCCAATTCCCATAAGAATCGGATCAAACGAAAACTCAGCTCAGTGGTGCTGATAAAAATTAAATAACAAAATTACTTTATAAATAAATCATGAACAAACGACGAGCTGTAGCAAGTTAACTCGGATATGGGAAAAGGGATATGTTGATAGAGAGCGAACTGGCAGATGGTGTTGCTAAGAGAGGGTCAGAACAAGATCCCTTTGTGGACCCGAGCCAAAGGTTGAATAAACGAATTCAAGGGTCGAGGGTTTGGTCGAAGTAGGGTAATCTCAGTAATACTGAGGGAAGACAGATTTTTGATTTCTAACTGTATTGATAAAGCCACACCATAAATTGATAAGAACACCCGGCCCCGTAAACTGTGCCCTAACCGTTTCGGGACTACTGGAATAATACGTCCCAGCAAGTTTTTAATGCCCCTCAAAACAATTATTCAAATGGCATTTAAGAATTCTTCTTTTGCATGCCTCAAGTTGATACTTATTAATTAACAATTTATTAGCTCAATAAATAACAATTGATTATCAACAATTGAATAATTGAATAATTGTTGTAATAATGTCCCCGCAAAAAAGGATGATTTTAGAATTTGTGAGCATCTAAACTAATTTTCTAACCCCAAAATTCAGAGCATGAGAATATTTCTACTGAGAGTATTTGGGATTTCAAAATTAAACTCCGTTTCGAAAGGGTTAAAGATGACTATCTGGCTTTGGTATTAATATTGCAGGTATTAGCATTCTGCGACAGTCGCTTTCAAAGGAGAAAGAGTTAAGAATCATTAGATATAATGTGGGATATAGTGTTCGAAGGGGGTCGATTCCTTCAATAATGGCAGATCTCCGGAAAATAACGCACTATGTGGTCCGCTTTGGAAAATCGCCGAACAGGGATGGTTTTTAGTTAATAAAATTCCAGCAGCTCGGTAGATACGGGTCAGCTATTGTAGTTTCTATGAAGATTTTGCATCTAAAAAACAAATAAAAATATATAGTAGATAACATGATGGCAATAAAAACCTACAGATTGGCAAGGAAGAGGTTGCAAAGCAGTCCTGCAGACCTGAAACAATCAGAAGAAACATATCAGAGACATTAAACTAACGATCTGTTCACTCTTCCTCGATAAGACCAACAGGCGATGGCAAGGGAAGAGCACATGTACCATAACCAAACAGCTCTGGCCTGTTTTTAATCTTAGGCGATCTAGAGCACTTGTTTCGCTTAGCAGGCAACACAGTGGCACGGTCATCGTAATCCTGACAGCCCACTGTCTATTCGGACGCCATGCCTTCAGACTAGGCTTCAACACATGGGACTTCTGCCTCAGTTGCCACAATAAAGAGGAGAAGGAATCTATCAGCCACCTTCTCTGTAACTGTCCGGCTCTATCTAGACGAAGATGGAAAACCCTAGGATCTCCTTTATTCGACAACTTGAATGACCTCAGTTCAGTTAGCATCAAAGACTTGCTTGAGTTCATCCACTCTTCGAAATGGCTTGAAGTCGAGGAGCCTCGACTTGCAGTAAGACAGACCTTTCAACTTGTGGTATCACAACGGGCCCATTCCGTGGCCTACGTGTGTCTCTCGGCAAGTCCCAGGCCAAGACAGCTACTTTAACCTAACCTAACCTAACCTATCAGAGACATAATGTCACACAGGAGTTAAGAAAGCGGGCTAAATATAATTTAACTGGATCCACACAGTAGGACATGGCCGCTTTGAAATAATTTTTCCACTTATTTTCAAAAAAATTCAAGTACTTTTTGTATTTAACTCTGGAGAGACCGCAAGTTTTCCATACCTACAAAGACTACATATCATATCCGCTGATATCTTGAAAAGTACACTTGGCTAACTTTTCACAAAAAATAATTGAAAAATAAAATACAAAATATTTCACGATAAAAAAATTTAAGTCACCAAAGCAAAAGTTAATAGAAATACTTAAAAAAAACTGATATTTAAAAATGAAAAACTGTCAAAATGACCGCAATGGTCTTTCTTGTGTTAAGAAGAGCTTAAGAACTCAACAGAAAGTGGAAATTATGTCCAATAACTAAGAATAATCAGAAAGTAGAATACACATATGGAGAGTGAATTTATACAAATAACGAAACTGATACTGATGCAAGAAATGTGAAATAATTCATATTATAAAAGTCGAGGATAGGAGCTCCTTCAATAATGAAGTTTACGTCATAAAATATAAGTAGTGGATTCATTATTACAGGCAGCTGATGCTCAATTCCACCTAACTTAATCTCTTCATTAACTAATCTTATCTAATAGAGGCATATTAGTGCAGCGCAACGTGGCATATGAGTGTCATTTAAATCTAATATAAATATAATTAAATGACACTCATACGCCACGTTGCGCTGCGCAAAAAAAAATTCACATATCGCAATTACACAGTTTGAATGTATTTTTTTTGGATTGGTGTCTCAAGCAAATTTGTTGGTCGTTAAAATATCTACAAACTTGCTGAAGACAGTAAAGCGATATTCAGAATGATTTAAGACCTATTAGCATTTAAACTTTCGAAGACTTAAGCGACGAACTCGACTAAAATGAGCAAACTTCAAAGTCGGATTTCTCTTAAACTAGAGGCAATCCAGCCAAACGGCTGGTGTATCTCAACTCAGTATACCTATGAAAACTCGCTCTGTAAGTCCCCCCATGTCTGAATTTTCGACTTGCACAGTGTAATTATTCTTAAGTTTTCCTTAATAAAAATACTACTACCACAACAATATGAAGCAACACCCTGTTTACGCTCATGTTGCAAAATGTGTTGTTGCCAGCATCTCCGCTGCTGGCAATCCACTAATAGTTTTAGCGTCCACTTGCATATCATGTAGATTCGTCCAATTGTTTAATGTGACTTGTGACTTGTGTGGTGCGTGTGTGTGCGTTTGGGTTTGTGCATTGGCAAGAGTGCAGTGGCTTTGAGGATAGTTTGTACGTCAAATTATGTATGCATACATTTTGCTCCAATAATTGTCTTCCGGAGCACGAACAACGGCGACAACAACATCCATTGCCAGCCTACAACAATATTGTTAGCAACGAATGCTAAATTCAGCGCAGCACAATTGCACATTTACTTGTCCCTGTTGTCGTATAACTACACAAGCCTACTTAGTGCTGTAGCACTTGGCCATTGTTGCTTTGCATATGTCTTGCAGCCATAACAGCTGATGGCTGTCTTGTTGTGCGTGTCTCTTTGTTGCCATCTCTCTCTCTACATATCTTTTTATGAGTATGTATGTCTTTTCCTTGTCTCCATATCGATGCATTTGTGTATTTATTGTTGGTATTTATGTAAATTTAATATGTACCAAATCACACAAACTTGTGCTCGCCAATTGAATTTGGCCTTCCGGCGTATGACGGACACTATGTCGTTGCAGCCTTGACTGCTCTTTATTGTCCAACATTCCAAATGTCTTACGTACATAATCCTTTCATTATACGTTTTGCAGTGAACTGAAGTATTTCTATTAGCTGTGCTCTGAGGGGCAAGATAAGTAATTTCAATGCTGCAAATTTGATTGGCTTTTATGATTTGCAATTGATTTCTGAATATGTTGAATCTGTAGTAGTTGAATCAGGTGAAACTTCTGAGAATTATGCAACAAAAAATTAACCAATCCTTAAAAAAAAAATTTTAATTAAAACAATTAAAATATTTAAAATTTAAATGTATTACTCTAACTTTATTGGTTCGAAAGTTATTAAAACAAAGGCGTAAGTTGCAATTCTAATGAAAAACAAAAATTCTAATTTATTTGAGTATTAGTATTTTAAATAAGAAAAAGATACAAAATTAATGAAGCGAGAATAATGAAACTTCGACACGTGATTAAGGAGATTTTGGGTTCTGACATACTTACTTTTCAAGAAAATTCTTTTTTAATTTTCAAGGATATAAAGGATTAAAGGTGTAAAAGGACTTTTTTCATATCCTTTTTTCACAAATAGATACAAAATCAGTTTTATTTAAATTATTGAACCTTTTCTCTTTCATTTGATGTACATATCGCCATATTCTAACGAGGTTAAGTATTTTTTTATTCTTGTTATTTTTTATTCCCTTCAAAATTTTGAATTCCTTTTAAATGGGCAAAGGATGTAGAAATTAAAAACTGAGTACGCAGTAATACTATGTTTGGTCTCTAGTTTCACGCCCAGATGGACTTTTCCGGTGTGAAAAATGCTATCGCACGGTGTTGTCCTTTTAAAAGGACAAAGGATGTAGAAATGAAAAACTGAGTACGCAGTATTACTATGTTTGGTTTCTAGTTTTACGCCCAGGTGGATTTTTTTTGGTGTGAAAAATGCTGTCGCACGGTGTTACTTGTAAGTGAAAGAATAATTCACAGATATGTTGTCAACATTCTCCCATTACCAGTAATCCGTCAAATAACAAGACACACTAAGGTTGGAAATAATGTAAAACCTTTTTGCTCTCTGTTTACAAAAGTGTGAACCAATACCATTTCTTCTATGAATGATATACTCAGCTGATATTGTTTTTCTATTCTGTAACCTTGGAGTATTTAAAAAAAAAATTCCTCCACAAGCGTTTACTTATTTTCTTCGATTCTACGCAAACAAGCAGCACTCGTTAAGCTCGCCTTACAGATTTCCGCACTACTTCTCGTTCCTCTCACATTACATTGCGACTTTTCCTCACCACACAGCAATATGTCTCGCCAGCACATCGTGCACAGCGTGAAGGAAAACTTTTGTTACTGTTCTTCCTGTTGAGTTTTTGCAAAACCAAATGTGATTTATGGTGTCGGAGCTGTCGGCTGGTTTGTCGTATTTGTGTGGAGTGCCTACAGCGCACGTGACGAATGACCAGGAAAAAACAAAAGCCAAGCAAAAGTGCTCACTCACACACACACACACACATAGAGCTATGCCGCAAAGTGGCATTTATGTCACCAGAACGGAAGGAACTCAAATATTACCCGACTGCATTGACGCCAGCGCAAAGCAGCCAAACAAATCACCAGCGCTGAGCTGGCTGTGCGCTCAATTGACGGGGCTCTGGCACTGGCTGGCAGACAACTCGACTCAAAAATACTATCAAAGTTTTATAAGTGCATAAAATTATGCAAGTTTTCAGCGAAAACGACGCTTGCCTTATGACCTGTCATTACTTCAATGCCGCAAGCTTTTGTCGCCGCTGACGTGGGCGACTTCATAATATTTCGCGAGCTGCAGTTCCTTGCAACGATGCATTGTGTGGTCGAGTTTGGCGCTGTTGACCGCAAAGTGGCTGCCACTATTCAAACGTATTATTATAAATGTGGCAGCGAGCGGCTAATGGCGAGATGAATAGGCAAAAAGCAACAGACGAACCGAACCGAACCGTTGTTGAGTTGAGCGCCACTGGCGCCGTGCGCTGGTACTCGCTGCCAGCTGACTGGCAGATGGCAAAGACTCTTGGCCTTTCAATGACAAACAATGCAAATTGCAGAGAGGTTGAAAGAAATAAAAGAGAAAAGGATTTGGGGAAAAAGTGGTAAGTGCCAAAATAGACGTAAGAGTTGGCACTGACTTTAAAAAACACCAAGTTGATCATATCTGACGTGGGCTTTGTGTACACCGATGGCTTAGAAATGTTGAAAAAAATATTTAATTTTGGTGTTCTTATTTGTTTTTATTTTTGCATTGATTTTTTGTTTCGATGTTTTGTATTTCTTTAAAAAAATTTATTAAAAATTAGGACAATTTATTAGGAAAAAGGGTACAAAGAATAATTTGAAAGCAGTTGAGACACATTTTTTGAAATTTAATTAAAGAAAAAATTTATATGCAACACAAAAAATTATTAAAAATTAAAAAATTGCTTATATGAAAAATATAACGGTTTGCGTATATATTTTTTATTAAGTTCTTCTCTTAGGAAGAATAATTTGAAAGCAGTTGAGCCACATTTCTTGAAATTTAATTAGATAAAATTATTAAACAAAATTATTAAAATTATTTAGTTGAGCCACGTTTCTTGAAATTTAATTAGAAAAATTAAAAAAAAAATTTTCAAATTATTTAAAATGAAAAATTTGTTTATATTAAGAACATAACGGTTTGCGTATACAATATTCTTATTAAAATAGAGAACTGTTTTTTACGAAGAATAATTTTGAAGAATAATCTGAAAGCAGTTAAGACACATTTCTTGAAATTTAATTAGAAAAAATTATTAAAAAAATTATTAAAATTATTTAAAATGAAAAATTTGTTTATATGAAGAACATAACGGTTTCCGTATACAATTTTCTTATAGAGAAATAGAGAACTGTTTTTTAGGAAGAATATTTTCGAAGAATAATTTGAAAGCAGTTGAGACACATTTCTTGAAATTAAATTTAAAAAAATGTGTATGCAACACAAAAAATTATTAAAAAAAATTGAGTTGTTAAAAAATTATTAAAATTATTTAAAATTAAAAATTTGTTTATATTAAGAAAATAAAGATTTGCGTGTTTATTTTTTTTTTAATTTTATTTTGTAAGAGAGTCGCTTTGGAAGAGAGTTAAACCAAATAAAAATGCATACAAAAAAATTATAAAAATTTCAAACTTTTATTTAAAGGCGTAAAAACGATGCAATGCAAATACAGACAAAAACTGGTCAAAAAATAAAATATAGAAAAAAGTATTAAAAAAAGGTTAAACTTAAACAAATAATTGACAAAATTTACCCTCATTGTAATTTTTATTTTTTTCCTACTTCAAAACGCTGAATTTATTTCATAATTTCTGTGTGCTTGTGTGCGTTTTTTTTCAATACTGACACAGGAATTCATATTCCTCAAATGTTCATGCACTCATTCATACAAACAACATTTATATATATATATATATATGTATTGCAAACATTTTTATGTATATGTTTTTGTAATTCTATTGCTTTGCTTTCTTTTTACACATTTTGCAGGCAAGCCCGTTTCATGGATGATGATTTCGCCATCTGTTACGCCAAGGAAAATGAGTGTCGGGTCCAACAATCCGGCAATGCGATTGTACAAGTTCGATACGGATTCTGGTCAGGTCAGTGTTGTTGTATTGAATTTCATTTGTTTTATAAGGCAAAGTGTATCACATTACAAATTCGATTGATACTGACCGCACGACATGCTGCAAAAACACACACATACACGTTGCAGTATGTGGGAAAGGCTCTGTAGGAAAATTAAATATGAGTAAAAAACTTGGGGAGCGATTTTGTTTTGCTGGAGTTTTTTGGTGCTGGAATTCGAATTAAAATTAGATCTATAACTGAGTAATGAAATTATTTACTGCATGTGGTGATAAAAAGTAATTTAAAACGCAAGAACGGAAACATTTTGAAAGAGCTTGAAACGGTAAAAAGTAAAAAGTTCAAATTCAACTTGTCAGGAAAAAATTCAAATTCAATTTTGTAGATCTATGAATACTGATTTCATACCTACAAAGATTTTGTTAAGCAGTTTTCAGTCATTTTTCTAACATAAAAAATTAGAGGGAAGTTACTTTCTTACATAACTAACTATAACAACTCGTTTTTACATGCCACTTCTCTCCTCTGTTTTTGCTTTCAATCCTTTAATTTGCTTGAATTAAAGTCTGCTAAGACTAAACTTTTTTTAACCGAACTATTGCAAATATATTAAAACAAATTCCTACTGGGCAGTCCAACAGTCGTACACATGAAACTCGATTGTAACACATTGTTCTAAACATACAGAAAGACCCACATAAAAAATCACATACCTTCATACGAGCACATTCCATTGCAGGACATATGAGTTGTGTTATGTTGTGCCATATGATGCTATGTATGTGTGTGTCTTTTGGCAAGTGTGTGTATGATGTATGCATTTGTGAGAGTGACCATTGTCTGGTTCGTAGCGCCATTTGATGTCTTCTTAGCCCAAAGATCAGTGAGAGATGTGGTCGGTAAGGCATTTTTATCAACATACGAACATTTATATTAAGGATCATCATTTGATCATCACAACCGATGAATTGGTTCATCTATGAAGCATTAATATTCATGTAGATGTAGTTGTTGTAATTTTCATCAACAATATCGATCTTTACGTTAGTCCATCCGTTAGTTTGTCAATGAAACATAAACAGCAGAATCGATCTGGTCATATCCGTTCGTTCATCCGTCCATTGGTTTGTCTATGAAGGATATATATATCCATATTGATGTATTTGAAATATTCACAAAAAGTACCTTCGATCTAATCATATCCGTTCTACAAACCAAAACTCGAGTAAACCGCCAAAGTTGGGCACCGCCACAGTTGACCGTCTGGCAGAGGCCGCCCTCTTCAAAGTCACCCAGTGTGTCACCGCTTAGTTGTAGCGTAATGGTCACCTCACCATGTCCCTTATAAAAGTTATGTGCTTGTGTGTATATATGTGTGTGTGTTTGTGTACACTTCCATGTGGCTGTTGCTGGTCATTACGGTCTCAATGCGAATTTGATTTATCGATTCTTTTGTTGGGCCCTTCATTGTGCCCGCTTTTGGCCCCAGCGGAACGCCATATCCCACAGCCATTGCTGCACGCAGTTGCCAATTTCTCGCTCTCGATGTTTAGTTTTGGTTGTTACTTTTTGTCAGTGCTTCGCCAAAGGCGAAAATGTGTGCCTAGTGTCGAAATGTTCAATTTTCCATGGTGCAATTGATTTTTACTTATTGTTCGAAGTTTTGTTGGCCAGAACAAATGAAACAAAAATGTACAAAAATCAACCAACACGTATTATCCACAGCCTATGAAGTGCGGCTGCCCGTTCCACTTTTTATTTCCGTTACATTTGCTGCGCTGTGTGTTGCGTCGCATATTTCTTCGTTTTTTTTGGGGGTTTGTTACTACTTCCTTCGTCCCTCCTCTTTGTCCTTCGCGCTCTCCAGGGCCCGCCTCGCCTCGGTTTGTTTGATTTCTGCTGGTTTCTGTGGCCACTACTAATAGCAACAACAAAAACCAGTCGCAGCTAGCAGACTGCAACTGACTGCCGCCTCGCTGTGTGCCACAAATTTAATTTGCAAACGACCAGCACATGCACACACACACAAACATCACATACAGCCATACCTACACACACATACAGGCTGCCATTGCATACATATGCAAATCAAGCGTTACTCGAATTCGCACAAAAACTCACAAACAATTTCTTCAACGCGTTTGAAATTTATGCCACACACACACACACACACACAGACACACTTTGCCAGCTGGGCCCCCGCTCCTCGCCAGTCGATTCCTTCTGCCACAGTGGCATTATCCACCGCCCGCCAGCAAATTGGCAACAACAAGAACAACAATAGAAAATATTCCAACGCATTCAGCGACAACGAATGGAATTAAACCCGGCTGAGACCGGCATTTGTTCGGTCGTGTCGTGTTTCCTTACTTCCCCCCCGACACCGCTACCACAACCCATTTAATATTTCCTGCGGCGCGTTGCGTTGCTCCATCCCCGCCCGACGTGTTCTTGTTCGCATTTTACTTTTTTCTTGACACCGCAATTTTTTGCCACACACACACACACACACAGTTTACGTATAGAACACAACCAATCCGCCCAGCCTAAAAGTCTAAAAACAATCCATTTTCTTGCCGATCCATAATTACAGGTTCTGGACTACACGCAGTACTTCATGGACTTGGAATTGGCCAACACGGTGGGCGAGCCCAACTGGCTGCCCGAGTACAATCTCACACACTACTACGCGCTCAATGATATATCGGCGATTTCGCTGCACAACTTTGTGGATCGCTTCACGGGCAACGACGGCTCCTGGTTTGCCAAGTAAGTGTTGCTTATTGTGTGCGGCCATTCATTTGTTTTTGCTCGCCGGCGTGTGGGCTTTGTGCTTTTGTTGCCTTTCCATTGCAATGCGAATAAAAACCGCTGCTGGCGTTGCACGTCCGTGTGCGGTGCTGCGCAGTGTTTTTCACTCCTTGCTGGCAGTGGTTGTGCTCTAATGTTTGTTTATGCAAATACTGTGCGGTCGGAAAGTGGAATAATGTGTGCGCGAAAATTGGCCGCAATTGTCGAAATGTTATTTAAAGTTTTCATATTTTGTAACGCCCTTTTTCGGCGCTTATTTTCGGTAAGTAAAGTTGTGCAAAATATGTAATCAGCTGCTTTGGGCCCCGACAGCGGGTTGGCGTTGCACAGATATTGACTCATTTTTTGGGTTGTGATAAATTAGCATATTTGGGTGTGGTTTCAAAGAAAGAAAAAAGGATTTTCTCAAAACCTGTTAAAAGTAATTTATTACATTTTATTTGAAACCTCTTACATTCTCATCACAGTCACAAGAAATTTTCAAACAACTTCGACAATTTAAAACTAACTAACTTTTTTGAAACAGAAAGGGAAAATCTTCATAGTTACTAACGAACCAGCCAATGGGTAGCGCGCTGGCTTTTTATGACACGGACCTTAGGTTCGATTCCAAACTTGAGCTGGTTAAAGACTCGTCTATTTCTTTCTATATCCAAGTGAAGTAGATGAGAATTATAAGAAACGCATAAGTGCGCTCTTGGCAAGTAATGACACAACCTCCTAATGTGAAAGACAAACTGCCCAACGCCATCCAGATTTGGCCTTAAACTGTGGAAGAAGTCTCCAAAGCATACTGCCTATAGAACTGCACTTTATTATCCCCGATGTTTCAAACTTAGTCTTCCAGAGATTATCGAATTCTGTCCTAAAAACTGTCAAGCGTTACCTCAAATAGATCTTTGTGTCTGATGGTCAAAAAGAAAAGTTACCAAAATACAGTGTTGCCAGATCAGGAGATTTCCTCCTAGATTTGGGAGATTCTTGGCCTTTTAGAAGAATTTGTAGGGATTTATATTTTATGTTAGGAGATTTTTATGATCTTTATTGGATTTTTAAGAGATTTTTGGATAAGGAAGTACGATGTATTGGGAACACTGGCAGCAAAACATATTTTGGTATTAAAAATTGTTAAGCTTACAATATGTAAGCCCGTTCTATCTCGTTCTCACTTATTGCTATCACAATGAAATCCCGCTAAAATGGCACTTTTTATTTAATTAATTTATTATATGTTTTGTTTTTGTTAAGTTTTTGTTGCTAACCTGAAGATGAATGAAAAAGACTACAATAAAAAATATATGTACCTATATATTTTTATTTTTTTATGAGAAGTTGAATTCCCTTAAAATAACGCAAATTAAAAAAAAAGTTTAAGAGATTTTTTTAACTTTTGGGAAACAATTTCAGTATTTTTTTAAGACTTAGAAGAAAGTAATTTCAGGTATCTGGCAACACTGCACCTTCGGAAGTGGTTTAAAAGAGCGCAAATGACTTTGATTTTGATTTTAAGGTTAGGTTGAAACGCCTCTCTGGCCATGGAAGTTGCCGGAATATATACATTTGCGTGAAAGAGAGTGGAGAATAGAGAGTGATCTGTGTTACTTACTGTGCATTTTTTCCTGTATAAGCCCAGCAAAGTTTCTGATGCTGATTGAACTGAAGTTATCTACGTTGTCGAAGAAGGAAGAGTCTAGTGATTTCCATCCTCCTCTAAAAATAACCAAATACTGGCAGAGAAGGTGACTTATAGTCTCTTCACCCTCTTCATTTTGACACCTGTGCAATAGTCCCAACTGACCATACCTAATATGTTGGTAAAACGTCCGTATCGTCCTGTCAAAATCGCGATAAAAACTGTTAACTCTTTTGACCCCGAATTTTACCCTGTGTCTCGATATTACTTTTTGGTATTTAAATCATGAAACACTTTCCTAAGAAGTGTGCACACGGCATTTGAAGTCGCCACAACTCCTTGTTATAGTTTTAGAGCTAGTTAACTTTTGAACAATTTTAGCTTAAAACGGGTTAAATAAATTTTGTTTCAATATTTTTTATTTACAAAAAAATTATTTAATATTTACGAAAAAATACAAAATTATCAATTTTTTATTTTATTCAACCATTATTGAAGAAACAGGGTTTTGATCAAACACGCCCAATTCGTAGACTTCAATAAGAACACAAACTGTTCCTGATATCGTGTCTTACAAGAACAAGAAATTGCAATCGAATTTGACAACTTCAAACTAAATAACTTCTATTTGATGCAGGATGAGGATATCTTCTTTGCCAAGCAGTCACCAAAATTTCGCTCTTTTACCTACAAAAACCATCTGATGTGAAAGGACTTGCCGCAGTTGAGTCCCTCTCGTCCCCACTATTTCACATCAAGTCGTCCATATCTAATCGATTTTCCTCCCAGCAATGTTCAAGATTATCTGAAGACGATGTTTGTGGCTGATGCCAAAATCTTAAAATATTTTACTTATGTATAGTTGCCCCAATATGCACATTTCTTTTCCTGTCAATGTTCTTCACTGACAAACTGGTGTAGCTCCTCGTTGATTTCTACTCACAGGTCACTAGTTACTATAGACCATATATAAATAGGTTCAATATCGATTTAAGATATGATTTAAAGATACAAAATCCATAATGCCTTTAGGATTTGAAACTCTTCTTTATCGCCGTATGGGCTCGTATATTCCTTTCACTACGACTTTTGCAGGACGTTTCCAAACTTAAACCACAGATAACTTATCAACTTGAGCAACTCAACTTGATGAGTTGTCTATGCTTAAACTTTAGTTTGTCATTTTTGAGACCCATTTTGGTTGAATTCATAATATAAACTACGAGCTTCAATGTCAACTGAACATGCCGTGGGGCACCAGTCTTCCTACAGTAGCGAAAGGGTTAAATATACCCACCAAACTGTGTCTACGCCAAAAGACATATCTCTGAAGTGATAAGCGATGTCTATTTGAATTTTCTGCTACAATAATAAAAAAAGATGGAACAGTTTACTGACTTTTCGAAAAGAAAAACTTCCGATGGTTGGAAGCTCAAATATTAGTAAATTTAGAAAATAGAAAAACAAAATTAGAACTAAAAGTCACAAAGTACAAATTTTCTAGCGCTGTTTCCTCTCGAAGATTTCTCGTAAAATCTTCAACTCTCTCAATTTTTTTCAATTAGATAGACAATAAAACACATATTGGACCCCATTTGTTGTGAAAGGGTTAGAGCGCCTCGATCCTTCTCCATCAAAATCAAATGGGCTTACAACATTTATTAGAACTGTTGTTCATTTTCAGCCCCAACGCGAGTTGAATGACAGACAGGCCACGGGCAGCGGCACCAGCAACAATAAAACAAACATGGCAATGCACAGTGATTCGACTCCATACAACCGCGGGACAAAATTAGAAGGAGTGGTCTGTTCTTCATAAAATTTGGTATACTAGTTAATCATGGTCAGCTGAACTGAAATCTCCATTTTTTTTTTCTTAAACTTTTGTAGTTTAGCAATGCCAGGGTCTTGAATTTTCAAATTTCGTCGTTTTTGGAGAGCTGTAGTACCAAGTGTGTTGGCTAGATTTTTCAGATTTTACATTTAATCGATAACGTCATCATTGATTATTCCAAAGAGTAACAGAAATTGTCTTAGGACCCTCTGGTATTGCAATAAAAACGATTATAATAGATGTTGTTTTGCATTTTTGCAGTTTTCTCAATTTTTCATGCTGATTGCATACTTTTAGGGATGAATAAAATTTATTTTTGTTTTTCATGTTTCATAATTTATTTTGGTTACAAAGAGAAATAAACGTACACCTATGATTGAAGCTGTTTTGGCTTACAATACATATTTTATAGTAAACGCTATGAGTAAAATAATGAAAGTATAAATATTTGCCGATTACAAGAGTGTGTGTAGATAACTTAAAACTGGTTTAGATTTTGTTTTTTTTTTTTGTTTTTTATGAGGAGTAAAAGCATCGAAAGCCCAAGTCAGTGCGAGACTTCAACCCGCTAAACATCTCCTCTTGTCCGACGGATAGTTGTTCCATAAACTTCCGCTAAGTATTTCGTCGGGAGACCGTCTAGAGCATTATAGTTCAATCGTTAGTTTTTTGTCAGTCTAGTCCGTTACCGTCAGGTGTGGAGTAGGGCCGGTTGGCACTCTATCCAGCAAAGTGATTGCAATTATTATCCTTATCGCCATCATGAATGTAATAATTCACGGTTGAATCCATTGGCGACCCGGTTTTTGTTTGGATTTTTCTTCTGGATGATAACAGGGGATCCGAAGAAGTTAGCAAATGGTTAAGTAGGTCCGTATTTGTGGCCACTCGAGATGTTTTTCGTGTATGATGTAAGCGCGTGTTGCGTATGTCTTTGTGACGAGCTTCTAATGCTTCTTCAGATAAGCTTCCTTGAAAAATTAAATATTTACAATGAAGGGAATAAGTCATTTGACATCTATATGTATTACCTATAGGAATATTAAAGTATTTTATTACGTCGCATCCGTGTACCAATACTTTATGCACAGAACTTGGCATATTGTACCAGCTGTAGTGTTGTATGTAGTCATTTCTGGTCTTGTCCAGCAACTCCGAAAAGCGGTCCGTAATAATGTTTCTGCAGCACGACAGGACTCTCAATATTATTGAAAAATTAAAGAGTAAGTTTTTATTGAGGCCAGTTATTTCAGCTGCAACCTCAATATTTGCGAAGAATTTGCGAGCGGTATTTCCGTCGCTCATGTTGCCGCCGCTTGGCTTGACGTGATCTACCAATAAACCCATTTTGACTCTGAATTCGTTTTGAATTCGCTTCTTGTTTTCCAAATATATGGCTTTATTTTCGGCACGAACTTGCCAGCATTTGAATTGCAGTCGATATGAAATGTGAAGGCAGCACTCAAAAAAACGAATCCAACAGTGAAGAGTAGATAACCCATACTCGTAATTGTTAACATTTGGAGTTTTGACCAAATCAACGCGATTCATTTCTGTTGGGTTGGCCTTGCAAATGAAACACTTACTGCATGCTCTCGTGTCCGTCAAAGCATTAGCAACTGAGCCGTCAATCATGGTGCAGTGCATCACGTAGGAGACCTCCACTGCATTCCCATGATCCTCAAATATATCAGGCTGCAACTTTGCTATATTGCTTTTCATTATGTCGTTTTCGTGAGTAATAACACTTTTATTTTCTTTTGCCATTATGATTTTTACTGGCCTACAAAACAATGTTGAGCAAGGTCTTTTGTTTGTCCACACATCCATTTTTGTTGCTGAATCAACAAGCCTTTGACAAATGAATAACGGAAATATAACTAAATAGAAATGTTATAATGTGTATATAAGTGGAAACTAACTTCATCGGAACCATTGCCACAAGAAACATAAACTCATCCGACTGCTCTTCGGAGGAGAATTTCTGTTTATACTGGCTATGGCCAGAGCTGCCATCCATACCCCATTTGCATATGAGGGTGGTTTTTTGAGGCAGATTTTCTTTGTCGGAAAGCTTTAGCACACTGCTTGCCGTTGTTCTCAGTAGTTCTTGTAATTCTACTTGTGCTGAGCATTCTGTAGCTGACACTTCTGGGACTAATGACTTCCTTAAATTTCGCAATGCATATAATGTCGGAAAACAGTTTTCGTGAACTTTATTCACAGCATTTCGCAAAACAGTGTATTTTTCATCCGAAAGATCTAAGTCCAAACAGAGTGACAAGGCATCGGCGGGTGATAAGCAGTCATGATTTCTACGGTCGCATTTCTTCTTTTCAGCTGTAAAACTGAGCTCATCTCCTTCGTGTTCCAGTAGCGTGGCTACCCTTCGCAACTTTGTTTTCTTCGACGATCCTTGAAACTCTGTTTTACGTCTTCCAGCTTTCGTGCTAGTACTCTGTTGCTATAATGTTTGTAAATATTACCACTCAGATAGACTTTAGTGCTAATACAACTTTTTATAACAATGCATATGATTTGTTTAATTTGTCTAACAGTAGATGTGGATAAATTTTTTATATACAGTACAATCTCGATAATGCGGATACTCGCTAATACGGCCAACGCGGTAATCCGGACACCCTATTGCTTTCTATTGTTGACTCTGTAATCCGGACACCACACATTTTATTTACCTCAAAAATCCGGACACTAATTTTATCTGCTTTTTTCTAATTATTAAATTTTAATCTAACTGTGTAAACTAAATCAAATATTAATAATGGCACTTATAGTTAAGAAAGCACGTACAATCTTAACGATGGAAAAATTCTAAACAAATTAAGTCGAGGAAAGTCACTTCGCCAACTAGCAGTGAAGTACAATGTAGGAAAATCTAGAATTTCTAAAAAAAATGAAATAAAACTTCGCCAAATGAAAATTGCAAACCTCTAAATAGTGAACAATATTTTGAAAGCAATACCAAGCAAAAAGCAACAAAAAACACAAGAAGGAATCAAAATGAAAGAGGGTATTCCCATAATTAGTATGTTTTCTGTTGATTGTTAAGAAATCACCTGTTTCTTGACCTCAGTTGTTATGTTTTTTGTCAACAAATTACAACAACTTTATCTTATTCAAAAACATTAACGATACAACTTACGTTTTGCGAATCATCTTCAAAATACACATTCCACGTTAGCCAATTTGAATATCTTTTTTCTAAAATGTCTTTTTTGTAGCTGCACTTTTTCCATTTGTTCTTCATTTCTACATTAAATAGTTTCGCTTTTGTAATAAATTTAAATGCACCAAAACTATTAACATTAAGTTTAGTCTTTAAAAAGTTTAACACTGCGCAATATTTCTCCGAAGGAGCTGCCGATATCCAGCAAAAAGCTAATTCGCGATTTGTAATTATTTCAGCCATTTCAAACGATTTCACCAAACTGCTCTTTTGCGAATGAATTCTGACATTGCCAAACAAACAAATTGTTCAAAATTCACGACTTTTTCCGTTACCTACTTTTAGGGTGTTATATTTTTTAACCTCCTAAAACCCTAACCGAAATTTTGTTTTTCATTTTCAGTTTCATACCTAAAAAATTTACACTGAACACTTTAAAAACTATGAGATGAGTCGCTAATCACATTTCACTCATATATATATATATTTTTAGGTACATTCTATTTGTCTTCAAGGAAGTAAAAGTAAACGTATAATTAAGTAGTTCCTTCACAATTCATATCGATGACAAAATATTTGAATGGGTTAAAAGGGAAAATATGTGAAGAATGATTTTTTTGCATACTTTTAGGCTACTGAATTTAAATACATTTTTTGTCGAAAAATAGGTGTTTAGACCACTTTTCAAATTGAATTATTTTCTGAGATCGGAAGATATCGGAGGATGTGAATACATTTTCCGACAAAGAAAGAGTGCTTCTTAAAATAAGCCAAAATCCAGGAACATACTTTCACATACTTTTTAGATATTTTCCTCTAAATTTTGCCAATTTTCAGATTTTTAATTTTAAAAAATATTTTAAATTAAAAGTGAAGTAAAAGCCTTAGCTTGGCAAATTTTGAGAAAACATTAAAAGCGAAAATGCCCACACCAATTTTTAATCTATGTTGAAAGTTTCAGAAAGTTCTTGTTAAACATGTATTTTTACGATTTTTTTTACTCAATACACAAAAAAACAGAAAATATGTGTTTGCATTTTTTCGTGAAAAAAGTTTCAACTTTGAGCAGCTTTTGCAGCCACGCTAATTAATTTTTTGCACAGATTTTTTGGGGTTTTCTTAGTTGGAGTTTTACCTTTCGAATGACATCAAAATCGTTAAATTCTGAGACCATAAATTTTTTGAATTTTGTCTATGGAACGAATCACTGTGCAATGGTTTGAAAGTGAGACAAACAAAGCAACGAGTAGCAACTTCCATTTCAATTGAGGTCAGCGCAAATGCGAAAGTTATTGCGCCAATGTTGTTACCGTGTTGCCGGTGCTGCGTCATTGTTTCTGTAGTTGGCTGTTGTTGTTGTTGCTATTTGATTATTTAAGGCAATCAACTGTAATATTAAGTAATATGGCCTATGTTGTGGCATTATTACGTGCGCCGTCAGTGCAGCTCGTGCAATGGAATTGCAGCAACTTTAACGGCAACGGCGAAGGCAGCCAACCGCACAACTGCAGCGATCTGGCGCAGTTGTTATTGTTATGGTTGTGGCATTGTTTGCTGTTGTTGTTGTTGTTCGTCTTGTGTGCGTCTCGCTGTTGATGGTTATTGGACTTGTTGTTGTTGCATTCATTTGTATTATTGTATTATATGTACCAACAATATTTTCAGTTGTGTCCTGCAACGCCTTTTACCGTTACCGTTGTTCGTACGTACCTTTTTATTTGTTGTGCAACATGGCCGGGTATCGGTGTTGCTGTTGCAATGTATTTGCTGTTGTAATGTTTTGTAATTTGCTGCATTGCTTATTTGTTGTCGTAGTCGTTGTTATTGTTTGGGTTATTTGTTATTGTTGTTGCTTTTATTGCGCTGTGTTGCATTAGACGCCAATGACTGCATTGCCACATTGCGACTGCAATTGTCGCAACAAGAATATTGTTATTGTTATGCCAACAGCAACAGAAACAACAACAACACTTGCGGCATTTTTTTACTCTTGTTTACATTTCGCTTGTCGACATTTATTTCTGCCGCACCACCTCGAACTGCACTTTGCCGGCTGCAACTTGTCAACAGCAGCAGCGCTGCTCGCTGCTGGCAACATTGCACTTGGTGACTGTCTGTGCCGTTGTTATCTATTGCGTTGTTGCTGGCGTCATATTTGTCTCTTTTCGCAAATTTTAGAGGCGAAAAGGTATCGTTTTGATGTATTTCACCTCGGGCAACGAACGATGTGTCGTCTGTCTGTTTGAGTAATATTTTGTTTAAGATTATTGTTGTTGTGCCCTTTTAGCGTACCGGGTTTTTGCCCTCATAGCTGCAACGTTGTCATCGTTGCGCTGTCGCTGATGTGTTTGCTTCGAGCTCACTGACAGCACTTGGCAACTGAAATGTTGATAGACTTGTGGCGGTCATTGTGTGTTGGTTTTCTTGATTGTTTTTATGTAAATTTATGCGTATTCTATGTTTGATTTCTTATCGTCGGGCCATGCTATCTACATGGACACACACACCGTCAAGCTTTCAGATATCTTCTTTGCATATTTTTGCCGCTGGGCTCAGGTTGCGATTGCATTTTTGAATTTTTTAAATTACCTATACTGTTTGCTTCCTACAGTTTTGCATTTCAAAATGCTTAGAGCCATGGCTAGAACATTCAGAGTCTGAGGTGCATGAAGGGTTCAGTGCTTCTGGCTTATAATAACAAATTTCGATTTTCATTAGAATGAATTTCGACAATTCTTCGAAATTGCTCAGGCTCACAGATGGATGTGGAAATCGGTTTGCAACATGTTCAATTTCATTTAAGATTTCTTAAATTTGAAACCGCAGTATCAAATTAACAAAAACAACATTTCCGTGACTTTTTACGAGTTTCATAAGATTCATTGCCATAACAACAGCAGCCGAAAGCAGGTCTAACATTGTGACAGTGGCGCACACAAGATTTAAGGGGTTTCTGTACATAAATTTTGAGCCCAAGACCAGTCGTCATCATATTTGCGACCATAAATGTTTGTTACAAACAGATATTTGCAGACAGTTTGAAACCCAAAACTATTCTTGCGCCACTGCACTGAGAGAAAGTTTCTAACTTTCTCCAAACAAGCTATGTGAAATGTACCTATGTTTGGAAATAAGCAGAGTGGTCCCAGACCTTTTTCGACCATTATTCCTCGATTACACCAGAAGAACTTGAAACTCAGGTTTGTTTCAACAATCACTGAATACAAAATCACAGGAGTTTGCCACACTTCTCAAGCATCACAGTTGGGTGCTGAGGGCTTTGAGCAAACGGCCAATTGTCTGCCTTACCTAACCTTACTTTAGTTTGAGCTTGAGCAAAGGCACTTCCTTTCAGGCTTTTAGACGTCTTTGGCATTGTTAACTTCTATGAGGCCTTCTATATCCAAAATACATAGTTGTTTACTAAGAATTGTAATTTCGCACCATTTTGACAATACCGGGTTTTTAAAAATGAAAATCGCAATGTTGGGATCCCGGAATGTTTTGTATCTTTTTCAATGAAATACATTTTATTTTCGTATTTAATACAATTCTGTGTTTTTTACTTTAAAACTGGAAGCAAAATGTTCATGACAAATAAAAAAAATTACCATAAAATTTGGAAATTATGTACATGTCTACAAATTACTACCTGGCAAATCTGTTGCTAAAAAGCATGTTTCTGGTTCAGTACTTGCAGCTGAAATTGAATTTAAATCTTCATATCGTTGCTGGAATCATGAAATAGTGTAACATGAAAAGTATAGTTTTGAGAAAAACGTATTGGAAGTTTTTATAATCCACCGATCTACTTTAATATTTGGAAATTTTGGCCACGGTTTCCGCCATTTCAAAACAAGACAAATTCGGTGTGAGTTATATCAGTAATTTAAGTTTCCGTATGATTAAATTGTAAATGAAACTTCTATATTAGCTGTTTCTTTCTTTAACCCTCTATGAACATCCTTTTCCCTGTCATAGTGGTGTAAACAAGAGTTGCATGGATGTGAGGGGAGCCGAGGAAATAACCTAAGGGAGGTCATTAGCTCAAGCACGGCTTTATAGCCCATTGTACTTAAGGCTCAGGAAAGAGAGATAGAGAGTTGATAGAGGAGATGGGAATGGGAAAAGAAAAAGAGAAAGTGGGTGGAAAGGAACCCACCGACCTTTCGACGGAGGTCTTTCCTTCTCAGCTTCTGGAGGAAACTCCCTGCTTTTCTGTTCGGGATTTTCACAAAACACTTGGCAGCGTTACAGCTTCCCAAGCTAGACCAACGTTCTCTATGTAGGTTATTTACATAGGACTTGATCCAGTCCCGAGTTCCTGCTAGACTGGTGCCGATAATTGGTTCTGGTCCCATGGGTGTGCACCACATTTAGCCAGTTCATCAGCAGTTTCGTTACCTAGAACACCGCAGTATCGTGGAACCCAGATAAGTGGGAGCTTATTACGTCTCGCGACTGATTTTAGCTTCATCAGACATTCTTGGAAAATCATAGAGGTAACACGCGCGTTCTCCAGGGCCTTAAGTGCAGCTTGACTGTCACTACAGACCTATATATTTCCTGCACCATTTCCTCTCGATTATCTATTCCGCTACCTTCAGAATGGCGAAGATTTCCGTCTGAAAGACAGTAGTCCGCCCACCCATTGAGTAGTAGCAGTTGAAACTTCCATCGAGGTGCCATCCAGCTACAGTACTTTTATTGGTCTTGGATCCCTCAGTGAAGAAAATATCTTTCAGATCCCCTAGCATGGCGTCTGGGTTCTACCATTGGCCGCGCGTTGGGAACCTCACTTCAAAGTTTCTCTCAAAGGATATTACGGGTATTAGGCAATCCTTAGGGGCCAGCAGCAAGGGATATTGCACTGACAACCTCTTGAAGGTTTCTCTATGACCCGAGCCCTTGGTGTCGTGCCAGTATCCATAAGAATACAGCCGGCATGTCGCTTTTATCGCCTCCTCTTGAACTTTTAGAAAACAAGAGTTTAACTTGCAAGTTTTTCCAAATTGGGAACAGGAGCTTGATGACTTTTCTAGTTTCAGCTACTGACAGTTTTTTAGTGGAAAAGTACCCAAACAGAGCTAGTTTGTACAAAGTATCGGTACACAAACAGAGCTATTTGCTACATTGAAACTTATTCAAACGTCACAGACAGTATGCAATGTATTTTTAATATAAAATAAGTTTTGCCTTTTCAAAATTAAGGTCACAAAAGCAAAAAGTAAGCTGCATATTTTGATGCTTCGATAGCTGGATCGGATTTTGTCAATCCAGGCATTTTTTGAAACTGTAATTGTCCGAGATCTCGGGATTTCGGGATTCCGATGATGGTGATCAAACCCAAATACGATACCTTCTGAACTGGCATAACTATTTTTGAACCTGGGTAAAGTAGAAATCCTAGACTTTGCTGTTCAGCAGTTAAAGTACAGAACTATTTAATAGCTATATTTAATTTGTATTTATTTTTTAAGTTTTTCAGACAACTAGATATATTTAAGCATCTTTATTTTTGCATGAATTTTTTACAATACTTTTAATTGGATTTTCGCTTTGTGTCTAAAAACAATTAATGTTTTTCCATTCGCCACAAAAAAGAAATTAACTATGAATCTTCAATAGCACTCAGCAATGTGCACATATTAAATCATCAACAAAATCACGAGAAAAACACATACACAATTAAAGCGACAAATAGGACCAACTAGACAGGACATGCAACAGCAATTTAAATGCAATTAACACTTGCCATATGTTGTAGTTGTGGCGGTAATGTAGATATCACGGTGAATGTACGTGTTAAAATAAATATGTACATGCATACACACAGTCACATATTTATACAAACATACATACATACTAGTACATTGTATGTATGCATATGTAAGATAAATAAAAAATATAAAAATATGAATATGTAGTTTGTGAAAGTCGTTTATTCGTAATGCGAGGGAACATAATAAAAAAGTTAATTAATCAAATTGTTATCACAGAACCCGACGATAAACTAACAAGCCGCCAAACGACACACACAACACAAACTGGCACACACCCCTACAACTGCTTTGTGGTAATTAGGCCGTAAAAACGCCTCGTGCCACTCGCACTTCGAGCCTACGCACGCATTTCAACAATGCCAACAACAAATACAAAAAAAACATAACCCTACAATGGTGGCCCAAGAAATTTCAGCTGTGAAAGCACACTGACACTTTCTGATCCATTCATGTATTGGTCTGTGCGTTTGTCTAGGGTTAATTTTCCAGTCATTAAATATGAAAAGCTTTAACTATACATTTAAATATTTACCATAATTTTGTTTTAATATTTGGTTAATTTATGTTATTCTTATTTTTTAATTTGTTTTTATCATTGCTTAATTTAATTTTATATTATTGAATTTTTTCATTTCAAGTTTTTGTTGCGTGGAGTTTTTTATTATAGCCAGCGGCCATTTAATTGAAATGTTAAAAAATTCGCTCTTTCTTTTTTTGCGCTTAACATTTTTTTCAATCAAAATTAATAAGTTTATTATTAACATTTAACTGCAATAAAATTATTACAGCAATAATAACAATGCCAGCAACAATAAAGTGTCCACTCAAATCAACAGCACTCGGCCATTTGCTTTGCGCACAATCGCCATTTTGTAATTATGCGCAATTAGCCGCAGGTCGTTCGACTGAAATCGTCTTTTTGTTTTTGTTTTTTATTTTGTTTTTCTGTCCACAGTTTCAGCACAACAAATTGCCATCAAACTGTCAGCTGCATATTGTTGCTGTCGTTGTTGTTGTCGCCTATAATTAAACACAATTCGATTGTGTCATCAAAGGTGCCGTCGCGCAAAGGCCCAAAACACATACACACACACACACAATCACACAGGCGACAAAATGTGCACGAGTGCCGTGAAATAGGCAACTACGCGCTGTTCGAAGCTCGTTTGCTTAATTACACTTAACCCGGCCTACAACACGCTGCGGCGACGCCCATAAATTAACTTGCTGACCAGCAGCCAGCCCGCTTGCGGGTTAACAGTCTATCGGGTAATGCCACCGCACGCTATCCGCTGCCCGTTGCCCGCTACCCACCCAACTGCCAAAGCACCGCAGCGCCGGCCATTATGGTTGGCCTTTGATGTTGTTATTGTGGTGATTTTTTACCCATATCCCCTACACACACGTCGGTATGAGAGGCGAGTGCGAGTGTGTGTGTGTGTGTGTTGTATTAAGTTTGTATAATTTATTACTCAAGTAATGCGCAGCTAAGCTGATTCTACTTTACACACAAGCTGCCAGATAATTTTTTTTCTATTTGTTTTATTTGTTTGAATGTTTTTGAAACCACATGTGTTGTTGTTGTTGTTACAGCTATGAGTGTAAGCCTTGAAGCTCAACAAGTTATTTGTTGAATATCGTTAAGGACTTTAATCGGATTTTTATAAGATTACATAAAATAAGTCATATCAGAAAGTGAAACAAACTGTGACGGCATTACACTTGAATGATGAAAAGTTTTCAAATTTAATTTGCAACAAAGCAAATTCATAAAGATGATGAACAAAGTCCTAATGTATTTTGTTCTTTGGTCTTAATTGTCAAAATCAATTTTAGTTTTCAATTCAATTATAAACAAAATTTTAAGCATTTTGGTTTTCGTCAAATTAAAAATAACAAATTCAAAATCAGATCAATTAACCGCAGTTATGATTTGGTCACTTTTATTGATTCGCTTTCAATTGAAGAAATTATTAAAAAAAAAACTGACAGAATACTAGACGCAACGGTCAGTTGAATGTAGTAGCAGAAAGTCTACTGTCGCAGCTGAAAGTATGAGAATGGAAAAAAACTTTTTTTTTACTGTCACTGTTTGCTTAGCAGCTGTTCAGCTCTCGTTGGGAAATTCCCTTTTTGCAAATCAGAGCAAACTTGCAAGCATTAAGATACACAAAATAGATTCATTTCCAAAGAAAAAAAAAATTTATATTCCTTTAGCTAACTAACCCAATCTTTAACCCTTATTCTCATACCCAAACTTACTAACGTCGTTTGGCACCCGGGGTACCCGGGTACCCATTTCATGAAATTTTTAAGTTTTCAATATGTTGTTAATTAAAAAAACAAAATTTTTTAAATATATGATTTGTTCGCTTTTCACCTAAATAACGAGGATCCGGAAGGTACAAAAAAAATTTTCCTTATTTGTCAGTTTTTTTCACGAAAATACATCGCAGTGGGCACCCGGGTATGAGAATAAGGGTTAAGCTATCGTTGGATGAATGATTGATGCGAAGGGGAGCCGAGGAAATAACCTATGGGAGGTTTATGAGTTCTCCTGTGCAAATTTCCCGGACTCATTAATGAATCTCAGGAGATCACACAGGGTGAGAGAATGAACTTCGTCCATTCTCATAGCATTTGAACGCAACGTGCGCAGGACGTTGCACAGAGAAAGTGCTCTGTACTATCTACCTCCTCCTGGCAAGACACGCAAGTCGGATCGTCGATGATGCCCATGTTGGCCATGTGTCGCCCACACGGATAGTGTCCCGTGATTAACCTGACCATTCGTCGGAGGTCATTCCTTCTCAGCTTCTGGAGGAAATTCCCTGCTTTCCTGTTCGGACTTTTCACAAAACACTTGGCAGTTATTCAGCTTCCCAAGCAATACCAACGTTCTCTATGTAGGTTATACATTTTCAAGCAAACTATCGTTAAAACAAACTAAGTTTTCGTGGTATTAAAATGACTCTTAAGTGCTACATGTCGCTAGTGAATTCAACTGATTTTCACTTAACTACTTTAACGAACTAACTAGGAGGATAAGTTGAAGTGTTTGACTGGATATGGGACGTTACCGCAAAACACACTTGAGTACAGTTGAGCAATTGAGAAATAAATCGCTGAGGAGAGAAATACTTAAGTGATTGATTCCATATATTTTCCGGCACTTGGTGGGAACAGCAAAATTTATAGTCTCAGTTTATAGCAGCTTCGATTGAATTGTAGTTGCCCTCTGGTTGTTGGTATGGAGACATTTATTTTTTTATTTCATTTTTTGTTTTATTCTATTGTATTTTATTTTATTTTATTTTATTTTATTTTATTTTATTTTATTTTATTTTATTTTATTTTATTTTATTTTATTTTATTTTATTTTATTTTATTTTATTTTATTTTATTTTATTTTATTTTATTTTATTTTATTTTATTTTATTTTATTTTATTGATTTTTTTGAATATAATTTAATTTTTTTATTTTATTTATCTTGTATTTTTTTATAAGAAAAAAATAGTATTCCACAGTAGAAAAATAGTTCAGCTCAATTGAATATCTTCGGCAATATTCGTTTTAAACTGTCACACACTAAATTTAAGAGCCCATTTAAAAATAAATGATGAGTTTTGTAGGGCAGCTCCCATAATGGTTGAAGATATGAGAAAATAATGTTTCAAACTGTTACAGTTTACACAGTTGCTCTCATTTGACCTCTCACAGTTGGGAAACAGAGATTCGATATACAGCTTTCCTCTCACAGTTGTTCAAATACACAATTGACCTCTCATAGTTGGAAACAGAGTTCAAATACACAGTCGACCTTTCAGAGTTGGAAGACAGAGATCCGATACACAGTTGTCCTCTCACAGTTGGGAAACAGAGATCAAATAGTTCAACAGTTAACCTCTCATAGTTTGAAAACAGAGTTCAAATACACAGTTGACCTCTCATTGTTGGAAACGGAATTCAAATACACCGTTAACCCCTCATTGTTGGAAACAGAGTTCAAATACACAGTTGTCCTCTAATTGTTGGAAACGGAATTCACATACACAGCTGATCCGTCATAGTTTAACACTAGAATGCCCGAGGGAATCATTTTGACTCCATTGAGGTCTTTTATTTTTTAAATTATTCAAAACACTATACGTACCAGAATTACACTGTAATTTAATTTCAACAGCAAAAGCCACTGACAATAACTGTACAGTAGTTATGAATTCAAACAAGGCAATTATTAACACTAGAATGCCCGAAAATCTGACATACCTAAAATGCCTCGGGCATTCTAGTGTTAAAACAGAGTTCAAATACACAGTGGAACTCTCATAGTTAGAAAACAAAGATCAAATACACAGTTGACCTTTCACAGAAAACTATAAATCAGACATACTTACAGTTGACCTAAGTATGTAGAAGCATCGCAGAAGCATTGGTTTGCTTTTTCCATAAAAATCTTCAAGATTGATATAACTTCATTTAAATTCGTTGCATCTTTCTTCCCCTTTTTTGATTGTCTTGCTTCAATGACCTACTTTTTCTGAAATATGCAGACACAATACAGTCTTTAGTGTTCACATTACGCTTCAGCATTGACACCATTCTTGCTGCACTTGTCATATGTGCAACATTTTTGAGTAAACGGAACTGCGCGCAAAAAGCCGCCAGCGCAATAGTGAAATAATCCAACGCGGCATGACGCATGGCGGTCAGAAACACGACAGTATTTCAATTACGACGTCACAAAATCAACTTTCGTACGCTCAAACATACACAATTAATTGCATTTATGTTTTTTCTTTCTCTCTCTCCCCGTCGCAGATACTATCGCGCCAACACGGTGCGCTACCAGACGGATCCGTGCGAGGGCGTCTGCATGCTGAATCACTACTGCGCCATAACGCGCGTCGACTACAAAGAGTTCCGTCAGTGCCTCGAGAAAGAACAAAGCGCTCTGCGCTCGGGCGCTGCGCCGCTTACACTGCACGCCGCCGGCCCGCTGCTGCTGCTCGTCTACGCCACGGCCGTGTCCTGCTGCCGGGCAACAGTGGCCCTGCTGCCCAAACTCATCGCACGCATCAGAGCGCAGCGTCAGCAACAACATGTGGCACAGCAGCAGCAACAACAAAAGCGCCAGCCGCAGCGGCAACAATCGAAACGCGATGCGCTGCAGCTGTTGGTGACGAGAACGAAATCGGCCACATTGACACTGTGGCTGGGTGCGCTGCTGCTGCTGCTGGACTATGCAATGGGCTGCGGCAAGCGCGACATGCGCTTTACATGCGGCAGCAACAAAACCGCGGAGACAACGACAGCAGCGGAATTGCATAATTTTTGCATGCAACGACAGCGACAGCGCCAACATCAGCCAGCACAACAACAATGTCAACGCTTCACAAAAGCGACTGCAGACAGCGACAGCTCGGCCCATGTGCGGCTGCAGGCGACAAATCCCAGTTGCAACAATTACACACATCGCTGTCGCACGGCACTCGCTGTCGTCGCCGTAGTCGATTGCGACCACATCACAATGGACCACGACGTGCTGCCGGATAGCGGTGGGCTGGGGCGCGTCTGCTGCCAGCTGGCTCAAAGGTGTAGCAACGGCAACCAGACAAGTTCTCATACAATTCACTGGACAGTGCGGCGCTTGGCGCTCGGACCTCTGCTGCCGATGACGCGTCACAGCATACGGCAGCGCTTAAGTGCTGCGCATTAGTTTGTGCTTAGTACATGTGTGACTATGTGGCTGTGTGGGTGCGCGTGTGTGTGTGTGTGTGTGTGTGGGTGTGTGAGAGTGAATAATCGTGATGTAAACTTTGTGCATTTTTGTTAGCCCAACGGTTGCTTTAAATTACGATTTATATGTAGTACTCATAAGTATATATGTATGTATGTAGCTATATAGTGTACAGGGTGTGTGAGTTGTGGACTAGAAAAGGATAAATTTCAAGGCAAACTTTGGATGAATTCAGCTTTTCGCAATCAATAAAGAATGTCAAGTCTAAAAATGTGTCCAAGTGTGACAGTCCAAGCGTTCGGCTGTGCTGCATTGGTTCACCTGATAGTGAAAGTGTTAACTATATTTTATATAAATTACAGCATTCCTAAGACCTTCAAACTTTTCGACTGCCTTCAGTAGTTTGAAACTAAGTCAAACCCATTTTTGCTACAACACCTTTCGGTAAATTTGTAGCTCTGAGAAAATCGATTCTCTTCGCAGAATGTCGTTTCTGTCCAAAGAATTTTGATTTTTCCATCAGTTTACAGTTTACCAGCTCTCGAGGTTGACGAGCTGATCTTCTTGTGCCTGAAGTTCCATCACTTTTATTTTCCTTCTATTAAAAATAAATGTGTAAAAATAACATCTTATTCTCTTTCTTATGCCATAAAGTTCCACCACTTATACTTTTCTTTTATAAAAATCAGTCAACTGCATATAATTTATTCATATTTTTTTACATTTATGTATCATCGAGGTTTACGGGCTTATGCCATAAGATTCCATCACATTCCATTTTTGATCAATAAAAAAAATGCAGAAATAACAAACAAACACTTCACAGAAACAATCTTCATTCTCCGAATAATGTTGATTTGCAAATTTTCATTCAACATTTTACTATCCCATTTTGCGAGCTAATTTTCTTTTAACACAAAGTACCCTCACTTCCAACTTTGATCTAACCAAAAAATAAAAATCCAAAAATTGGACTTCATTCTGACTTTTAACTGACAGCTTTTCTTCTTTTCCTTGAACTTTGATAAATGTTTTCCTTATCTAATTAATTGTTTACCAACTTTTTGAAATGCAAATTTTGTTTTCCGTTCGCCTCATTAAACACACTTCATTCTATCTCTTACCTTTATATATGTTCTTCCATTTCTCACACACCCTGTATGCAAGCAAAAAACTAATTTAAATGAAAAAAACAAAAAACAAAAACAAAAAAAACAACAAAAACAAAACAAAACTGAACTGTTCGTTTCGCTCTGCGCTGTATATGTAAATTTTGTTTAGCAAATTTAGCAAATACAAATACTACAAAAATAAATAAACCAAAACAAAACAACAACTTTAAAGCGATGAAAACCCACAACAAAATACACAAAACCCAACAAAACCAAAATTGTAGTTAAGCCATAAAAAGTGCAATGATGTTGTTAATAACGCAAGTAATTAATTTAATTACAAACCGCAACAACACAACACAATACAACATGTCATGCAAAAAAAACAGCATGCAACACAACAACAACTACAACAACAGCAAAAAATAACTTGTTAAAGAACCACAACAACTGATTGTAATAAATATTGCAAATATATATAGTTTAGCATTTAAATACAAATAATTTATATATATATAAATACATAGCATAAAGCCATATAAATCGATATATAAATTGATTGAGTGTAGCTTATGTAAACAAATGACATTTAAACGAGCAACATTTAAGCGAAAACAGTGAACAACCAGCGACGACAGCGCGCACGCAACTGCAATGAAATTGTAATTAAAACCAAAAACAAAACCCAGAGCGACATTAATGAAACAAAATCAACAACAACCACAACAACAAAATGTAATATACTTATTATACATATTAGTGTAAATGTAAAGAATATTTAGTAATGAAAACGGAAAACGAAGCAAAGCAACAATATTGTTTACATTTAGCGGTGGCTTGAGTGGGGAAATAATCTAAGTAAGCATTATATAATAAATAAAAAACAACAACAACAATACTATTTGTCTCAAAAAAACAATCGAGTATCATTATGAAAACGATTTGTCAGTGTAGCGACAACACAAGTAAGTAACACATGGAATTCGAAATTGGCTAAGAGTTAAAAAAAAAAGTTTTCATCCATATGCAAGAATTGAGTATGAAACACGCATTAATTTTTTGACCATAAATTAGGTAAACAAATACAATTTTGAGGTTTTATAATGCATATTCCTTGATATAGTTTTGTCTTGAAAGTTCAAAATAGAAAATTTAGTCAAAATTTCCTCTTTCTTTTTATACCCATATCTTCATCCTTGCATAACTGAAAATATGAAATGAAATATTGAAATTTTTTTGAAATTTCAAAGACCTTTTAAAAGGACATCAGGTAAGCAAATAAGAAGAAACTGAGTGATTTTTTGTCGCACAGTGTTCTAAGCCAACGTTATCGGCTCTTTCAATGACCATTGGCGCAACTGCGGCTCTGTAAATGAAAAAAAATACTTTTTCACTTGATCTGCCCGGAGGAGGCTTTCCATCTTGAGCCCAATTCCTGGTTGACCTTGTCAACCTGACAACCAGAGTCATAAACGGTGTCGTCCGTTTCAAAAGGGAGTATAAAGTCTCTTTCATCTTTCAAACGGATCAGCATCAACCCTAACCTAACTTAACCTAACCTAACGTCGTATCGTGCAAATTACATAACCGTGTGATTTGTATAATCCAATGCACCAACCACTAAGTCACGGCATCCACCTTCAATTATGGACATACAGAAATAAAAGGTCAGATATACAAAATCAAGTGTTGAAAACAGCGTTTGGCAGATAAAAAGGAAATGCTTTGAAAAGGCTTAAAAAAGATAGATAAGTACGTTTCTCAGGTGAAATTTGATTAACACTAGGAGTACCGGGTTTGGTTTAATTTTATTTCCAATTACTCGCAAAATAATAAAAGTCATGGAGAACCAGATTCATAACTTAAACTATTTTCGAGTAACGGTTATTCAAAAAGTGAAAACCGTCAAATGATCGCTCCCGGTAGTTCAAGTGTTAAGTCAGATTGCAGCCAAATTGCCGATTAAACAATAAATGCGCTCGTTGACCAACAGTATTCACTGTAATATGAGGAAGTGTGAAACACCTGCTTTCTATATTGATTGAAAACATTGCAAGCTTTGACTAGCTTCGTCTGAGTAGTCCAGATCACCAAATTTATTTCATTATCAAAAATCAACGAAAATGTTGATATTTGTTTAAAACTATTAGACATTTGCATAGAATTTACTGTACAGATTCAATGTATTCTTCTTGTGTACCAAACTTTCCAAACTTTTTAACTAAAATCTGAATGGCCTCATCAGCAAAATTGTGGTTGTTCATGGTTTGCAATAAAATTGGCCATCGTGATTTGAAGTTTCTACAATCAGGCACATCAAAACATTGACGATTTGTTAGATCATTTTCTCAGTCATGAGTTTAAGACTCTTGCTTGCAAGTCTCGTTCGATGTCCGTTTCTCTATGCACAAATGTGCTATAGAAATATCCAGCTTAAGTTTTTGTTTTTGGACGAATGCATTGACATCCTATAGTAAGGATTGAAAAGTTGTAAGGTTTCTTAGTGCACACAGTGCGTATGTGTCGGTTTTAACACTAATTGGGTAAATTTTGTCGCAAAATTGATGTTAAGACCACTTTTCAATATTAATTTTTTTTTGAGATCGGAAGATATCAGAGGATGTGTTTACTCTATTCGATAAAAGAAGCATGCTTCTTAAAATATAAAAAAAATTGAAGAACATGCTTCCACATACTTTTTATATAATTTCATCTAGTTTACCCAATTTTTAGGATTTTTAATTTTGAAAAATATTTAAAAGTAAAAGTAAAGTAGAAGCCTAAAGTAGAAGAAGAAGAACTAAAGTAGAAGAATTAGAGCCTACTTCTAGGAATTTTTTTATGAATGAAATTTTTGTTTTTTATATTTATTTTCTGAGATCGGAAGATATCGTAGAATGTAATTACATTATTCTACAAAGTAAGAATTCTTCTTAAAATAAACAAAAATCCAGGAACATACTTTCACATATTTTTTACATATTTTATATATTTTCCTCTAAGTTTTGCCAATTTTTCAGATATTTAATTTCAAAAAATATTTTAAATTAAAAGTAAAAAAAGTAAACAGCTTTTCAAATTTTGAGAAAATATTAAAAGCCAAAATGAACACACTAGTTAATTAATAGTAGGACGGTCTAGGCTTCAGGTCCTTCCAGTAGAGACCAGCCCAGTCCAACAGTTCTCGATTTTTTAGCAGTCGTGAGTGTAGATAGTCAAAGCAAGCTCTCTCTTTTGTCAGACCCATTTCCTGAGTGGGTATTTTGACACATAAGTCAAAACAGTTTCATAATTGAGTTACCAGAATCAAAAAATTACATGTGGGCAATGATGCTGTCGCAAAGGGCGTGAAACTCATCAGCGACTATAATGACGCCTTGTGACATAGAAAACAAGTTTTACTCCAAGCTGCTTACGCAAGAAGTACCTATACCGGCTGAATAAAAAATTCATATTCTAATAATTTCTTTTTAACACTCACCCACGATTGCAATTATATTCAAAGTAGGGAGGTTAGTGGGGTTTCGGCAATACATTTTGATTTTTGCTTTGTAGAAACCCAAAAGTTGACAACGTCATAAATCCGATCGTATGGGGTACGCCCTCTGGTGGTGAATTTCTGAACCTTAATTAATTTTGTATTTTTTGAATTAAAGAATGTTGGTGATCGCTGAATAAATCATTGAAATTGGTTCAGTAGTTTCCGAGATACGATGTTTTCACGCTTACTTAACTACTAAATCTACAAGTGGGGAGCCAATGACATAGAAAATGGCCAATATTGTATGGCAGCCCCCTTAAGACTTGGAGGTAGCGGGTAGGTATGTTTGAAAGAAACATTCGGAAGAGAAAAAAAATGGGTGTCGGTCATGTATTTGACACATCTGGGGGCAACCTGGGAGCAATGGGAGCCCATTTTATAAAAACGACCATTTTGTATGGGAGCCTCATTAAAAGTTGAAGATAGGGGATGAGTATATTTGAAAGAAATGTTCAATAATGAAAACTAGAGGGGTCGATCGTAGATTTTAACCCCTAAGAGCAACTTCTGGCCAGCTGTGAAGCAATTTGTCGAATATCCCAGCTTTTTTGTGAACTTTGACCTCGATGAGACGCCATTTAGCCCACCCTAGTCCTAAAATTGTTGGCTCATGCACTTTTTCACTAAACTGCATAAAATGAGAGGTTGCGGAGCATCGAGAACCCATTATTAAGAATCTCCGTACAACACTAATTCCACACTAATGTACAATAAATCATTGACCGCAAGAATTAATGAGGAATTATGATAATTAGATTTTTATTATGATACGTTTTACAATGTTTTCATTGCATACACATCAGCAATACGAAGGTTGCTTTGAGCTTGAGCTGCTGAAAGTTTTCATTGAAGATAGGATACAGCATTACTTCGCCACAACCCGGTAAAATGGGATCTCTGACATGCTAACTTTATAAAAAAGTGAAAGAACTTATAAAAAAATAAGATAAACATTGAACTTTTAATGAAAAAATGGCACATATCAGGTTTTTTCGAATACCATCTAGCAACTCTGGTCACTTTGTTATGCCGCGCACTATTCTGACATATGTTACTTCTACTAACAGATATTTGTACAATAGCGGAAACAACAATAATGCATAGCAACAGAACACAACAAAAACTAATCAGGAACAGAATTTAAAAAGCGCTAAAGTCAAAAGGCTCTTTTCTGCACTCTCGCTCGTCAGCGATATGCAAATAATTACAACCGTATGTCTAACTAATAGGAAATCCAAACAGAATTGACAAGCGACAACCGTACAAAACAGCGCCAACCGCCGCCAAAGGGAAACAGCGTCAACAAGCTAAAAGCACGAAAGGCCGAAAGGGGAGCAGAAGCGACTGAATAGTTGCGGCAACAGTGCTGTCTGCTTTAGTGGTTAGCCAACATTTGTTGTTGTTGCACACAGAGCATAGTGTGTTTGTGTGTGTGTGTGTGTGTGTGTGTGTGTCTGGCAAAACTCCATAGTTGTCAAAGGTTTGTTGTTGTTGTGTATTTTTGTTGGACCTTGTTTGGCGAACCTTTACACTAATAATATTTACATTTACATTTTGCAGCCACACCTTTAATTACTTTTCAACTTTTTCCGCAACCGTTGGCCGTTCTATGTGCAGTTTGGTATTTGCATTTGATTCGTATATATATATATATGTGTGTTGTATGTATATATGGTATGTTTGTAGGGACAGAAATGACAAAAGCAAATTGCATTGCCATGTGCGCCGAATGAAGTTGTTTGCGCCGCCACTGCAGGTGTCGGTCGATGGAGACGTGCACACGCTCGGCGCATAAATTAAATGCCAACACGGCGACTGATGTATGCGGCTAATGTCACACTAACAGCAAAACAAAGCTGGCAACAATGTTTGAATGGTTCAATGCAGATTTTATGGCGTCATTCTCAGTCGAAGCCGTGTCATAAATTCAACGACGTGTCGTATGCGAAAAATACAATAATTCTGAACAAAAGTCTGGTCATAAGTCGGGAGCTATCAAAACTTTGGAATCATAGAAATGAAGCAATTTGTTGAAATTTTGGTTCGAAAAACGCCTCAACTTTCAACTTAAACATTTTTTGGTTGCTATTTTTCATTATAAATAAATTAATAAATATTGTTCATACCAAAAATTTCAAATGTACCTGACTTCAGTCATGAACATTTCAACTACCTATGAAATTTACTTCTATTCTTATTTTTCCTGCAAAAACCCTAAACTTACGTAGATCTGATTGAAAAAAAATTAATTATTTACTCGCAATGTCTCTCTTAATTTTCGAAATTATTTCCAATATCGTTGAAGTGTTCCCTACGCACTCAACTAAAATCTATTATGCACCCATATTAACTTCACCAACTGATTATCACCGAATGGCATTCCTACCCTCCTTGTATCAACCAAGTACAACGCATGTCCAGTGGCGTGTCCCGCTGAGCATGAGCGATGCAGCCAGTCGATGGCCGCATGCAGCCACTTTCAATGTGTTTTTCACTAATTCAATTTCATCTTCGTTTCGCCCCTCTTTATTTGCGGCGTGTTTGCTGCCAATTCTGCTGTCATCGTTTTTGCGCGCTGCATTATGTGTTGAAACACTTCATCGATTTTGCTGCAAGGCACAAAGCACTGCAGCAGAAAAAACAAAACAACATTAAAACAAAACATAACAAAATCCATATAAGTGAGCGATAAAAAGCGGCTATGAAAAAATTGCAAGTAAAAAATAACTAAAAATGAATTATGATTGTGGTGATAGTGCAGCGTACAGCGGCGTGGCGTGGCGTTCGTTGCTGCTGTCCAGTTGGTCGAACGTTTAACGTTTCAACATTGTGTTTGTTGTTGCTGCTGTTGGAGTATCGTTGGCACTGCATGAGCAGCGAAATGCTGCCAATGATGCTGGCAACTGATATAGAATGCAGAAAAACTATAAACACACACATACTATGAGACTGTTGCATGTGGCTGATTTATGTTGCGACTTGTGATAGTCCATAGAAATTAAGTTTTTTGGTTCTCAAAAACACGTATAAGGAAAATAAATGAGTGAGTTTCGTTTAAACAAAAAGTTAATGAAATAAAGTTATAAGTTATATAAAGTGGGAATCTTAAACAAGGCAGCTTCTGTTGCAGTAGTAATAGGCCTCTGTGGGTATCTTTAATTTTACGTATCGTATGAAGGTATCCAAAAGGCATAAAGTGCAGCAAAACTGTGGTAATACCTACAATTATTACTCATACGCACCGTAAGACCTAGTGACAAGTTTCAATAGTTACTCATACGCACCGAATAACGTTGTGAAAATGGGTAATTATACAAATTGCATTGCAGTGGATTAAAGACTCAACAGGTTTAAAGCAATTAATGTGACTCACAAGTTGTCTTAACCTTGATAATATACAGTGCGACAATTATGTATTAAGACCCGAACTATATCTCAGCAACCAAATGCGCCATTTATGTGCGAGCACATGCGTTTTGAAGCTTCAACCTTCCTCAACTAACTTTCATGACATTTGGTTGACATTTAATATTTATTAACATTCATTTCGCAAAACACGTTTTCTTTTGATGTTGAAATTTTAACATCGAGCAAAACTTGGTAAAAGTGCACTAGAAACATTCCGAATGATGCAACAAGCGTATGGCGATCTTGTTTATCAAGATCAAATGTTTTATTATGGCATAAACGTTTTGTGGATGGCAGAGAGTCGCTGGAAGATGAAATAAAAGAAAGAACGCCAATTTCAGTTCGGACGCCGGAAGTTCATGATTTTATTGCAGAAGACCGCAATGCTTCACTGAAAATTATGGAAGAGGCCTTAGACATCAACAGAGAAACTATTTGACTCATTCTTCACGAGGATTTGTGCAAAACAAAGGTCTTCGCAAAATTTGTTCCACACACATTGAACGAGGAGCAAAAATTAATGAGAGTCAGTCATTCCGGAGACATCGTTGCAGCCGCAGTAAATGATCCAAACTACCTGAAAACAATTGTTACGGGTGATGAAACATCGCGTTATCAATACGATCCAGAAACCAAGTGTCAAAGTGCGGAATGGAAATCAAAAAACTCACCACAAGCCAAAAAAACACGAAAAGTTCCATCAAAAATCAAAACAATGCTCATCACATTCTTCGATAGCAAATAAATTATCCACAAAGAATTTGTTCCAACTGGTCAAACAGTTACTGCTGCATATTACCTCGAAGTTTTGAAGCGTTTGATGGTCAGAATCCGTCGTATTCGACCAAAATATCGCGATCCAAAAAGTTGGTCTCTGTTGCACGATAATGCACCGAGTCAATTTTTGGCTCGGAATCAGGTCTGTGTGTTGAATCATCCGCCGTATTCACCTGATTTGGCACCGTGCGACTTCTCTATGTTCCCGAAACTGAAATTGAAGTTGAAAGGATGCTTTTTTGATGACATTCAGACCATACAACGGGCTTCGACGAGGGCACTGGAGGAAATTCCGAAAAATGAGCTGGAACACGCGTTTGAATCACTATTAAATCAATGTGGCAAGTGTATTGAATCAGGAGGAGAATATTTCGAATAAATATACCGAAAAATTGGTAGATTTCGTGTTTTAATTGTGTTTTCTAGAGGCAGTCTTAATACATAATTGCTTTATCAATAATTTATTATTAATTCTCCCATTCCCATAATAAACACACTACGCGCTAAAACTTTAAAACGAGATTGCTCGAAACAGAAATTTTCGACTTAGGCGGTTATTGCTTTTGACCACAGAATTGTTAACTAATATTACTCATACGCTCCGCAAAAGGTCGAAACAATCTTGGAGTGTTCTCATATGAACTTACATATTAAAACAACTCATACGTTGATTGAGTTATGGCTCAAACAAGAATACAAAAACTTCATCATTCTCAGAGTGTGTGAATAAGTCAATCGTTTCTGTCGTTCTATTTGATTAAGGAAAACCAAGTCAAACTGATAGTTACGAGGGTTGTCTGACAAAGTCAAGTTTTTGACCTCAAAATAAAAATCCAACAAAAGGTAGGAAATCTTTGTGTGTCTCTTTTAACCCTAATACTCAGAATTTTAAAAGTAACGTTAACCCTGAAGTGAGACTGTGAGGCTTATATGAGCAAAATCACTGAAAACATTTGTTTATAAAATACAAAAACTGTCTAAAATGTTAAATTTATAAATGCAATAAAACTCTAAAATTAAACTCTAAAATTGAAACTCTAATTAGAGGATTACATAAAATAATGGAATCGAAAATCTATTCGATTTATCACCATTTGAAATTTTTAGTGAGACTGTGAGGCTCACTTCTGGTAATTAGGGTTAAAAGGAACCCAACTTTTTAGCCATTTTGTGTGTTGAGTTGTTGTTTGACAATGGTTTGAGTCAGTCAATGTGAGTATTTTTGTGAAAATTAACAAAATCTAGTAGAAAGCAGTTATAAACTATTGAACGAACGAACTTTTCCAATGCTCTCTTAATTCAATTTAGACTCAATAAACCTGAGCTGCACGAAGTGTGAGTAAATGTCTTTGTTTAGTTGGAAATTTTGAGCCATTTTCTTATATATAAAAAATCAATTTTACTATACAATACAGAGTCAGACAGCCAACTAAGCTTAAATGAAATAATTAATTTGCTTATAACGTTCATATGTTTATATTTGCAACGTCACTGAAGACTTGAATTAACACGATGGTGATTACATGAACCATTTTTCTCCATAAATCTTTTTATTTATTTTTCCATTAATCTTTTTTATTTATTTAGTACATTTTTTACTATCCCTATTATAAATTAATTCGGTCCAGACCATCTGAAAAACAGTTTTTTACCCTCCGCCAACTTTGTAATTTAATTAGTGTGTTAGTCATACGCCTCGAGCGTCATTCAAGCTATTCGTTTCCTTTCCACATAGAAAGGTAAATGAAAATGTTTTTCTCTGTGGTTTAACGACCTAATGAAGCTAATTAAACGTACTTCTCCTATAGCTGGTTAGATGTCAACAATTCCGAATATTACTCATACGCACTGTTGACCAGCAATAAAGATGTTTACTTATACGAAACTTAAATTAACAAATGTAGTCAATACCAATTTTCATTACGTATACGCACCGTAAGACTATCGACTTGAAGTGCTTTTCAATAGACCCGGAAATTCTTGATTGAATTTCATCATATGTAAACATTTACAAGTAAATATGTTTGTTTCCCGTAATTACTGTCAATATTTCTGTTTACCAAGAAAATGGCCGCCGCTGTCAGTGGAAAATTATTGAATAAATGAAAGCACTGAAATTATTTATAACAACACCATATTTATGTATATAACACACATATATATATTTATAAATGTAGGTATAAATATCACTGTATGCATGCGGCCAATATTCAATTGCAAAGACACCAAAGGGCCATAATGACCGTGGCCCGACGTTTCGGTGTCCTACGCACAATTATTATAAAGTGCACCAATGAGATTTCGCCGCAAGTGCCGCTCGATATGTGCTCAACATATTAAATGCTCCAAGGAAACCGCACACATTGCGTTTTTACGGGCAACACGCACGCAGCAGTGCAGCAGTGGGAAGTTGAGCGCTGGATCAGCGATATGGAGAGTGCCTCAATGCCGCAAGTGCATGTCTTGTGCGGCAAGCACGAGTACACACATACATATATAGCTGCCGACACATTTCTGTGAATATGTAAATGTGGCTCTACGTGTTGGCATTCGCTGCGTTATGTTTATGATGCGTTCTGTAAGTCAGCCGAATGCAATTACGTCTTTACAACGACCGCGGCTTAATGATGATGGTTTCTGCTCTCGTTGTTGTTGTTTTTGCTGTTGTTTACACTGTTGTTGGCGCTGTTGTATTGCTGTCTTTGTAAAGTAAGCACACGCACATGCCTTTCTTTACTTAATCAATTAATCATAAAATTGCATACGCACGTGCTCACTTAAATAGCTGATTGAATCTGAGTGTCCGAGAAAATATTTAATGCGGTAAATGTGGAGTACGTGCAAATACAAACAATGTATATTGAATGTTTTCAATACAAGCTTTGTTTTTATTTTCGAAAATAAATTTTTGGAAGTGGTATTAAAGTGATACATGTAGAGATAATAAAGGTACTGATCTAGAGATATGCTTAGGATTAAAAGAATAAAATCTTGATTTTAATAGTTTCTGTTAATCTTAATATTGCCAGCGAGTTACCCTTTCGTTAATCATTGCAACTCGAAAACAATTTGACTCCTTGAGAACCAACTACAAATTTGTTTCTTATTTCTACAAATTTTTTTATAATAAAATATGACTTTATTTTAAAATTTAAATTGAGAAATTGAAATGTAAAATTAAAAAAAAAGAACCTAACCCAATTCTGAAGAAGATAACAAAATCGCTTCAGATGGTTCTCTCTTCTTTTAATTTTAACATAATATGTGAATCTATCCTATGCAACTAACCTGCGTTACTTATACGCCAAGAATATTTGAGTGACAATACCTTTGATTTTGTGGGCATGGTTATCGCCATGTCAAAAGTAGATATCTCCCGATTCATCGGAACCATAGCTTGGTGCCAATCGCAACGGAATACTGAATGGCAAAGGGCTTCCGACATTCTTTGGACCTTTTTCATATAATTTTTTTTACAAATAGACAAAAAATTAATTTTATTTAAACTTTTGAGCCTTTCCTCTTTCATTTGATATACATATCGCCATATTCTAACAAGGTTAAGTATTTTTTTAATTTTACTTTTTGTATCCCCTTCAAAATTTTGAAGTTCTTTTAAAAGGACAAAGGATGTAGAAATGAAGAATTGAGTACGCAGTATTACTATATTTGGTGCTGTAGGACAGTGTAATTAGGGGTTTAAACCCCTAAAACCCACTTCACATACTTAATAACCAAACTTTTTCAGTTTCAACAACTCATCAAAGAAGTGTCTGGCCTCATATTGTCCTGAAGAGGTCAACAAACAAACAAGTCAAGTCCAGAAACTTGCTGTAATTCAATTCCAGTTTGTATAATTTTTTTTTATATTCAATTCACTTTACACAACGTGCATTAGTCGCTTAGAAAATCTATTTTTCCTTGCATTCGCTAAACTTGTGCATTTCTCTTTCGCGTCGCAACTTTAAGTTTTACTACAGCAAAAACAACAACAACTAACTGTTTGCATGCGCAACGTCCGTTCATAGTTGCAGCTGCCTCCTGCTGCCAACCCCATGCCAGCAGTTAACACCTAATTCAATTTTCATAAAATGCAAAGCTGCCAACTTACACTTTAAATTTCATTATTTTGATCAAAGAGTGGGTGAAGGCAAATAACAACAAAAGCACAACAGCAACAATATAAATGCAAAAAAAAAAATACTATACAAAATCGCGAAAAAAATGATGGCAGTAAAATGGTTGAAAGAAAAAATAATTTTGCTGCGAATAAAAGGCAAAGTGTGCGTGTGTGTATGAGTGTGTGAGTTTGTGTGTGCGTTTTAAAGAACTGTCATGGCAGCCGGATGTGGGAAGGGGATCAACAAAGCGAAATAAAGTCGTGGTCAGCATGAAAATTAAATAAAAAATGCAATTGCGTGCAGTTTTCTGTGCACATGAAAGCGGTTCGGGAAAAATTGTGAAAAACGCTATAAATGTTGTTGTGAATTTTGTTGCCGAATGAAGCATGAGAACCAGCGAGACACAGTGCAACGGAGACAAACAGAGCGATTGAATAAGGACAAATATTGTGATATGCAATTGGAAGGAGAAAAAAAATGCTATTTTAGGTCCAAAACGCAAACATAAAGTGGCAGATTGCCAAACTGTCTGAAGTTATAAACATTAATATAGAAAATTCTATTAGGGATACAGCTACAACCACAATCAATGCCCAGAAATTGACTTTTACATGGATCTCAATAACAGCTCCAACAAAATAACTAATAAAATCTACAACAACAGCCATCGACAGCAAATGTAAACTACCGAAAAAGTAACAAAATGTTGCAACAACAATAAAATACACAACACAAAAAACACATTCGAACGATAAACGAATAATAGCACAACAGCTTCAAGTGGAAGAAGTTAAATAAGTTACCACACTTGCCACCAGCTCAACAGGCCACCTCTCTCTTCTCCCTCTTCTTCTCATCGCTCTTTCTGTTCCTGCGACTCGGTTGCTGCCACCCATTTGACTTTGCTTGCAACGAGGTTTGGCGTGGCGTTTCACGGTGCATTTCACGGTATTCATGGCGATCAGCAGCGCTCCGCCCCACCAACCAACCGACCGACCAGCCAACCAACCAACAAACCAACCAACCAGTCAGGACGTGCATATTAAGTGCGCGAACAATGTTGTTAACGTGCTGCTGCCGATGATGGCGCAGCCAGCGGGGCGCAGCCACTATGCAGGTGGCAGACGGCAGGAATAGCGAGGCAGCATGAGAATTTTTCCGCTTTCATGCTTACGCCGCAAGTGCTGCTTCTGTTTCGCGCTGCTTAACATAAAATACGCAAAATAAATGAATCGATTCGTGGGGAGCGGCGGTGGCCAGCGCGGCAGGGCGATAGTGATTTCGTGCCGTTGTTTTTTTTTTGTGACAGCAAATGAAATGCATTGCAGCAGCAACAATTTAATAGAAATGCTGGCGCGATTAAGTTTTACACATTAAATTTTCAATGAATGCATCGCTGCGGCATGAAGAACGCGAGAGTAGTGATGACATTTTGCACAATGGAAAGAATTCATTTGCACGGTGCAGGCTTACAGTTTCGGCTGAGCTGTCGTGGTGGGCGTCAGACTAAACTGTGGACAATGGGACGACGGGTTGCGTGCGTGCTTGAGCCTACATGTATGTGTGTGCTCTTGCGTGTGTCTGTCAGCCTGTCGCACATGGCCAGCCTTCTGTGCAGTGATTGTGGCTGTTGCTGTTGTCGTTGTTGTCGCTGTCGCTATCGCCTTCAAGTCGTTCGCGGTGCTAGCATGAATTTTTCCCCATTTCACGGTTCACATTTCACGTTTCACATTGTTACCGCATATTTAAAATTCATTTGCAACAGCGCTCAGCACCAGCCGATTATTCACGTGCGAACGCACGGACGGCCAACTCAGAGCCGAAACACTAAAGTCGATGGCCCGCTGCAGTCTTGCTGCCACAATAAAGCATGCACTTCTGCATGTTGTACAACAACAGCAACAACTGAACAACAACAACAGCTTTCGAGTGTACAATAAATTATTGCACTATGTTCTACAACAACTAATGGCACATGCGACAATGCATTATTTTCAACAGCTCGGCTACTTTAACACATATTTATTTGAGCGTGTGCGTGTGCTTGTGTGTGTGTGTGTGTGTGTGAATGTTTTCGATTGCATAAAGGTTTTCTTGTTTTTGTTTTCTTTAACAATTGAACGAAACATTGGCAACGCCATGGCCAAGGCGGCTTATTTGGAATGCTGCCGTCTGGTTTCGTTGCATGCGTGCGGCCAATGCATGTTGGCCAATTCGGTAGTTGAGGTTTGTTGGTTTTTTGTAGCCACTTCCTTGCTGCATATTCTATGTGCATGTGTGTGTTTGACAACATCACACACACACACACACACACACATACACCGACAGTTTCAAGGAACAAGATTAAGGTGTGCATGTAAAATTGTAGCGTGACTGCATATTTGCATACACGTCGCACAATCAATGCGGCGCAGCAATCAGCAACAACAACACATTACAGTAACAATAACACGAAATTTTATATCGCACAGAACGTTAAAAAATGCAAAATTGCAACGCCTTTACTCATCGGCAAGTTTTATGACAAAATGCATTAAAGCAGCGCTAAGCAGTTTTTTGTTGTGTGCTTTCGTGCTGCTTGCGTTAAAAAAGTCCTGGCTAGTCAAAGAGGTGCGAATAGTCCACAACAAAGAAGTGAATTTAATTGTTCTTAAATCAGTAGATTTTGTTCCATAAATCAAATTATTTGTAAAATAATAAAGAGACCTAAATTAGAGGTGACCAAGCAGAATTTGTAAAAGAAGCCTTAAGTCTTCGTTGGAAATTTATTGATATTTTGTTATTAACAATTTTACTTATTTTACGCATAAAGAAAATTAAATAAAGGCAACTTTGCTTTATAATACAAAATTATAAAAATCAACTTACTATACTACTCTACTATATGTACTCTACAAAAAATGGTAAGGAAATTGAATATTGAATTTATGACATTTTTGCTCTTCTCACAACTTAAGTTGGTTCTTTTCTCAAATATATGTCTACTAATATATATATATATATATATATTTAATGATTACAGATTATTACATTAGCATTAATTCATACTAATATCTCATGTTTTACTGTATTTAACTTAAAATAAAAAACCAATTAAAATTATTAGATGGGCAAATCGAACAATTTTTCTTCATACGTAGAGGAGTTAAAATTAATTTTATGAAACTTTGAAATTTTTTATTTTTTACTTTTTAGTGTTGATTTACCCACTGTACGTTGTTGTTGTTTTTGCTTAAAGTTAACCAGTAATATGGTATATCAACAAAGCACTGACTTTGCGTTACTAAACTTTGTAGGCAACCATTCTATCATAACTCTGGCGTTAACCCTTTCGCTACAGGTATTTACTGGGGAAAGTAACATTTTAAATTTTACATCCTTAACTTCTATGTGGTTATATTACCAACATTCCATAAACAAATTTTTAATTTTTATACTCAGACCCTGTATTTTAGAGTGTTTTTCTAAAAGAGTAACCACATCGTTTTGGCTGTAATAATTACGAAAACATAAAATTTTGTACGCATAACGAAAATTTTAATATTTTCTCATTTATTTCAGCCAAAACTAAAAAATAAATTTATCTAAATTAAAAGAAAACGTCAAATCAAAAAGGTTCTCTAATTTTATCTGCTTCTTCTTCCTCTACTATGTCAAGATATACTATTAAAAAACGTGAATACTTCGCTTCTTTAAACTTTAATGTTCTAAAGACCAACAAAAAAAGCTGTTCTTGCAACCATAGAGGATGCAGACGTCCACAAAGTAGCATGTTGCCATATGGCAACAAAATAGCGAAAGGGTTAAGGATTTGTCCGCACAGCTAGACTAAGGCAGCAGCAAATTAATAAACGCCATGCATTGGTAAACCACAATACAAAAATTTTTCACAAAATAGTTTTCACACAATTTTATATTTTTCCATCTATTTTAAGTACCAACACTGACACCAATTCTTTGAAAATTCTTTCGCACAGACGACATAAAATCTTATGCGCAAAACTCCCAGAAAATATTTACTCGAACCTTGAGAGTTCAAGCTGTACATAGTAGAGATCTGTTGTTGGTCACCCAAGGATCTTTGATCAGTTCACTAAATTCCTACGCATTGTTGATTATAATTTGATGAAGAAAACAGCGAACTGGTTGTTAACCTTTTCGACTCAAAAGTTACCTCAAAGCAGCTTCACCTATATGTCATTTCATAGCAAAAGCTACTATTGATTTATGGGTTTAATTCAAGTATTAATAATTTTAGAAATAAATTCAAGGAAAACTACAAAAATTTTACTGTTTTCCCCAAAATAATTTCAAATAATTTGCAGCGATATTAGATAAAGTTTGTGTTCTAATTAAAGTATACGAATTGGGCGCGTATAATCAAAACCCTGTTTCTTTAATAATGATAAAATGAAATCAAAAAGCGATAATTTTGTATTTGTCCATAAATATAAAATAATTTTTCTGTAATTAAAAAATATTGGTACAAAATTTATTTAACCCGTTTTAAGCTAAAATTGTTCAAATCAGAACCAAAATACTCCTGGCAAAAATATTCCCAAACTATGAAAGTTGGGGTTAGAAAATTATGTTGCATACGCATAAATTCTAAAATCATCTTCATTATCCGGGGATCAACTTTTTATTCAAATTAAATATTTGCGTTTGTCATAAAATCTGAGTAATTGCTTTGAAGCGTATTAAAACTTGTGGGACGTAATACGTAATCCCGAAAGGGTCAACTTGTAAGCAATAAAAAGAAATTTGCATAAGAAATTGCGCTGACATTTGGTCAGCGTATTCATTCTCAAATTTATTTTAAAACCAAAGTAAATTTGAATTTTCATGTTTATCCGGCGGCATTTCAACCAGCAACGGTTAGTTGGATACTTTGTGGGAATAATAAGAAAACAAAAGAAGCTCTTGTTGCAATGAGCTCAACGCTCGTGGGGAAACTCAATGTGCAACGTGCGTAATCCAAGCTGAAATGATTCCCATGTGTTTATTTATTTGGCTGGCTTTTACCTCTAGAGATGTATGTGTTAATCTGTAGTTAAATGCTGCATTGTGCCGTGGCGCACACACACACACACACACACACACACACACACACACACACACACACACACATACACACATACAATTAATGCAGTACTTGCATCGTTCTCATTGCACGCAATGATTTCGCCTCACTTTTGTTGATGTGTTAGTCGCATGAACGCTGTTGTTGTTGTTGTTGTGGCTTGTGTATTCTTACATTTATCATAATTAATCGCGCGTAATATTATGCCGTGCAAATAATTAATTTTGTTGATTTTATAACAGGCTATGCGAATTTTCGCAGAAACAACAAAAAATCCTTTTAATTAAATTGCATTTATGTATATGGCGACCGACTGTCGTCGAGCTCGAGCAGCGTACGGCGTTCGCGTTTTTGCTTTAATTGAGAAATTTTCACAATGAACGAGTTTCTTTTGTTTGACATTTCGATTTCAATAAATTTTCACTTCTGTACTGAATGCAGGCGCGCACAGCCCAATCACACAAACAAACAAAGAAACAAACAAGCGGACAAACGAAAAGCTGCACTTTAAATACCGATGGCGCCGCATTGCTGTGTTATTTTTCGAATTTTAATTTCACATTGAAGTGGACTCACGTAAAAAAAAAGACCATCCATGTAAACATTCACGCGCACTCACACACAATACTCGCACAGCGCACACAAATGCCAACTGACAATCATAAAAATTGCATGAAGCACGTCTGATGTGCTATCGACAATTTAAAATATGGCATTCGCAGTCCCTTTGTGCCTGTTATGGTAATTATACGTTCACATGCATAAATGCACACACCTTTATTCATTCATACATATATACATGCATATGTATGTATGTAGATATTATGAAAAGTGCTTGCAAACGCAATGAATTAATTTAATATTTAATTTTAAAAAATTATGTCAAGCCAGAAAGGATGTTTTTGCTACTGAGTGATTAACAATTAAAGCAGATAAATTACCAACAAATACGTTTAATAGCCAACAAGCCCAACGAAAACACTGTAAAATAGGATAAACGACACACGTAATTGCGAAATTTTCGTAATTCATTAAAATAAAGAACAGCTTGAGAGCAACAGAGAGGTAGTGAGTTTGATTCCTACATGGCGAGGTTCTCGCACTTTTTAAATTTTTTGTTTTTCCTAATTGTTTTTCATCCCTGCCGTCCTTCTTCATCACCCAGGCAAATCTTTAACTTTTGGAGAAGCTCCAATTTTTCTCATTTCAGTTTTGACAAGCAGCTCATAGCATATTCTCATATTCAGTAGCCGTCCAAATGCCACAAACACATCACACTATATCGTACTAACAAACTTCTCAGACAGTTTGGTTATTGCTTGACTGAATTTTGGTGAAAGACGCGTATTTTCCCTTTGCTGGACACAAGCAGGCGCCAAGTGATTTCGCCACCTGTTTCAGTCTATGACAAATTTTGATAATGAAAATGTACCTCAGGACATGGTTGGTTGGTTGGTTCAAGTGGCGATGTTCCAACATCCAATTAGCGAGTTAGCGCCGTTTTGATACCACTATTCCCGGTAGGTACCCTAAGGTTTACGAGGGCAGTCCGATAAGTACTCAGCCCCACCGCCCAATGGTGCCACTATCGTAAGAGAAACTTACTATACTACTACTACTGTAAATTTCAGCCATATTGGATTTGTAGTTTTGTTTTGACCGCGTGTAGAAACGAACATGTCCGCGGATTTTTGAAAAATGGAAAAAGAGCAATATCGGTCGGTGATTCGATTCTTGTTTTTGGAAGGGAAGTCGCGCAGCGAAATCAAAGAGCGCTTGGATGCTGTGTACGGTGATTCTTCTCCATCAATGGCGACCGTCAAAAATTGGTCTAACGAGTTGCAACGTGGTCGCACGTCAGTTTTTGATGAGTGACGCCCACCACGGCTACCACGGAGGAGAACGTGACAAATATCCACGATCTCGTATTGGCAGACCGCCGAATGAAGGTGCGCGAGATAGCTGAGACAGTCGGCATCTCAAAAGACCGCGTGGGTCATATCCTGCATAGAATATTGGGTATAAAAAAGCTGTCGGCTCGATTGGTGCGGCGTTTGCTCACTCCGGACAACAAGCGCATCCGAAGAAGTTTCTGAGTCGTTTTGTGACCGTCGACGAAACATGGATTCACTGGTAACACCAGAGACCAAGGAACAGTCGAAACAGTGGACTTTTCCCGGCGAATGTGCTCCGAAGAAGGCAAAGACTGTCCCATCGGCCGAAAAGGATATGGCCACCGTTTTCTGGGATTCACAAGGTGTGATCTACATTGACTACCTGCAGAAGGGCAAAACGGTCACAGGGCTCTACTATGCTGAACAACTGGGCCGATTCGATGCCGTGGCCATACGGTCTGTCCTTCCAGAAATCTGTTTCTCTCAGCCTAAGAGCACTAAGAGTTGCGGCCTTCATAATATGCAGATCGACGGGAAGCACGTTTAGCGCCTCTCCAGGGCAGGATCTCATCACTCCCGTAGTTCCGGTACAAGTTGTTCAAGACATACCCGTAAAAGTTGACGGTCCCAGTTTTTGCCAATAAGGACTCAAATGTCTATGAAAAATACTTAATGGAGTTACCCTCAAAACGGCAACAGGTTATGAAACATATCGCTTGCCTATTTGACAAGAATCGAATCATTCTAATTATGCCAAATAAAGGCTTAACTTTCATGCAGAAGTTATGAATTTATTTCTACTACATCTTATAATGTTTATGAATAAATTTGGACAAAAAAAGCACGTGTAAATAATTAAATAAAATAATTAACTAATTCAACTTTGTCAGTTGTTTGAAAACTCAGCAGCTCGGACGCTTACAATTAGCCTCACTTAATAAGTACAACGTGCAAAATAGTCCTAATTAGTTGGCCTAATTAAATGACATTAAATTTCCGCAACAATTTTGTACTTGACAGTACGAAACAAATGGTAATTAAATTTTTAGACAGCTTTTACTTAATATTGTGACGATCATGCAGCTCGCATTGCGGAAGTGCGGGCCCCCAGGCATAGGCAACAGCAGCGGCAGCAGCATAGCATACCTTCAGGGGAATATTAATTTTGCGTGAATAATCGCAGAGATGATTCGAAGCGATGCTGGAATGTTTGAGAGAGAGTTGCGCTCCGGGCAAAAAAGTACAAAAATCAGCCGCGTTTGATTTTGACGAGCAGCGGTGTAACACGAATACGCGAAGTGAAGTGAAAGTAAAGCGACTAGTAACTCAGTGAAGTGAAAATGAACTGACTGTGAAAAATTGAAGATGACTACTAATAGTGGCGAACGGCTTTAAAGAATTTCAGTGAGTTTTATTTTAGCACAATCCAGCGATACGAACCACGGCTGCGTTGACAAGCAGAGCTAATTCCCGTAACAAAATACAATTTCCTAATGACAGAGGCCACATCGCCGCTGGTGTTTCCACGAATTTCAGTCAGACCTCTCTGCTTAACCGCAGTGAGGGGCGAGTTTTCTTAAATCTCAAATCAAACCCACATCAAAGCGTTGTTAAAAATGTATGTGTGTTTTGCATGTACAATTATATATAAGAAAGTAAGTGTGTATGATGTAAGTACTTGTAAATGTTTGAGAAATTAAAATTAATGGGAAAAGATGTGTATGGGCTGAAAGAAACTGAGAAATCTATGCTCCTTACAAGCTACCAGCGCACTTCACAAGTCCTGCATGCAGATAATACCTGAGCAACATAAAAGGCAAAATTTCAAACTAATCATTTTGAAAAAAATTTAAAAAAATTTTCTTTTAAAAATATTCAACAACAACTTGTGGCAAACGCGTCGATTGCACAAGAAAAATATGAATATTACTGTAATTTTCACAGCGCTATTTGAAGCTGCCGCTGAAAAGTCAACATTAATGCGAACTGAAAAACTCATAGTCATCGAAAATATGAACAACATAAAGGCAGCCTAAAAAAATATACACACAAGCCTAACGAAGATATGGAAAAAAACAAGCATTTGTTCCGTGAAACGGCAGCATAAAGGGGGCGTTGGTGTTAAGGGGATTTACAATTGCCATCAATATTGCCATGAATTGACGCCAAATTGCTTTTAAATCAATAATTCTCAATTTTGATATACAATTGCACGTACATACATACATATCTGAGTGCGTTTGTCTGTGTGTGTGTGATTGTAGTGGTGTGTATTAGATCTTGAAATTTTGGGGTTTTGCTGAAGCCACGAATGTGAAATCCTGTGTGCTCACGAAAATGTTTGAATACAAAATGAATACAAGCAATACAATTTTGAAAGTTAAATAAAACTGTAGAAAATTAAATAGAAATTTAAAAATAAAAAAACAAAAACATTTTAAGATTTATTTAATAATTTTTACTTAATGTATATGAAAATTTCGGAATCACCACACTGACATCTCTAGTGCCCATCGGAAGTGTGTGGCCCACTCTGCCGGATGGGCGTGGTCGCTGTTGGTGTGTGAAGTGCAGTGAAGTGAGTGACTTTTGTTTTAAGCGGCTCTATGGAGAATTGGCTGTGCTGTTTGTTGTTGGCGCGGCGCTTTGTCAGCTTTGCACGCGGGAATTCCTTTAATTTACCTGCGCGTCGGACGTTGATTTTCTATGTCATTTCTCGCTTTAACACAATTTCCGCATATGCATTTTTTTATTTTAAATCAAATCACTTTAGCAAATCAAGAATTCACGCAGACAACGTCCGGAATTAGAACATTGTGGGTATGTGTTCAGATAATTTGGTATACGTACACGTGTGCTTTGACACGATTTTTTATTAATAATAAATTGAGAATGTGTTCATTAAATATTTTTTCTTTGTTTTTCTAGTAAATGTTCAACTTGAAGGCATTTTCTGACACCTCAAACTTTGGTTATTACAAGTGAAAAACATTTTTTTTTTAAATACAAGAAAATACACTCAGAAACATTGTTCAGGTTAAATAGCTCTTTGATGCTACTTTAAATAAATAGTTAGCTTTCAAACTATAAACTTTAATACAAAATATCATTTTACCATCAAACCAAATATTTTTATATCTTCTTAATATTCCTAAATCGCTTTTATGTATATGGAAAGGAGTGCTTATGCAGTTTTAGTGACAAATATGATGGCTACAAAATTTTTTGTTAGTAAATAAAAGGTGAACATTTTAAACATTTAAAAGTAAAAGAATCCATACATGTTATTTTTAAACAATTTTCTTAATTTGTAATCTAGTTTGGTGGAGTGAAGTTGCCTTAATTGTTGTTGTTCCACAGATTACACCGCATTATTCCCTCATCAGCATCAGTGACGCCAGAAATGGTAGAATGGAAGGAAAAACTTTGAATCAACTTTACACAGAACTGTGCGAATCTTCTGAACAACAAAACTGTTTTATTTTGTCTTCAAATGTTTTATGTGATTTTAATTGGCACATGTGCAAGTTCCAGGTGAAATGAATAATTAATTGTTGAGACTGAACATTGAAATGTATATTTCAATTGGAAATGAGCATAAAATTTGCTAAGTAGAAACATGATATTTCAAAAATCATTCGAAATTGTGTCAGATTGAGTGCTCAAACATATACTTATGTTTAGAAAAATATTAATAATAATAATAAATAAAAAAAATATAATATGAAAACTATGTGAATTAAAGCATTTGACATGAATGAAAGTTAAATTTGAGATTTTTTAAACGCCATCTTTTGAGCTGTGCATGGAAATTCATCTTTTTTACTTACTTACTTACTAAGTACTTACTTACGTACTCACTTACTTACTTACTTACTTTTTAACTTATTTACTTACTTACTTATTTACATACTAAGTACTTACTTACTTACTTACTAAGTACTTACTCACTTATTTACTTACTTACTTACTTACTTACTAACTTCTTACTGACCTACTTGCTTACTAACTTACTTACTTACTAAGCACTTACTTACTTATTTACTTACTTACTTACTTATTTACTTACTTGCTTACTTACCTACTTACTTCCTTATTTACTTACTTACTTACTTACTTTCTTACTAACTTACTCACTTACTAACTTCCTTACCTACTTGCTTACTAACTACTTATTTACTTACTTACTTACTTACTTACTTACTTACTTACTTACTTACTTACTTACTTACTTACTTACTTATTTCCTTACTTACTTACTAACTTCTTACTGACCTACTTGCTTACTAACTTACTTACTAAGTACTTACTTACGTACTAAGTACTTACTTTCTTACTTACTTACCTACTAGCTTATTTACTCAGTTACTTACTTATGTGCTCATTTACTTATTTACTCACTTACTAACTTTGATAACTTACTTTCTTACTTACCTACTTACATATTTACTCGCTTTCTTACTCACTTAACTGGAAAACTGCCAAAAGTTTTCTCCAGGCGCCTCAACTTTGCGCGCCTTTTCTAGTTGGTCTCATTAAGAGATAATAGGGCTTCCACATCTTGGTTCTTCCACCGGAAGTAAGGTCTCCTTTTGCGCCATCGACCCTCAACAACCGCTTCGAACTACTTTTTCGCCGAAGACTTGTGATCCACAGCATGCGAAACCAGTACTAAGGAATTAAAAAGCTGTATGCCATAAGTTAGTGCACAATGTCCCTAAATCGAAATGAATGCACGTATCTCAAATGGTTTTATAAAGACCCACATATCAAACCCCCACATATCTGTATGTTACCGAAATTGTGAGTGGAAAATATGGTTTCAAAAGATATTGGCCTCAAAACTGCCTGCCCAGTCTTTCAGTTTCAGTTTCTAAAACTGTGGTCATAAAACAAAAAAAAAATTGTTGAGTCAGTTCATAACCAAATTCTACTCATTTCAAACCATACAAATTGAAATAGTGACAAAATTACACGATGTGTTTGCAATTCGAAAAGCTGAAGCTACATGCGCTTCTCCTCTGTCCGTCAGGTGTGGCAGACACTTACCATAGTTACTGGTGTGGCACATCAATGAGATGGAAACTGTGTACGCGTAACTGTCGTAACCGTAGATGTACCCATCATACGTACACATGTAGTCGCATGTTTGTTTCCATCTGCATAGACTAAAACCAGATCTTAGCCAAACAGCCAAAACTCAATGAACGCACAAATGAACTCAACTTATGCAGGAGTGACAATCAGCACAAACGCCGCATAGCGTCGACATCTGCTGCTTCAGATCTGAGTGCCGCTAGATCTGAGTGTCGCTCCTGGAGTGCGTCAAGCAAGGAAATTGTACAATGACACAATGCGATTTACTTACTTTGCCGGTAACACGTCGCTCGTTATCCTGACGGGCACGCACAAACGCCCACCGACTGCTTGCCGGTGTAACGTCTGCAGCGACGTGTCGCTTGTCGGCTGCGTGTAATGACTGAACAATACAAATTTCGTCGCTTTTCGCCAGCTTGTATGGGTGTGCCGCGTGCCTATTGTTGTTTGTTTGTGCCGCACAAAAGTTTAGGCCAATCACCTCAAGTGACAGGAAATCGCTATGTGCTAAATTGAATTAAAAAATAAAAAAGTTGGACTTTTTTTTCACAAAACATATTCAATTGATTTGTTTTCTCATGTCATATTAAATTCAACGCGCTGAATTCGGCTTTTATTGGGAACTTGATAGATTTCCAAGTAACAAAATTAAAAAAAACTTTAAATTTTTCACAAATAAGGGAGAGGGCTGGGTTGTGAACCATGCTGGGTTGTGAACCATTACCGTTTTTTCTTTCCCTAATTGACATATCGCCAATCTTTCAACTGTCAAGTTTGTCTTATGATATGACTCTGCTTTTGTGGTTACACCGAAGTACAAACACGTATTGCTTGTGGCAGCAATCGAGTTTGAAAGACATCGTGTTTGAAAATCGACTGCGAAAACTTGTTGGCTTTTTTTAAAGTGCTATCCAAGTGACTGAGCTTATTGCAAAAAGGTCTGTGTAATACATGTTTATTTAGTGTTTTTATTCTATTTTACGAAGCAATATTTGTTTATGTCGAATGATGATTGGAAGTGTCGTTTATTTTAAAGTTTCCAAAATGGCATCGTGGTTGGGCTGTGAACCACTGAGGTGGCTGGGTTATGAACCACCTGCTTTTCGTACTACATTTGTTCTAACACTGTCAAATATGGACGGATATATTAAAATAAAGTAATTTTATGTAATTTCACCCGATTTTCTTTAGTTCACTTGAAGTGAACCAATGCGAGAACGCATTCGTATTTCACAAGCAAACATTGCGACACCGATTAGGATGAAAATTCAAAAAATTGAGCACTTTCATTCATTGCGATTTTTTGGCCTAATTGGCGTCATTATAACTTTTTTTCACCTCTTGAGGCCTCCTGATTAAATAAATCCTCAACTAAATTAAAAATTATGGATTAGTAAAGTCGTATTTTCCGACTTTAATAGGGATTTTCCAGATGGTTCACAACCCAGCCACTTTTTTGGAAAAGCGAAAAATCAAGTCCTTAGAAAATTGGACGTAGAGAGTTAAATTTCAATCAAAACGGTAATCTGTCTTCATAAAAAAGTTGCGTTATATATTCACCTTTCCAAGGGTATCTTCGATTTTTCGATATCTTTATTCTGTGAAAAGTTAGAGCCAAAAAACAAAACCCCTGTTCACAACCCAGCCCTCTCCCTTACATATATAAACAAAAATTTATAATCACTATTAGTTGCAAATATACCTGTTCGGAAAGAGTTAAGCTTATATGCACTAAATTTTATAATAATATGATTAAGTTTAGTTGAAAATTTCAATTTTATTGCGCACGAATTTGAATTTCTATTTATGCTGACATAAAATTTTGCAAAATTAATGCACATTTCAACTGATATTTGCTGCAAAGGCTTCAATGAATCATGTTTTGTATATGAATTAAACAACAAAAACCTTTTTGTAAATTTTATATAATCAGTTTGTAAGGAAATTTATGCGCAACGAACGAAAAAAAGCTAATTCAGCGCGCGCTGAATTAGATTTTGTCTTTTATAAAATGCATTTTATCAAAACTAATGCAAATTTTTATTGCAAAAACTGCATTTCAACATATTTAGATGAATGAAAATAAACATGAATCACTTTCGAAGTAATATTTTATAATGACATTTTTGAATAGACCGTACAGAGATCAAATTCAGCGCGTGCTGAATTGAATTTTTGTATGCTGTTATGCAAATCTGTTAATGTGGCAAATAATTGTGTAAGAAAAAATGCATTAGATTATAATTAAGTAAGTAAAATAATTAAAAACAACATAAATTAATTTAAAAAAATAAAAACTAAATAAAATTTTAAATTTGATTTATGCTCAAAAAATGTTTATTCCAAGTCATCTATAGATACAAAAAGGGTTACAATTAGAAGACAACTACAAATTTAATCTAAGCTTAAAGATGCTGAACTACAATTTCTGAGCTGAAATACAATTTTGAAGCAAACTGTCTTTTTGCAATCGAATAAAACTGATTCAGCGCGCGTTGAATGCTGTTTTTTTAATTCCAACTTTAACTTCGGATTTAACTAATTTCAACAATTATTTTCTTTACAAAATTAGTTTCAACTTCTGAGCCGAACTATAATTTTGAAGCACAGCCCTTTTTGCATTCGAATAAAATCAATTCAGCACGCGCTGAATGCTGTTTTTTTAAATTGCAACCACACTACATTATTCCACCTTTAACTGCAGATTTAACTAATTCCAAAAATTATATCCATTAAACTTTACAAACATAAATGACAAACCACAAACTGGTCATTGCCCGAGCCAAATGAGATATTCAGCATACGCTGAATTGAAATATCCAAGCCAAAAAGTGCTAAAAACTCACACTTCAGCTATTTTAAATTGCAAAAAAGAGCGACCGAAAATGTGAATATTTGAAATATTTTACTTTATCACATGCAGACGGTGTGTGTTTGTCAATTTGCGTTTATTACATGAAATAATTACCAAAATATATGCAATGACACAATTGTTGCTGCGGCGGTCGTTGTCGACATTATTGTCAGGGTTGTGGCGGTCGGTTGGTTTGTTGGTTGGTCGGTGGATGTTTTATGTGGCCGCAATTGGAATTTATGTTGCCTCATTACGAATTGGATGGCACTTTATGGTTGCGCGTTGCAAACAAAATTTGCAAGAGCAACACTGGACACAACAGCAGCCACAGCAACTGCAGCAATAACAACAAGGCTGGCATTAATGGCGCCACCCGCATCCGCTTCAACTGAGCCAAAGCCCAAGGACGCGTGCAGTGCGCCGGCGCACACTCAACCACACACAGTGCAATATTTTCCAATTATATTTACTGCATATCATTTTTCGCACCAGCTGTGTACTGTGTTCTGTGCGGACTGCTGCGAGCGGCTGCCTCGCGGTCAAGTCGACACCAGCGCCGGTGTGTGTGCATCATGGCGACGCCACTTAAGGCTCCAAATTGACATTTGCAACTTTTTAGCTGCTTCTGCTTCGCATTGGAACGAGCAGGTTGGCCAAAACAATCAACTGTGCACCGGCTCGTACAATGTGCGAGCGGTTGGCAGCGCACAATTGTGACAATTCCATTTCACAAGCCGGCGCGCAATAATTACGTCCGTGCAATCAATGTGTCGCCCATCGTATAATCCGATGAACGGGCGCACTTGTGTCGGGCGCTCGGTTTAAGTTGTAATTTGCATCGTTGCAAATTTGCGCGAGATGTGCTTGAGCTGTGCGTGTCCAGTGTGTTTGTGTGTGTGTGTGTGTCTGTGCAGTTGCAAAATGGCCACTCGCTGCAACTGGATGCAATTAGTTTGCGCGCTACGAACGGAAGTTGTGTGCATGTTGGGTCGAAGAGAGCGGCAGATTTACACTTTTGTCGAACAATGTAGTCGAGAATTTACAGCAAATTCCAATTTGCGGTGCTTTTGAGCTGCGCTCAGGTGATCCAAATCAACCATAACACATGTGTCGTTGCGCAAAAGCATTCAACTTGACCCAATTTTCAGTAATAAGCAGTTTTTTGGAGCCTGAAATCGAAAATATGCAACAACTATTTATACAAGAAATTAATTAATTACATTGTGAATATTTCGAAAGGATTTTTCGAACTTTGAGCTTCTTTTCTCTGAGTCACCGTTTGGTTGCTTTTGATTAAGTACGAAATAAACACTTAAGCACATTTTCAGTTTTGGCTTAATTCTGGAGTTTAAGTTTATTTCTGAGCTTTCATGTATTCAGAGACCTATAGCCGAATTTTATGACGAATATTTTCGTGGTACAATTTGTCCTTAAAAAGTCCTGTTTTATAGGAAATTTTTGGCATTTTAGAAAAGAAGGGTCAAATTGACCCATACAAATAGGAGTTACAGGGTTAAAATGCTCCACAAAAATGTTCTTCGTAGTATTTTACATCAAATTGCTGAACACATCATATGCCTAAAATGTGAGGTTACATGGTTTTCGTATGCCGATTCACCATAAGAATGTGCAAAAAGGGGAAAACTTTGACCCCCTCCTAAAAAAAATGCAGACGTAAACTTTAAAAACGCCGTTACACGTATATTTTTTTTTTGGTCGCCTCTACCAGAATCCGTTGTCAGAACCTTGTTATTTAAAAAAAATTGATTTTGTTGTGCAGCGTTATTTGATGGTTTTTTTTTAGAAAATAAAAACGATTTGTTGAGATTTATTTTTTGGGGAAAAATAAAAATTATGCGGTGAGTTTCATTTTTCAATTGCAGAATGAGAATTGAATTTTCAGTTTTATCTTTTCTTTACAAAATAAAAATTATGGGTTGAGTTTTTGTTTTTGATTTCAAAATAAGCCTCATGTGGTAAGTTCAAGTTTTCAAATTATATTTTAAAAATTATTTTCTGAGCAATACTTTTCGCTTATAAAATAAAAATGTTCCTATATATGATATACTTTTTCTATAAAGGTTTGAATGCAAGAATCTAATATCTCCTAATACCCATTCAATGCATACCTGCGAAACCAGCCGTATGCACAAATTTTTTAATGATTTCTTTACTTTAATTTCTTTACTTTAATTCAAAGGATTGACTGCAATGAATGAAATTTCAGGATTCACAATCTTTTCACAGTGCAATGAAACCTTGTATCAATCGGGTTAATAAGCACACTTTGTGCACTTTCCATTTTCATTTCAGTCAATGACACTGGCACACGAACTCTTGTCGCACATTTGCCACAAAGCCAACTTTCGCATGGAGCCATAATTAAAATGTTTACCAATTTCACTTGCTGCGTTTGCATTTTAATGCGTTACCTTTTCGGAGTTGTGCTACAGTACTTTGTGAGTGTTTCTTTTTTGCTGCTTTTTTGTTTCTTACGCCGATGTGGCGACAATTTGGCACGAAATCCGCCGTGCAAAACTTCAAAACTCCCAGTGGCGAGACGCGCCGCACTGCTTAACAAACTAATTAAAATTTCTTGCGTGTTTGTTTGCAGCGACTTGTGCGGGTTGTTGCTATAAGTGTCCATTGTTGTTGCCGTTGATTCTTTTATATATATATATAAATTTAACTTCTTATTGTTGTTGTTGTTATATATGCCTTATGCAGTTTTTATGCAAGTACATTCAGCGCCGCCAACAACAAAATTTTCTTGCTGGTTTTACGATGCGCCGGTAAGCTCGAAATTCTTAATGAGTTTCAATTTTTCGTGTTGTCGGCAACGGTGATGACGTTGCCACTTGCTTTGGCTTTGCTGGCAATTGGCAAAGAAAAAAAATTTAGACAACGCGGCGAGTTTTGAAGTGAAGATGCATCGAAGTGAGCAGCAAACAAATTAAGTTTCGCGAAAAACGCTTCGCCGCAATTAACGTTCCCTGCGGTGTCGGTGCAATTAATTTGCGCAAACTTTTCCCATTCCGTGTTGCAATTTAATTTAATTTCTTTCTTGCGGCAGACTAGCCGCGTCGCTGCCACTCAGTGCGCGCCCGACTGCATTTGGTATGTGAGTGAGTGTGTGTGTGCATGTTTATGTGCGAGCATGTGGCATTGGATGGAATGCACTTGGCCAAACCGCACCAACACGAACCGCAGCATTAGAATGGACGCCGCCGAACGGCTTTGAGCCGCTTAAGCAGTTAATTAATAAGGACCGCTGTGTTGCGTGCCATTTTGGCAATTTTGTGCAATTCTCAGCCCAAAGAAATGGACAACCATTTTGCATAAATGCGGAGCGCCATTGCAGTGGTGTAAGTGGCTGCTCAGCCCAAAGTTGCCTCAAAACACTAAGCTCTGCTTTCAATAGAGATACGCGAGAATTATGCAATTCTCAACTTCTAATTTCTTATTAGGGAGAGGGAAGTACATAGATCCGATGGTGTATTGCAGAATCTTCCACTTTAGATAGTAAGTACTCAAGCGTACAGATAATAATCTTGGAGCATCCAAATAAGGACCTTAAGGAAGCTCCCATTTTCTAAAACAGTAATTACGCAACAGTGCAAGTTCACTGCTGTCATTGCAACTTTTTATTCCGCTTCTAAATTTTCGCCGAATAATGGGTCCAGCAGTGGCCTTAAAGTCATAATAGAAGGCCCCAACAAGAATGACCACGACATCACAAATTTCAGAGCAAAATGATGTTCTCGCAGTTACATATCACAAGCTGCAAGCGAAGGCTTGGCACAGTCACCGCCTTCACACGAATGTGCCGGAATTATTTTTCATTCGAATTTCCATAACTCATATAACACAACTGAAAAGTTATATTATTTGAATGCATGTTTAGTGTCGCATATGGTCAGTCTAAGTATTAATGAGTTAAGAAAATATTAGGGCAAACGTCCCATGCTTCTTCTTGTTTCTTTTTAACACCATTTGTTGCATTTTCTCAATAATTCGATACTTGCTATCAACTCAGCCTTCGAGGCGTTGAGGTGGGCAATCTTCCAGGCTACGAATTTATCGCTTATCCTCTTTTTTTATTGAGGAGAAAAGCATTGAGACTTCCCTCCACTAAAACCTCCTAACTGTCCCTTTCCATTTGTTGCGAAGTTTTTGTGCGGCAGAAGCGTCGCACAGTGTTGCGAGTTTATAAAGCGAATTTACAAAAATAGAAAAAGTGGTCGTACATAAATTAAATTTGGTATAAAGTTAGTGTATGAGCAAAGAACTTACTGTGCATAATTTCACTTAACCATAGATCGAGCTTCACAAAAATTAAGGAATCCTATCCTATGTATACAAAAGAGAAAATTATAAACTTATCAATTTTCTCAAGACCTCTTTCTTAAAAAAGTTTGAAAGATGGTTTTACACAGGCATAATCCCAACACAAACAAAGTCACAAGAATGGTTCAATTAATTATATCCAGAAAAAAGTTATAATAAAAAAAAAACCAAATGTATCATTTTTGATACAAAGCTCGATCTACGGTTAAATCGGACCGTGACTTCGACCACCTCCCATGCAACCGGATTTGAAAAAACATCACATCGACAATGAAAATTATCTTAGTTAACAAAGGCTACGTTCATAATATATGAATTTTAATATAAGTTTATTTACGAATATGTATTTAGATGATCGAATATAAAATTTCCATAAATTGTTCCACAACTACTCAAAAGTTGCTCTTAGAGGGTTAAAATCGATGACTGACCCCCACTAATTTTTCTATCTAAATATTTTTTTCGAACATACTAACCCTTTATTTCCAACACTTAATGAGGCTCCCATACAAAATCATGGTTTTTATAATGTGGGCTCCCATTGCCCTCAGGTCGCCTCCAGACGGACCATATATAACATTGACCCCCATTTATTTTTTCTTTCGAATGTTGTTTGTTTACGCACCTACCCACTATATCCAACTCTTAAGGGGGCTGTCATACAAAACTAGTAATTTTCAATGGAACTGGCTCCTTCTAAATGAAGTAAAGTAAGCGAGGAAACATCGTATCTCGGAAAGTACTGAACCGATTTGAATGATTTATTCAGCAATCGTCAGCTTTCCTAAAGGCAAATACATACAAAATTGATTAATGTTACAAAATTCACCACCAGAGGGCGCCTCCCATACAAGTGAAGTAGTTAAGTTGTCAATTTTTGAGTCTCTAGGAAGCAAAAATCAAAGTGACTATACATATTAGCAATCTTAATTGATTTTTCGAAGCTATCTTTAACAAATGTTTCCATCAACAACAAAGCAATACTGACCCATTGCTCTTGGCAGTCAACTTAACGTTGAAAATATCGCGAAAATGCACTCAAGTCTTTACATAACTTCATATATATGTACTTGCCAAAACAAAATATAAAAAATTTCAAAATTGATGTGAAGTGTTTCATTGTTTAAATAACCTTTAAAGTTGTAACTCAATTTTTATTCACTTGTTTTCTATGTTTCATTTTTTTATAAGCAGTAGCGCTCAGAGGTGAGAAGAATCAGCTAAATTTTGGATTTGTCAGACCTATTTTATATTAAACTTAAGGCAAGGTTTTAGGTACTTGTTCATAATTGATTTTGAAATTTTGAACCTCAAAGTGAAAGCACAGATTTGCTGTTTTTACACAATTGTTTTTCAACCCTGTGAGAGTGTACTTGAAGAGCTCATCACTTTAATACTATGCAATATTTTTTCTTAAAACTTTGAAATTTTCTTAACTGAAGTATTTCCAAGAAAACTTCGTACTCAGGTTTTTATGGTTATAACATTGCATTAAGGCATTTTTGTCACCACTCGCAACACTGTGCGTCGCTGGCACTTGAGAGCAAAATACGGACAAGACCTTATCTTTTCGCTCCCAATTGCATCAATTGTAGATGAGAACCGTTCACTTAACAACTGTAACTCAAACATATGAAAACTTTATACTTGAATTTTGCAACTAACTGCATATTTAAAGTTCTTTCCTAAAATTCAGTCCTTTGAGTTGGTTTAAACTTGAACACATTCTCGCCACTGGCCACTGCGACTGTGGTGCAAACACCTTCATTGCATTAATCCCCAGGTGCGAAACTTGTGTTAACGCATCAAGCGCTGTGGTGTTGCATTTAATTACGGCAACTCGACTCAAGTGTCTTGTAATGATTCAATTTACCCGACCACCATCTGCCGACAATTTTCGGCCAATGCATAAATTGCATTACAACAGTGTTAAGTGTTGATCGGCTCTAATTTCGATGGACAAATTTATCATGTCCTGAGATCTTCCGCAGGGGACTTACTACACAATGTTCGATGATTTCAATTAAATTTTTACAGTTGAGTTAAGAACATTTAACGCCATAAGGCAAATAAAATTCTTGTATACCAAACTTGCTACTTTATAAAATGCATTAAATTATTTTCAGGCGGTTTCAACAACACCACACTGCATCGATGGATTCGTCAGAAGCGAAACAAGCGGCCATGTCAAAATGCGCCCATGTTTCATCGCATTGGTGATGGAAGGCTTGCGGCGCCTGCCGCTCCTATTGTCTGGGCGGTTGTCAATTTTGGCGGCGACTGAGCCATAAACCATTTCATCTATTTCGAACAACGTTGACGGGGCTGTGGCACTTTTACAGCTCACACATAAATTCAAATGCGGCACAGCGCTCGCCCAGCCCAGTGTTATCATTGTTGCCTATTTTTATCGATAGTAATTTTGATTTATTATTTACGTGCGCCGCTTCGAAGCAAGAAGCTGCGCCAGTTAGCTGGTTAGTCGAATATGGCCGCACGCAAACAGGTGACGTTCGGTACACGAGCGTCCAATTTATTTATTGTCCTTAGTATGCAGCGCTGGCCACGTGTGCGCCAGTTTGCGCTCAATTTTAAATGTAATTAAATATATTCCAAGTATTCAGTCGAAAGACAAATATTTTATTTCGTTTGCGAGCGACGCAAAAACATGCAACGGCCAAAAGCAATGCAACATATTTAATGATTTCTCGCACAAACACCGACAAGCGGAAGTAATTACACGCTCGTGCATCCTAACGGGGCGCGCGCACACAATGGCCGCCTTGTATGTAAATGTCATAATGGTGAGCGCGTTTCCGGCTTCCGCTTGCCGGTCATGCGTGCGTGCGTGTGTGTGTGTGTATGTCAGTGTGAGTATGCAACTTTGGAAAAACAACAACATTATTATAATATTGCAAGCAACAACAACCATTGTTACGCATAACCTATGCCAGCTTGACCAGCAGTTGCTGAAAGTAATTTTTAAATCCTAAAATTATGCATTGTTTTTTATTCTACTCTGTTTTTGTATGTTTATGAGTGCAAGTTATAATTATTCGCAAATGCTCGTCATATGGCATGATGAATTCTGTTAAAGTTTTTATATTTTTGCTGCTCTCGCAAAGTTTAATTTTAGCGCGATTATTATTCCGCAGCGTTCGCTGCAACTTGGAGTGGCCGTTTTTTTTTGCGTTGCCAGCATATACGCAAGAATTGAATAGTTACTGTTGGCGCTCGTGCCGAACTTTTTATTGTTTATGGTTGCAAGCAACGCTCGGCCAGTTGGACTTTTTAGTGACTTTGCGGTTTCATGCATTTCAAACCATCAAAACGATGGGTTACAGTAAATTTTTTGAGGAAGTCAGACATTTGCCTTCATTGGGAAAATGTCTTTTGGACATTGGAGTGTTTGCGAAGAGTTGTAATGTTTACTGTACATGTTTTCCAAACTAAGCAAATAACTTTGCAGATAACTAAATATTTTAAATAAAAAAAGATATAAAATCAATGAAGTGAAAATAACAAAAATTTTACACGTGATCAAGGAGATTTTGGGTTTTAGCATACTTACTTTTCCAAAAAATTCTATACAAATTTTCAAAGATATAAACGATTGAAATTTTCAAAGGACCTTTTTCATATCCTTTTTTCACAAATAGATAAAACCTCCATTTTATTTAAACTCTTGAGCCTTTCCTCTTTAATTTGATATACATATCACCAAGGTTAAGTATTTTTTTATATTTTTTTTATTTTTTATCCTCTTCAAATTTTTGAAGCCCTTTACAAGGACAAGGATATAGAAATAAAAAACTGAGTACGCAGTATTACTATATTTGGTCTCTAGTTTCACGCACATTTAAATCTTTTCCGGTGTGAGAAATGCTGTCACACGGTGCTATAGGTTACTTACTTACTTAGCTGGCGCTACAACCGTTATTGGTCTTGGCCGAAGCCAAAAGCGCGAGTCAGCCGGTTCTGTCCTGTGCTTGCTGGCGCCAGTTGGAGATTCCAAGCGCCGACAGGTTCTGCGACACTTGGTTTTTCCAACGTAGATGAGGACGTCCTCTTCCGCGGAGTCCACCTGGGAGTACCGTCTCGTAGACTCGCCTTGCCGGAGCATCTTCAGGCATACGGACAACATGGCCAAGCCAGCGCAACCGCTGTATTTTTATGCGCTTGACTATGTCCATGTTCCTGTATAGCTCGTACAGCGCGTTGTTCCATCGTATACAGTACTCATCACCCATGCGTAGCGGACCGAAGACTTTGCGGAGTATCTTTCTCTCGAACGCTTTCAAGGCACGTTCATCGGTGGTCGACAACTATAGGTTAGGTGCTACAGGTTAGTTTACCTTAAAGCTCATCTTACAGCCTCTATTGTTCGAGTTGTTCCTTTAGCAAGTTGAAGACGTCACTGTGAAACTTTCACCTAAGATCTGGTTCCAACAAAAGATAGCCAAGCTTCTTCCTCTTGGTTCATTCCCTTCTATTCCTCTGTGTCCTGGAATCGAGAGGATTTTAACCTGGAGGGGTTGGTGCGTTCCAAGACCAAATGACTATGTCTTGCCCCCTGTAGAAACGCTCGAGCTTAATCTGCACACAGAGCCTGATGGCATATAACTCTGCTTGAAATATGCTGGGTGTATTCCCCATGGGCTCATAGTGCTTGAAGCGAGGGCCAAATACCCCCGCCCCTGTTCCGTCGTGCGTTTTGGAGCCGTCTGTGAACTACGTAATAGTTAAGTAAGTATTTCATGCCTTTATTTCCCAATCAATTCTAAAAACATTCTCTCCAGAACCAAAAAGGTTTTTACGGTTCAAAACTTTAAATAAACGATGGCAGCATGTGAACTCCTATTCTTTCAATCATGGATAGATTTTCAATTGGTAGAATGAAAGTCACTACTTTCCATTAAACTATTTGAACTGCTTCCATTATTGGTGATTTCTAGATCTAAACAGTAACGTGTGCTCTTGAGAATCTCTATTGAAATTTGTCCATCGGAAACTAAATCAATGGCAGTTTAAGTTTTTTTAAACTGCTGGATAATTTTTGTTTCTCTTGAATTAACATGTCTAAGGTAAATAATCAATTACTTCTCAAGCAGGTCGGCGACAAATCGTTAAATGTTAGTGGGTCACACCAACGAGCTGATGCCATGTCAATAGCTATGAGTGGCCCACAAACTTGTGGTCACAATACCAGCAACAAATACGCACAGCCAATCACAGAAAATTGACAAGTCATTTGGCACATAAAATCAACTTAATTGATATGAAACGAGACCAACTAAATGGAACTAAATTAAATAGAATCCAAGTGCGCTGCGCTGAAAGCAAACGGAACGAAGTAAAACCTATGTAAGTGTGTGTGTTGTTCAACTGTTTTAATTCAATACATTAATAATGCGCAACACCAGCCGTCACAAACGAACGGAAATGAAAAATGAAACGTGCCAAATGTGAGTGAGGTGCACTGGTCGATAGAATGGGCGCCGCACCCGCTTGTGCCGCATGGGCCGCATAACCATTATAGCCGACTAGTGTTGCCAGTGGCCATGTGCCTTTACAAAGTCACGCATATATTGAATATTTGACGCCAATGACAAACAAAAAAAAAATTGAAAAATTTGGAAAATTTTAATTATGCAGAAAGTTTTTGTAAAAGTTTGTTATACTACAACTTTGTATGTACGTGCACCCCCAGCTTGTCGTTTCCAATTAAAAGGAATAAATAGCAAAAAACATTTTGTTATTATTGATTGACACCTTGTCGCATTCATGCCAACATTCGGGCGGGCGTAATTATTTTGGGAAAACCAAAAGTTTGGCAAGTTGACTTTGATAAAATATTTTAATTGCCTGCGGTGACTGATGATGCAGCGAAATTTCGCCTAATGTGACATTGCAAAGAGTAGATAATTTATTTTGAAATTATCTAATGGGTTTTTTAATTTGTTTTTATGTAATTAAAAATTAAAAACTTTAATAAATTTAAAACGAAATCGCTAAACTGAAAACTAGTTGGGTTTTGTGGAATTCGCTATCGCCTCGCTTTGCTGCCTAATGGGTACAGAAATATCCAAAAACGTAAACTACCTATAACTTCCTTATAAATGGCGCCATCTAGAAAAAGTTGGTATCGATGAAAAGCCAAGATATGAGGCTAAATGCTCCTTTTCAGTTTTGATTCAATTTAACATTTTCCCATTTTCCACCGCCACATTTTCCAACCCCAGAAAATTGACAATTTTTGGAATCTGTTAACTCTAGCTAGATGGGAGAATTTCAGGGTGACCTCCACTACACTAAGGTAATTCCATCTTTACCCTAACCATTCCTTTCAATGATTTTGAGATAACTCTAACACTAACTTTTTTGTGATTTTTTGAAAAAATCAATTTTCATGGGTTATTTTTTTACGCATTAGACATCAATGGGTTAGTTTGAAGCTCTAGCTAGATGCCGGAATTTCTGGGTGACCTTCACTAGGCTAACGTAGTTCCATCTTTACGCTAACCATCCCTGTCAATGATTTTGAGATATCTCTAATACTAACTTTTTTGTGATTTTCTGAAAAAATCAATTTTCATGGGTTATTTTTTTACGCATTAGACAGCAATGGGTTAGTTTGAAACTTTAGCTACATGGCGGAATTTTAGGGTGACCTCCACTAGGGTAAGATAGTTCCATCTTTACCCTAACCATCCCCATCACTGATTTCGAAATATCTCTAACACTAACTTTTTTTTGAGATTTTTTGAAATTTTCATGGATATTTTTTAAAATTAATGCTTTTAACTTTTTCACTAAAACAACAATTATCGGAAAATATTTTAACATTTTTTTTGTAAACGACATTTGCCTCGCAGCCATGCACCGAACCAGTGACACGTTGTGCTCGTTTTCGGTCACGTGCCAGTGCGACCCGAGTGTGCCGCATGAAGAATTTATCGTTGACTTCTTTGCACTCTTGTACAACTCGTAGTGCGAGTGTGACACACCAAAACGAATCCAAATGAAACCAAACGTCAGCCGAAACGTTGCGCCGTTTCAAACAAGTTTTTTAATAATTGATCTGTTTCCGCAAACTATTATTGTCTACGTTTGTGCTCTCCTGGTTGTTCTTTTTAATTTGTTTTGTTTTACTCGATTTTTCTGCGCATTTGGCGGCCAATGCTTCGGCTAGTCGACTGACATGGGTTAGGTTTGGTTGCTGTAACGGTATCCGGTAATATAATATCATGGCCGGATATGAGCATTCATCACAAGCGCACATTACCGGTTGACCAGTGACCAGAGCAGTTACAACATGTTCGCTGTCCCATGTCACGGTTACGTGTTGCTCTGCTGTCGCGTTGCTCAGCTACATTTCTAGTTTTTGTTGCTATTGCTATTGCTGCTGGATCCAAGCGCTACGTGCAAATGCCCATTGCTTACATGGCAGATGGATGGGGACGCCTGACTCCGTGTGTGAGTTGTGTTGTTGGTGGGCTTCGTTGACGGTAGCGTGTGACAAGTGTATTTGTGTTTGTGTCACTGTGTGCAAGCTGCATGCTGCAGTTTGTTACGTCCAGTGTACGTGTGAGCGCGCTCACGCCGCAATGCAATTTTAGTGCTGGCAATAAAATGTTTCGTCGTAAAACTACTGCACGATTGCCGGTGAATTTTTCAAAAGCGCTTCAAATTTGTTATCGGTTTCTGTTTGCGCTATAACGCAAAATTAACGCGGTGGATGGTAAATCTCACATGATGATGGCGCAGCGGCAACATGAGTTTTATGAAAGATTGGACAAACCATGAATTAAGTTTGGACCTGGAATGGAACTTTTATTTGCTTAATACTTTTACTATGATTTTTAAAGAAGACAACAAAAATGTGAATACTTCAATTTGATCTAATTTTGATCCCACTCACAACAAACTAAACTCATTCCGTAATTTTGTTCAGCTTAATGTTGCTTTTAATCAGATATTTGTACAGTTGATTCCAGGAATCAATCAAATGAATCAATCAAAATCAATAAAAACGTAATGCTTAAATGTATAAGTTATTGAAGAATTGTTAATTGAAAAAACTGTCTTTTCATAATATTGTCAAACGTACAAAACATTCGCATACAAGTTCTTTAACCATAAAAATCATAAAACATGCAAATTGCAGGATATCAAATAAAGTAATGAAATTTGTTGTACTCTAGTCGCAATGCAGCTGAAATAAACAAATAAATATTGTAAACACATTACAAACAACACACACACAACATTTATTGAACTGCACTTAAGTGTGAACCCGACAAAGCGCCAACGCAAATAATACGTTCGGGTGCAATTGGGAGGAAGGACGAATACGACTCACGCTTACGCAATAAAAAAATCGTGTGTGTCATTTGACGCTGTGTGACCATTAAAAGTGTAATAATATCTCTATGGGTATATTTTCTAAGAGCGCCTTAACCCGACGACGATAACGATGTAGTCGATACAAGTAGCCAGTTGAGGTCAGTAGCGTGATGGATCAGTTGGTCCTGGGCTCTAAAGTTGTGTAGGAAGCCTTCTTCCCTATGAATGTCACTGTATATTATTAAAACGAAAAAAGTATACAAATTACTGTACGATTTTGGCTTAAGAACCTCGAATTATTTTATCATAATTTTATATTTATTAATATTGTGTTGGGGAAAAAGCGATGATTATTACTCCCAATATTGTCCATTCTTTTCGACAACCTTCTGCCATTTTTCGGCCAGCACCATTAGTTTCTTGTTGTAAAATTACGGGAGTTTATCCTTGAAACTGGTCCAAGTGCCTTCCGCAGTCCGCTTTTGAGACCAATTTTTTGTATTGAAGAGACCTGAAGAAATGGTAATCTGAGGGTGCCATGTGAGGACTATACGGTGGATGCATTAAAACTTCCCAGCCAAAGTGCTTTAGTTTTTGGTGGGTCAACAAAGATGTGTGTGGTCTAGCGTTGTCGTAATGAAGCACAACAACTTTTCTGTTGATCAATTCCGGCCTCTTTTTTTCCAATTTCGTGCTTCAACCGCATTAATTGGTGGCAGTGGACCTTGGACTCAATTGTTTGGCCAGGTATGGGATTATACCCTTTTAGTCTCACCAAACGCACAGCGTCACCTTTCTTATCGTCAGTCCTGGTTTTGACAGCGTTTTTGGAGCTTTATCCTTTTTGCACCAAGACCGTTTTCAAACAACATTATCGTATGTGATCCACTTTTCATCACCTGTTACCACACCTTTAAAAATTCGTTCGATTTCGTTCCGTTTGAAGAGTGATTCGCAAATGAAAACTCGATCCATTACATTTTTTTCACTTAATTCATGAGGCACCCAAACATCGAGTTTATTTTTGAAACCAACGATCGGACGATCTTCAGTTCCTTAGCGATATCATGACTGCTTACATGACGGTCTTCTTGAAACTCAACCATAATTTCATAGACTTTTTCGGTGATGGGTTGACCAAAGCGAGGAGCATCTTTCACTTCCAAATTTCCGAATCGAAAGCGAGCAAACCATTTCCTGGTAGTTGATTGAGATCGAGTATCTTCGCCATAAACAGCACAAATCTTTTCACGCGCCTGTGTCGTGTTCCTCCCTTTGTCGTAGTAAAATTTTAAAATGTAACGTATTTTTTCCGAAATTTCACTCATCTTTGAATTACACTAACTTTTAACTCAAACGCACAAATCTCAATCAAATTTCGCAATTATTCGACTGATTTGTTTCTTGTCAAGCAAAAAAGTGACTAGATGTAGCTAACCGTTGCAAAGTTATTACACTTTAAAGTCAAGTGAACGGAAAACACTCAATACTTTTTCTCCAACCCAATATTTGATTATTTGGTATAGAATATCTTTCATCTATGAGATATGCCTGCTATAAAGAGACTCGTTTATGATTCTGAGAAATTGTTGCAATATAGTTTTTTTTACTGTAAAAACACAAATCATATACATATGTCTTTTGTGAAAGACAGAAGATCCGGATACCTAAAGTAGATCAAGCCTCAGCTTTCCCAGAACCATATATATAATGTATATGACTCTTTACATGAATGCAAGGGATCAGCAACGACGCTTAGATTCGGAAAATAGGTCATTACTTTACTTCGGCGCCGAAAGTCCACTTTTTGCCCAACATGGATAATTTCCAAAGTAAACTGTAGTTGAATTGAATTTTTCATTGTGGAGAGTATCCATGACATCTCTAAAAGATGCATACAACTTTTTTCGTAGTTTTCATACCATCTGCAAATAAATAAATACAATTTGTTTGAGTACCACAGCACAGCATCAAAGTTTATTATAAAAAAGCTGCTAGCCAATGAATTAGAAAAGTATGCCAACAGCCTCAACAATGCTCAAACAAAACCTCACCAAGGCGTTGCTATAAATCGTTTTGAATACAGTAGCAGGCACACCCCAGTGTTTTGGCGGTTCGACCAACGAAATGGCCCATTGGCCATTGGAGGCCAATGCAGAAAAATAAATATTAGCATTTAATATATTAGACTGGTTCGACTTCAAATGATCGAAACGAAATTGACCCACCAACAAAATGTTAATGCCATAAATTCTGCACACAAGTGCTAATTGACGCAAGATTAAGGGCCACAATTACCATCCTTTCACTCATTAATCATTCACGCTTATTCGACGAACGCCCTTCGAGCGAGAATACTTCTTTATAAAATCAATACTAATTGCTGGCAAAAGGTTAACAAAATTGCACATCGTACCCATTCATTCAATCTCGAACGCAGCATAGCCAGCGGCCAACGGCTCTGACTGGGCCGCTTACGAACGACGTTCCGTTCAGCCACTGAAGGGTTAATGCGTTTTCTTGTATTTGTGCCCTCGAGCAGTTAGCTGTGGATCTGTGTGTGTGTGGCTGTGTGTGTCTATGAGTGCGGCAACATAAAATTGTTGCTCCATTTGATACGAATAACCTCTCTTCCATGGCGCATGGTGCACACGATTTGTATTTTGTTGTTGTCCTTATTGGTGTTGTTGTTGTTATTATTATTTTATTGTAATATTACGTCCATTACGTATGCTGGCGGCATTATCAAAGCGAAAAACCCACTCGTGCAATAGCAACCAACCACAACAGCAACAACAATAGTAGCAATAACAACCAACAACAACAAAAACAATGTGTAAATTGCATGAATTTTTTTATTATTTTATAGAGGTTAGGATTTGATATGCTTCATGCTGCTGGCCGAGGCGAGCGCATAAAAATGGCGCCCAATGCGCCGCTTTGGCGCTTCGCGTGCACGCCCTCAGCGGCATTGTAAGTAATGTGCACATCATTTTATGACACCATAAACAGGCGAAGGCGAACGCATCTTCTAGCCGCACTTAGCCGCCTTCGACGCCGTCGCCATAGTCGCACGCCTTGTGCGAGTAAGGCGATACCTCAAATGTGTTTGTATTGCCTGTGTGTGTGTGTGTGTGTGTTTGAGTGTTCATTTAAGCGTTAAACACAAAAACGCGTTAGAAAAATGTTGCACACAAACACACAAATCTGTGAACAATCAGTTGCACAGGCTGACACATGCAGTCAGTCAGACGGACGAATAGACAGGCTGCCAACATATAAAGTCATAAAACTTTACACAATGTGTGCCTGGCTCAGTGTGTGCATGTGTGTGTGAGTCTGTCTTTTAGCTGCATTTATGTCTGATTTTGCTGCTGTCGCCGCCTCTGCTGTCTGGTGCTTCGCGATAAAGCCTACGAGTACAAATGTCTGTCGGCTAATATCAACCATAGAATGCACATTGCGGTGACGTTTTGTTACAAACTTGTATTGCTGACCGAATTTACGTTCGCTCCAAGGACATATGAGTGCTTGTTGAAAATTTAAGGTTACTCTTTAGCAATTTTTATTAATCAATTCAAACCTGGAAACGATCCTTGGTACATAAAGGCGAAAAAATTTGGGACGCATACCTACATCCTTTTCCACTAACTACTACGACTTGTTTACTCACTTTCAAGAGTCTACATATAATTTTCTTACAACTATTTCATTGTTAAATAATAAATACAAAAATGTAACATTTGCAAATATTATGGAAAATGCCTATTAAATGGAATAACAAACACAAACATCACCAAATCTTACAAATAGATCTTCCACCTGCAAGTCTCATACCTCTCGACCCAAACTATCGTGTAAATCACCGACAGAAAGACAGATTTTATTGGGGTTATAATGCACTGAGACCAGTAATGATCTATTGTGCTTACTACGACTAACAATTAGAGAACACCCCTTACACCCACTAAACCAATTAACCCTTTCCGAGATGAAAACAAACTACTTAACCAATTAACCCTTTCCGAGATGAAAATAAACCGGGCTGTATGAATTGTATGGGCGTTAGTCCAATATGTTGGACATTGTTACTGAAAGGGTTAAATTTAGTAAGTACTCACATTGTTTCAGGTGCCTAATGTCCACTTTCCCTTTTCAAGCTAATGCAGGTCCAGTATGATGTGCACAGGTGTCTACTTCTGTTGTTTCACAGAGTCTACATACGTTTATAAAGAGCACAGATCAAAAAACAATGATCTTTAATTACAGAGTTTAGAGGGGAATTCGACACAATAGATCTTCTCAGTTCATAAATATCCGGTTCTACGGGTTGGACCAACGTGATTTCTTCAATCATATCTATTTGTTCCGACATTTATTTTTCTGCATTGACTTCATACCCTACAAATAAATTTAGCTACTGGAAAATTTTACCAGCGGTCACTAGATCAAGGATCACAGATCAATGAACAAAGATTACAGGTTTTAGAAGAGAAATCGACACAATAGATCTTCTCAATTAAAAAATACCCAGTTCTAAGTGTTGAACCAATGTGATTTCATCAGTTTCGAAATTGATTTTTCGACAATTGACTCCATGTTGTTTTATAAATACATTCACCGGAAAAATTTTCCAGCAATCACTCGATCACAGATCAATGAACAAAGATCTTAAATTACAGATTTTAGAGGGAATAACTTCTCAATATCCAGTAAAAGTTGAACCAATGATATTTCTTGCTAAAATTTCATCAATTTCGACACTTTTTTTTGCTATTGTTCCAAGAATTACCATGTCTTACAAACATATTGATTATAAAATATCTGCATCATCATAACTTCCGAAACTTATTGTCTTCCAATTTGCTCCAGAACCAATCCTGACCGGAGCACTGGGCTAGAGATAATTGTTACTTGGTGCACAGTAAAACCTTTAGCTCATCAATATTTTTACATGAGTGTATATTTATCAGAGTAAACCTCGAAATTCGCAAAATCTTCGGCTAGCTACGCTAGCTCGGTCATGTCTGCCGTATGGACGACGAAGCTCCGGCGAAAAAGGTGTTCGATGCGATGCTTGGATGTCGACGGCGAAGGGGGAGGCCGTGTCTCCGGTGGAAGGACCAATTGATGAGGCCCTGTCATCTCTTGGTGTGACCAACTGGAGAAGGCGCGCACAAAGCAAAGGCACCTGAAGAGAAGTTTTGCGACAGGCCGTAACCCGATAACGGGTTGTTATGGCCAGTTAAGTAAGTAAGTAAATAAAAGTTAAAAAGTTGAAAGAAAAATTTTGAAAATTCGAAATTAATTTTTGTTTTAACATATGCTTAAATGTTCTCAACTTTACTTAAAATTAACTTAAATAAAAATTTATTTCGTCAAAAGTGTCACAATTTGAATTAGGACTTTTTTTCTTTTGCATTGAGCTGCAGCGATCGAAAAGCATCAAACTTCTCGACATGAAGAGAGACCTAATTGTATTTTGGCAACAGTTAAACACAACAAAATATACTGAGCTTTTGCTTATTGGTAGATAGATGCATTTTGCACAGTAATAACACATAAACCCGAAAATTAAACATTTTTAGTTGTGTCACTTTTGAAGTGGGTGTGCGATTTGCATAATGTTGAATTGGTCGCACATTCTAGTGTTAAGTGTGCCTGACAGTTCTTATTCACTCTTAAAAATATCCAAAGCTCATCCAAAACTATTTATAATTTGGCTTTTTTTTAGACTATTTTTAGGCAAATTTGAACTTGGTGAACCTTTAATACGATACATTAATTTTTTGTGGGCAGAATACTTTTAATGTTCGCAATGTGCCAGTTGTCAATTTGCCACCAGCTGCCGAGCCGAAACCTACGCATGTAATCATGCCCGCACAACTACAAAAACCAACCAACCAACACACAGGCATACACACACATGAACTTATCGACCAATGTGCAATGCGCATAGAATCGCACAAACGTGTACGGTTGGGGGAGTGGAGGAGGCGCGAACGAGCTGCAAGTGGTCGTAAATGAAATTGGCTCAAGGCGTAAAATGCTGGAGTTGCCTTTAATGTCGCTGTTGTTGTTGTTATTATTATGATTCGCATTTTTGTTGTTGTGACTGTTTGTTGCCCTCGCCGAAACGTCGGAAATGCCGCCTGCTCATTAATAAACTTTCATCGTTTTATTGCAAAAACAAAAGAGACTCACAAATGAACAAAAACAAAAGCAAAAATAACACCAACAACAAACTAGCAGAAGAAAAAAAATTCGCTCAAACACTTTTGCATTTAGCTTTCATTTATTATGATAGACGCCCCTCGTTTCGTGCTTATTTGAACGCTGTCAGTTGAATTGTTGTGTGGCAGTCGCAGCCTCGGCTGCTCTTATTTGTATACAATACGTGCCGTAGTTATTTGAGTTGTTGTTGTTGTTATTATTGTTATGTTAATTTTAATTGCATTAAAATGCGCACAAAGTAAAATGCCGGAAGTTATTATTGTGCTTAATTAATAACGGCTTCGCGTCGCTACATCGCGTTTTGTGGCGCGTGCACTCTTCGGCACATTTGCTTTCTCTTTATTATTGCTGTTGTTATTGTTAATGGGCACGTAGCAAGCATTGGCGCGTGTCACGGTGCGTCCTTTTGGGTGGGCGTGCCGGGGCGTTTACGTGTGAAATTGTCCTTTTCACACTCACACAAACACACACGCACACGCACACATATGCCGCAAGTAAATTAGTTTAAGTGCTAACAAACATTTTCATTGGAAGCGCAACCGAACGCTTAAGGAATACTGACATGTAGTGACTTTTCCACTTCAATCCATTGCACAGCCTTTGGAAATGTTGATTGTGTAAATAACCTTGGGACAAGAATAAATTAGCAAAATTCGAGTGAGAGATAGTTGATTTTGTCTTTAATGTTTGCTTAGATTTTTAGTCTAGAAGGGCGGCAAGTACGACTAAAGAGTAGGCAGCGACCTATTGCAGCATCTCCACAAAGCTTCAGAGCTATTTTGTCAAGGTCATCTATTATAATAATTTCAACTTTTGTCCAAAAATACAAAAAGCTTTGCTGAGGTCTTCGATCTTTTTTCACATTTTATCCCTCAAGTATCGACCCAACACACGCCTACATCACTTTACTCATTTAATCTCAGTTAGCTTTAAATGCCTTCGTTTGTAGCATACTTTTAGGATAATTTAAACTTTGCCTTTTCCAACCATGTGCGACATCCAACTATCTGTTACTGTTGCGACATTGACGAAAGCTACTCGCCGCAAAATAGTTGTCAACAACATAAAATATAAAATTGCTTTTCGGCCACATATGAAGCATAAATTACGGTAAATCCGTCTACACACCCACACAGACACAAGCACACAAATTGTTCGTGCAGCTTTTGTATGTGTTGTGGATTTTTGTGTGACACCTGAAGGCTTAACAAATAACCAAAAACTGAATTCCAATGCTGACAGATGAACAAACGCAAAAACACACTCACTCACACACACACACACACACATACAGGCGCTCGCACCCGCCCAATACCACAGCATCAAAGTTAAATATTTTATTTTAATTGCGTTGCCGGCTTGATGGAGCGGTTAAAGCATTTGTGGGTTTAAGTTTCATTGCAGCAACAGCCACAGCAGCAAATACAACAAAAAGTATTTAAAACTGACCAAAGCGGAAATTTAGTGGTGTCGTGCGAATATTGGTTGTGGGTTTCTGGTTATTGTCGTTTCAACTTTTGGAAATTTCATTTTTCACTCATTTATCGGTGTTTCCTGCACTTTAGTTACCCGACACAGAAAGACTTCGAATGAAAAGTACGTTTTTCATTTTACTTAAACACATTGACATAGTTTTTTTTTTTTTTTAATTGTGACTTTAAAATGCGTGCATGAGTTTATTCCAAGGTTTATAAAATAAAGGTTACGCCACTCGCCATGTTGTGACGTAGAATGAGCAATTCGTAGTGTTGCCACATTTATATACTTTTTATTCGTATTTTATATATGTTACCTTGCCTCTGAGCTTTAAGCGTTAAAAGTCTTGAAATGGTGTTCCAAAGGATCAACGGCGATGGACTGTTATCTGCACCTTGTTATTTGCAGCGGCACATTGAAGAATCGCAACACATTTCTTGCAGTGATAATGTTAAAAAAAAATTGTTTTCGATCAAAAATGTATTTTCGAATACGCAGCTTGAATGCTCAAATGCGAGACAACTCTTGCATTAAAAGGCGTAAACTAAAAAAAATTTTAAAATAATTCCATATGCATGTATACATATTTCAACTTGCTTAATTTTTACTGTATGGCAACTACCTTTTTCCGGGTTTGTTTACATTTTCTAGCATTTTACAAGCTCGACCAATCAGAGCTCGCTTCTGTGTGACGTCACACGAGCACAACAAATTTTTTGACGTTTAAGTGGCGGGACCTTTGTTCTATAGACCTTGAGTTTATTCAGTCAGTGAAGCATGAAATTTTCAACGATTTTTAAATTAAATCAACACATCGGTTTTTCCAGTTTTCACCACCACAAGTGCTAATAAAAATTGAAGTAAATATTAACTATTTATATTGTGCAATATTCTCCGACAACTTTCGCATAAATAATACGCCGCAACCAGCGTGAAGCAGCAACAACACTTGCACAACTTTTCGTCGTGAAAAGTTTGCTGCCAGTTCGCACACAGTTCACACTCGACCACAACCGACCCACGCCGCTGCCACTGCCACTGTCGCTGTCGCTGCCATTGTCGCTGTCGCCACGGCCATGACCGTTCGATCGGCCGCACCGTTGTCGTTGCGCGGCGCCATAGCCAGCGCCGTTGCGTCGGCCATGAAATATGTGCGCGTCACGCTCGTGTTCTGGTTCCTGATGCTGCTGCTGTGGTCGACGCTGCTGCGGCCGCGCATCGAGATCGACATTCGCTGGGTGCCGAAATCGTTCTTCACCTCCGCCAAGCAGACAACCTGCATCATTCGCATGCACCACAAGCCGCTGGCGCCGCTCGAGGCCATGTTCTTCGCCGCCGTCGCCATGCTGGGCTACTTTCGCGGCTGCGGCGGCGCCGCGGGTGTCGAACGCACCATCTACGGCTGCACGCTGTCCAAGTTCGAGCAGGCAATGATGGGCGTGCGCCAGAAGTACTACTGGATGTGCTTTGTGCCGTGGGTTATCACCTTCACCCAGAACTGGCTGCACAATGTCGGCGAGTTTCTGTTGCTGTTCAGCGGCCACGACGTCTACGAGGCACACAACATCTACTCGGCCATGCTGCTGTTGTTGGTATACTTTCTGGTGCAGGCGCTGCTCGCCAGCGAGGTGGTCTACATGGCGCTGCACGGCTGGTGCGCCATGAAGAACATCAACGACGAGAACGTCGAATGGGAGCACAAGAAACGCCTTTTCAACGGCGAAACGCTGGAGACCATCTTCGGGCATCCCAACTGAGCGTCGTTCTGGCAACAACCACGGCACGAGCTGCCATTTTCCGTTAATCATTTCTAGCATGTATGTGTGTGTGTGTGTGTTTGTGTGTGTATGTGAAGTATGTTTTTTATATATTTTGGCTTCATTAAATGCTTACCACTGATTGCACACAGTTTTGTTGATTTATTTGTGACTCTTGACTTCAAAATGAATCGACAGTTACAAGACTAACTTGGTCTCTTTGCTTTAGGTAGTTCAGGTTTTTACAGGTTGATTTGAAACAATCGAAACGGCAGAGTAGATACATGGAGATACTCCAATACGGACAAGTAAACTTGAGTAGAGCTTGGGCTCGGTCCAAAAAGGTTAACCCTTTCCGACATGAAAATAAACCCGTTCTGTATGAATTGTGTGGGCTGTAGTCCAATATATTGGACATTGTGACTGAAAGGGTTAATCAAAACACATTGCATTTTGACTAATTGACCATGACTGGACTTAAACAAATAGTTTTTCGCACTCATCTGCCAATCTGCTCTTGATTCTCCTACAAGGAAATTGTTTAGATGTGGATTCACTCCCCGTTTTTATAAAACTGGCAACGCCAATGGCCAGTTACACTTTAAGGCAGAGGTGCCCATGCCCTATGCTCTCGTTGCTCATTTGTTTTTGTAAATGCTCTTCAGCATAGGCTGAGGATTTCAGTTCCTCATTTGTTTTTGTAAATGATCGTCGGCATAGGCTAAGCATTTTAGTATACACACACAGCACAGTATGCTTTGTTGGTGCAAATTTGGGACAGTTATCTTCCACGTAGGTTTTGTTGTTGTTTAGCGTATGAATTAATTTTTATGTATTGGTGTTTGCTCTTCCATAAGAAGGTTTTGGGCACCCCTGCTTTATGCTACGTTTACATTGAGCCGAAATGCGTAGTTTGAGATGAGTCATTTCAAAGTGTTTACATTGCCTCATTCGCATTGCATTTGCATTTTGTTTGGCAGCTAATGTCAAATGCTCAATGCTCATGTGCTCTTGCCGCAGCACATAGATCAGCGCTTCTCCGGCTACTGACTAAAGAATTTGTTGTTTTTTTGCTGCCTCTATGTTCCACACACTGCCATATTTGAATACAAATATATTACATACCTTACATGCTAAGCATATTCTACATATTTGAAGCAGACGAAAATTTCCATTCAAAATTTCCATTTTGATCATTTTCGTTTGTTTTGATTTTGAACTGTCACAAAGAACAAAAGCTTTTGAAGCTTTTAAAAGAGCTTTCATTTTGTGATGCGTTCGATAAAATTGGTCATGTTTTATCGCATTTGCTTCGTCGTTTTGTTGAAATGAGTCATTTCGTCGATTTGAATTTGTATGGGGAAATGCGTGATTTGGCTTCGCATTTGAGAATTTTTGCCCAAATCACGCATTTGGGCTCAATGTAAACGTAGTATTAAGGTATCACATTAGACAGGGGAATTTTTAGTGATTTATAAAATTATTTATTTTTCAGCTCAAATTCCCCTTTCTAACGTGCCATGATACCTTAATTTCCATTCCCGTTCTAATAGTAATCAATAAAGGGCGTGGAAGGTAAATTGAGTCTTTTTATTTTCCAAAAACCATTGCTAGGACCTCAATAAAGTTTAAAGTTCACCTTAAATATTTGCAACAATCGATTTCGATCATCAGTGGTTTATCAACTTGCAGCTGTCGTGACGAAATCTGTGCTGAACGACGCGCACTTTGACACTAACTGACACTTTGTCTTGCTGTCATGCAGCGCACTCCTCCTCGCATAATCGCTGCGGCTGCTGGCCTCATTTCGCATTTCTGTCACAGCAGACACATTAAATTTGGTTATTTGCAGCTGTGGCCGCATCGCAAGTGACCACATCAAGCGCCACAAAACATTATAAACTTGCTTGGCCCAGCAGCATTGTGCATTGAATGCGCTGTCATGAAACACACACACACACACATGCATACATGCACTCAGACACAGTGGACTGTAATGCGCTCCTTGCTGCTCATCCCCGAACGTCTCCCTTTGACACTTTTGTCTGCATTGTGTTATGCGGCGGCACCGCTTGTCACTCGCCGCTCGTCGCTGGTTGCAAGAGCGTGCAAGTGAGCAAACTTTGCAGGACTTCTTGTTCGTATTGTTGTTGTTGTTTTTGTTGCCGATATATGTGTGCATTAAAATGCAGCCAGGGTGTCATCAACTCGTGAAGTCACTGTTGTATAATCGCATTTATTGTGCTCAGGTGCAGCTGGGCAATGGTTGTTGCTGTTATTGCCACTTGAATCCACACCGGGTGCCACTCGACGACACTGCGGGAAATGAAAAAAGTTTTATTCGGTCTGCCGTTGCGCATTCATGCCGAGGACAGTTCAAAGCCTCAACTAAAAATTTTGAAAAATTTAATTAAGAAACCAAAATAGGCACCAAACAAATTAATATTTCTAGAAGTGAATTCAAAACAAATTATAAAAAATTTACTGTTATGCCCAAAACAATTTCCAATAATTTTCAGCGATATCAGGGAAAGTTTGTGTTCAAATTGAAGTCTACAAACTGGGCGCGTTTGATCAAAACCCTGTTTATTTAATAATGGTTAAATAAAATCAAAAAAGGACAATTTTGTATTTTTCCATAAATACTAAATAATTTCTAAATAATTACTTAATTCGTGTAACCCAAAAATATTTATAAAAAATTTATTTAACTCGTTTTAAGCTACAATAGTTCAAGAGTAAACCAGCTCTAGAACTCTAACAAAGAGGCGTGGCGACTTCAAATGTCGTGTGCACACTTCTTAGGCAACTGTTTCAAATACCAGGGACACAGGCATAAAATTCGGGGTCGAAAGGGTTAAGATCGACGCATAACAGGGAGACCATGTTTTCATTTAAAGGACTCAAGTTTTTCCTTTGTTGTAGCCTCATTATAAATTCTATATATGACCAACACAGTTTAAAAAAAAACTAACATAGAAAAGTCGACTTCGAAACTTAATGAACATTTTTGTGTAGTTTATTTTAACTAAAATTTGTCACGGTCAGTGCTAATTTGGAGCCAACACCTACAAAAATATTAAACAAAATTAAATGAAAATTAAATTTTAACAACTTTTGTCATAACTAAACTCACAACCAAGATCGTTCATCTGCACTGACTTGTAACAAGATTCTCCGAGATAGTCGATATAGCCTATAAAATAATATTTACAGTTTCATAGTTTCCAACTAGTTCAGATATCATAACAAAGTTTGGTCAAATAAAACTATATGAATTAAAATGTTTTTCTAGGAACTTTAATTCGCAATATAATGTTACGAAAATGACTTTTCTGAGTTCATTTTGGATTGTACTTGAAAATAAAACCACTTCAATTACTCAGCGCAAAACGCGGTCAGAAAACAACAATCTTTATTACTTTCACTTACTTATTTACTAACTTACTCTATTTACAGATTTACACTTTGCTGGCATCTACACTTGTTACTAGTTTGCTTATTCAACTAAGACTCGACTCTCTGCGCTGCACACTGCTGCTTTTTATACTTGTTTTCCTATCGCGCCGATGTTCCTTGCACATTCTAGTTGTACTCTCTATCTCGATTGTTCTAGCACAGCTCATCACCTTCGCGAACCATCCTTGCCATATTGGAATTATAGCAAGTTTGCCGTACTCCAAAGTGCATGCCTAAAAGTATGCTTGGAAAGCATAGCACAGAGTGCCTCCGCGTTACAATAACATAAACTTCCTGTTACATTTTTAAAAAGAATTCCTACAACAATTAAATAAATAATAATAAATCTATGCTGACAAATTCTTTCTGTTTTTTTATTTATTCGTAAACCACAAAAACTGTTGTTGCATTTTTTGTTGTACTAACCGTTGAATCATCAAATACAACATTCTTTATCAGCCAACGAAAGCACTAACGTTGCTATCTTTGCTGCAAAACCCTGTTTTTTTGGCTTCTCCTCACCTGTTTTGTCTTCCGACACAATTTTTTATTTTTCCTGCTGTTTCTGCCTTGTTTGCTGTTATTGTTGTGTTCTTCTTCTTCTTTCGTGTTGTTGCTGCGCTTGACAATTTTCTTTTGTGGTGATTTTAGTGCAATGGCGTTGAAGTGCATCATAAATTTTTTCGGCGTAAGCTATCCCACCAACCCGGCAAGCCGCAAGTCGGCAGTAACTTTCGCTGTCATGTTGCTGCCGTGGCAGCGACTGCAACACACGCTCGCAGACGCACACGCACACGCACACGCACACATTCACATATTTCGCGTACTTTATGCGTTTGTGCGGTGGCAACATCAGCCCGAATGCATTTTCTTGCTTTTTGTGCAGTTGTGTGCGTACAACACACTCATGCGTACTTACATACATATATACGTGTGCATCTGGATGTTAGTGCTTTGCGGTGACACAGCTCATCCCATCTGCATTCCAGGCGAACATATTAAAATGCTGTTGCTGCCATTTCATGTCTTTCTTTGATGCCTTTTGATAGCTAAAAGGCGTTTCGTTGTTTTTTTTTTCTAGAAGGATTTAAAATGTCGATTTACGGTCAAATGACAGACTATGATCTTATACGAGCTCGAGAAAAGGAATAAATGTGCGGCCAAAGTATTTAAATTGTGTACTATGAAATTGATTCTCAATGACTAAACGACTGATTGAATGTTTGGCATAATTTCTAAAACCCATCTTGAAGTTTCTACAGCTACGAAATCAGTAATTCACGTAGGTATGATTTTTTTTTGGAAGGTTGCGTTTACACCTTTTGAGCTTAATGGCATTTAGTGTTGTACGGAGATTCTTAATAATGGGTTCTCGATGCTCCGCAACCTCTCATTTTATGCGGTTTGGTAAAAAGGTGCATGAACCAAAAAATTTTGGGGCTAGGGTGAGGCTAAATGGCGTCGCATCGAGGTCAAAGTTCACAAAAAAGCTGGGAAATTCGACAAATTACTTTACAGCTGGCCAGAAGTTGCTCTTAGGGGGTTAAAATCTATGACCGACCCCTCTAGTTTTCATTATTGAACATTCCTTTCAAACATACTCATCCCCTATATCCAACCCTTAATGGGGCTCCCATACAAAATGGTAGTTTTTATAAAATAGGCTCCCATTACTCCCATGTTGCCCCCAGATGTATCAAATATATGACCGACACCCATTTTTTTTCCTCTTCCAAATGTTTCTTTCAAACATACCTACCCGCTAACTCCAAGTCTTATGGGGGCTGCCATACAAAACTGGCCATTTTCTATGCCATTGGCTCCCCACTTGTAAATGTAGTAGTTAAGTAAGCGAGAAAACATCGTATCTCGAAAACTACTAAACCAATTTCAATGATTTATTCAGCGATTGGTAGCATTGTTGAGTACAAAAAATACAAAATTAATTAAAAAAATTAAAAGATTGTCAAAATACTTGGATCATTTGGTTTATTTCACTATGCGTGCGGCTCTGTTCCATATAGATTCCCAATGGAACCTTGAGACTATTCATATTCAAGCTGGATCAAGCGAATCATTTGAGCGTACGGGCCGACCAATCTATGGTTTGTACTCAGTGGCGCACTCAGGATTTCCTCTTGGGGGGCGAGAGGTTCTGCGTACAACTTTTGAGCTCAATTACATTTGAAACCATACTTCGCATTTTTATATTTTGGGGGAGGGGTTTGAACTCCCAACACGCGCTCCCTACCCTGTGTGCGCTGCTGTTTGTACTAATGATATGCAAAATTCTAGGAGTGTCCCTAGAATTAAGTTTGTCTGTGGTTTTTGACTATTCAGACTATTCTGAATATCTCAGGGTGTCGCCAGCACCCAATCTGAATATCATTTAGAGTAAAAATTTCCACAAAACCTAAAAGTCAAAAGTGGTTATCAGCTAAATTGGACAATCTGCATTAAAAAAAATTAAATATACCACGCATGTGATAGCTCTATTTTTCATAACGTCAAAGCTTTCGCTTCTAAAATACTCGCAAAATATCCAATGCAATCGCACTCGCATTGGCCATTACGCCATGAAACCATGTCAATGAAATCCGCCCACACACACACACACACACACACACACTCGGCCGCCACTAATGAAGCGAAATCATTTAATGGGTCGCTTATGTAAATATCCACAGTGAATTTGGCATTCACGTGGCGCTCGGCACTGCAGTTGTTGTACGTCGGTAGATATGTGTGTCTGTGCAAATAATTGTAATTGGCAAAATTCAACGAAAATACCGTCGTGATTTGCTATTCCAATCAATTTTCCCCATTTTTGGTTTTGTGCGTCGTGGCAAACCTTTTGCCACTCATTTGTATTTCATGCGAACAATGTCAAAGTAAAATAAATAAATCGCTGCAATGATACGCAAAATCATTACAAGTAGTTGAATTAAAACTGTGCGAATTGGTTAGTTGTCGGACTGAAATGAAATAATTTGCATTTTTTTTACAAAAACCCATACGAATTTGGTTGCAGTTGGGTTAATGGTAATGAAATTTGTGGAGAGCTCAGAAGCGAAAAATCCAAACAGACGATGCCACAATTGACCGCACTTAAAGCCGTAAACAAGCACAACACCAGCACTACGTATGCTTGAAAGTTAGGCAAACACGGGCGTGGCGATGCTAACGCCGGCTTCGCTGCTAGGTGCGGATATCTGCACATGAAATATGTCTGTGTTAGTGGGTAATAATGTGAATAGTTTTGCCAGGCACCACCACCAAAGACCCTAAACATGCACGCAGCAGAGTCGCAGCTGGAAAAGCGCATAATGCAGACATAACTGCCGCACTGCCGGCAGCAATGGCGGTGCATATGCTGCCGCTTGTTTGCTACAGTGTGAGCGTTGAATTATTATCTTGAAATGCGTGTGTACACACCAAAAGCGTGTTTTCCGCGCACACCAACAAAGCACTCATGCATGCAGTGTGCACTGTGCGAAAATATTTATGCGCAGACTTAATTTAATTATTTTTTAAATATCTTTGAAATGGCATTACACACTTTTACAGGCACTTAAACACTGTGATTGAGCTTGTTGCAATTGCTCCTGATTCCCTTTGGGTCTAGGTTCAATTCCTCCTCAGAACCGTGGGCAACGATGCTGTCGGAACTAACTGGACTATAATAAAGCCTTGTGACATAGAAAACAAGTTTTGTTCCAAGCTGCTTACGCAAGGAGTACCCAACCGGCTGAATAACAAATTCACATTTTCTCAACACTCACTTACGATGGCAATTATACATTACAATACATTTTGATTTTTGCTTCGTAGAAACCCAAAAGATGACAACGTCACAAATCCGATCGTATGGGAGACGCCCTCAGGTGGTGAATTTCTGAAACTTAATTAATTTTGTATTTTTTGTACTCAAGAATGTTGGTGATCGCTGAATAAGTCATTGAAATCGGTTCATTAGTTTCCGAGATATGATGTTTTCTCGCTTACTTACTACTACATCTACAAGTGGGGAGCCAATGACATAGAAAATGGCCAATTTTGTATGGCAGCCCCCTCAAGACTTGAAGATAGCGGGTAGGTATGTTTGGAAGAAACATTCGGAAGAGACAATAATGGGTGTCGATTATACATTTCATACATGTGCGGGCACCCTGGGAGCCATGGGAGCCTAATTTATAAAACCGACCATTTTGTATGGGAGCCTCATTAAGGGTTGGAGATAGGGGATGAGTATGTTTGAAAGAAATGTTCAGTAATGAAAACTAGAGGGGTCGGTCATAGATTTTAACCCTCTAAGAGCAACTTCTGACCTGCTGTGGAGCGATTTTTCGAATTTCCCAGCTTTTTTGTGAACTTTGACCTGGATGCGACGCCATTTAGCCCCACCCTAGTCCCAAAATTGTTTGGCTCATGCACTTTTTTTACCAAACCGCATAAAGTGAGGATTGCAGAGCATCGAAATCGAAAAATCGTACACTAATTCCAGTCTATTGTACACCCTTTTCAAATTAATTGATTTTCAAACGTAAATCAATCATCAATCAAGTCTGAAAGAAATAATGTGTAGGTAGGTAGGACTGGTAGTGGCGGGACCCACTTGGGTCATAAAAGCCCATTATGATACTATAATCTACTGAGCTAAAATCCAAAGTATAGTAGACTGTGAATAGTCCTATTGGCTGCAGAAGGAGGTTGCCCATGTAAGTCTTTATTTTTTTTAGCTAATACGGCACAAGTGCTAAGAAATTTAAGTAGTTTTTCTTCCTCATTCCCACACTTTTGGCAAAAGTCATTCGAAAGCAATGTAAATTTTCTTGGGTTGGTGCCAATTAAACAGTCAACAGTGCCAGTGTCAATCATGGTTCTCATTTGTTCCATTTTTAGTCAGAGAAGTTCTCTAGAAAGACTCAAGTTTAAGTTTTTCCAAATTTGGAGCGCAGTAAACATTTTAGCTCATTTATTTATATATTTATTTATTTTTATTTATTGATTTATTTAAAGTAATCTAGAAATTTAATACAATTCGTGCAGATTACAACGGGTTAGTTTCTTTTGTGGAGTTTGTATGAGTACAAAGCTGATTAAAAAGGTTAAACTGAACTTAGTACTCTTCCGTACATGTGTTGGCCTGTTGGCAGTGGATTATTTCCATGCAACAATAACCGTATTAAACTCAAATCTTCATAATCTTCTATGATATCTGCATTGCTCGATTTTGAATGCAATCCAGCAGCTTCAGATGAGTTTGTGAGGTTTCTTCACACGAGGCTGAACCAATTCAATTTAAAGACGAACAAACACAATTTTGATCTGACGAAAGTTAGATGCAATGAAAAGAAAAGTTCAGTAGCTTGTCTGTGACTTAGCAGAGGGTTAAGCGGTTCAAAGCCCCCTCCCAACACAATAATTGCTGGTACAAAATATGGTCTCGAATGGTATTCAGCTCAAAAATTGTGCGCAAAGCCCTTCAAAATGAAAACCTGTGTGCACCACTGAATGCATAGGTCATCATAATACAACATAACTCATCCAGAATCATAATCACCTTCGTCAGTTTTGGTCCAAGGTACTTTCAATTCAAATCCTTTGCTCTTTCAAATTCACCCAGTTTTAGTTGTAAGCTTACTTTCATCCTTCTTCTAAAAGTCAACCGTCATTCAAATTCCACTGCTAATCCAGGCTTCCTCACAACTTGCCTACACCAAATTGAAAGCCCCAGTTGCGTTCTGAGCCTCAAACCCCATTTCAGTCTCAGCCTCAAACCCCATTTCAGTCTCAGCTTCAAACCCCACCACAAACCCATTATAATCTAATTTCTCGTTCACAGCTCTGCCTGCAGTTATTGATGTTAATGCCGCTCGTTGCACTTTAACCCCCCCCTCCCCTCCGTCCAATTGCTTCTGACCATGCAGCTCATGTTTGCGGTGCCTTGTCGTCGCCGACAATGGCCCGCACCCGGAACGCAACTGAAACTTTCTCACAAGCTGCTCGCCTAACGATAAGCGCACTAAACGCCCGGTGCAGCAATTATTTATGCAGCTAATGGTGGAGGTGCTCATTATTATGGAGCATCCACTGCTGCACTGAATCACTCGTAGCGCGTTCGCATCGCCCTTGAACGCAGTGCGCTGCGCACATTTGCCATGCAATTAGCCCGGCGCAGCGGCGACCCAGCAGCGCCGCCAGTCCGTTTAATGTAATGACAAATGTGCACCACTGGTCGCACTGGCCACCGACCGCATTGCCAGCCAGCTGCTGGCCGCTTCCGCTGCAGATGCGAATTCGTTGCCGCTTCACAACGACGCCGCTGACCTCACAACCAAGTCGACGCGCATAGCTTACGGCTTCCGGTAGTTGGCGCATTTCACCACCGCGACACTGTCAACCGCTATGCGCGCTCCATTCAATTTCACCTTGAGTGCTTTTTTATGCACAACGAATAAAACTTTTCGCATTTCCTTAAAAAACAATAAAAGTTTATGTTATTTTAACCTTGGCAGCAAACTTTGCTGACATTTTGCGTCTGTGTCTGCACTCGTGCGTGTGTATGCGTATCTGTCCAATTGTTTGTTTGTCTGTCGGCCGGTCGTGCTGTCTTTCAGCAGGAAGCGTCTGTACGCACCTTAGCCGCGCTGAAAACTTGATAGCGCTGCCAAAATTTGTCGACGCTCCTAATTCCGCGCGTCGCACACGGCGCCGCACTTTGCTGATATTTGTCACTGTTGACAGCTTTAAGGTAACTCAATTAAGTTATTATTGCCTTCGGCACAACTTTATTCCCATGTGAAATAGGCGAAATGAAAAAGTTATATTTAGTAAGTCGATACGCACAACTGAGGGAACACGCACACATGCGCACGCAACAAAAAACTACACAACACACACAGAACGAGAGAAGGAAAATGTCGGAAATGCTGCAAGACAGCTGTCGAGCATCGCGCGAATGTCGGGTGCGGCTACATGATTACAAGTTAAAAGAATAAAAGGAATCATTTCGAGTAAACAATAAACATTTGTACAAAGTTTGCGAAGCGAACTAAGTGACGGCTGGAGTGGAACAAGCAAAACTCGGACTAGCTTTTTTATTGTGGAATTTTTTGCTCATACTCAAACTGTCAAAGTGCAACAAAAATAGTAAAGCTAAATGTTTTTAGTATATTTTCGAGTATTTCCCAAAAGAGAGAAACTTTCAAAATACTCTGTGTTAGTGTTAGAAGTATTGAAATTTGGCTACTGGCATTAACCCTTTGTGGATTGAAGTTACTCCAAAGTCCTATTATTTATTATTATTGGCTCAGAAATTGTTCTTAACCGATAACTGACTCTATTCTAATTTAGAATTTTTTGAATTTATTAGATGGCTTAGCCTTTTTAAGCCTGAGGGGTTACTAAGTAACTCGATTCGAAAGTCGAAACTGCTCGAAAGTTGAACTCGAAACTCCGGATCGAGTGAAAAGTGCTGCCACTAATTGGAAATATTTTTGGTAGTACAGCAGAAGAAATGCCAAAAAATAAACATTGAATGTTTCCGTCTCCGCAAAATTAAAAAAAAAATCAGAAAAATTAAAAACTAGAAAAAAAAAAACAAAACGTAAAATCGTAAAAAGCAAATTAAAATAATTGACTGGCACGACGGCCCGCCACGCATTCGTGTTGTGCGTGTGAATTTTTGTACTCGGGTGAAAGGGACCTACAGTTATTTATGCCGGTTCCGAACGGCAGGTTGGGAGCTTTTTCATAGGCAATTTTTACTCTCAGAGGTTCGCCATTTCCAGCTGAGAGGACAGCCACCGAAAGAGAAAACGAGTTTCCCGTTATTTTTTTAGGTGTTATTACAGACAGTATTTGAACCTGCGGTTGCTGCCTTTGACTCGTTGTCCAACGCACTAACCAACTGAGCCACAACGGCCGCCATCATAAAAAAGTCCATAAAATAAACAATTAAATATTTTTAAATTATATTCCAAACCAGAAAATCTGAAAAAATCAGAAAAATCGAAAAAAATAAAAAATTGGAAATCATAAAATAATATATTTTAGAATGTTTTTGAAATATATTCGAAACCAAAAAAAATCAGAAAAATAAAAGCATTGAAAAAAGAAAAAACTTAAAATCATAAAAAACCCATCAAATAAAGAATCTAATATTTTTGAATTGCAATCAAAACCAGAAAAAATCAGAAAAATAAAACAAATCATAAAAAGTCCATAAAAAAACAATCTAATATTTTTTAATTATATTCAAAACAAGAAAATCAGAAAAATACAAAAAATCTAAAAAAATAAAAAATTGAAAGTCATAAAATAATATATTTTAAAATAGGTTTTTGAATTATATTCGAAACCAGAAAAAAAAATGTAAAATAAAAAAATGGAAAAAAATTGAATATCATAAAAAACCCATAAAATAAACAATCTAATATTTTTGAATTATAATCAAAACCAGAAAAAATCAGAAAAATTAAAAAATAAAAAAAAAATGAAAATCATAAAAACGTCCATAAAAAAAATAATATTTTTAAATTATATTCAAAACAAGAAAATCAGAAAAATCAAAAAATCGAAAAAGATAAAAAATTGAAAATCATAAAATAATATATTTGAAAATATAATTTTTAATTATATTCAAAACCAGAAAATCAGAAAATTTAAAAAATAGAAAAAAGAAAAAAATGAAAGGAAAAATAAATTGAACAATCTATTTTCAATTTTCAAAACCAGATCAATAGATAAACCAGCACCATAGTTAAAAATAAAAAAAATTAAAATCATTAAAAAGACCATAAAATAAACAATCTAATATTTTTCAATTATAACCAAAACCAGAAAAAATCAGAAAAATAAAAAAATAAAAAAAAAACATCATAAAAAGGTCCATAAAAAACAATCTAATATTTTTTAATTATATTCAAAACAAGAAAATCAGAAAAATAAAAAATAGAACATCATAAAAAGCCAATAAAATAAAAAATTTAATATTTTGGAATTATATTCAAAACCAGTGTTGCTATTACTAATCCAGCCAAGAATCTAAAAGAATCCAAATAACAATTTACTTAACTTTTATTAGTTTCAAATCACTAATAATTGACCTCGTAATAGACCATCCAACCTTCGAAATATCTTCGATTTCTCATAACATGCAAATTCCCCATCTTTCTTTAGATTGTGTAATCTTAAATCAGTGTCATATCTCCGACCAGTTCAGCAATATGCTGATGCTGCTTAACACTTCTGTAAGGATATTTAAATAACCATTCCGCAGTGACGTGTTAAAAGCAAACAGCAACATGTTCTTTCGGATTAAAATTCCAGCTCAGCGGACGAACAGAGTGCAGCGCTGCTTTTAAGTATGCAATAAAATCGCATGAAAGCTGTGTGGGAAATCCTTTTGAACTCATTAGCGTGGCAATTTTTCACACTTTCGAAAGCAACACAGTTTGCAACTTGTCCCGACTGCACATATGCGTTGACTGACGATCGTTCCTCTCACACACACACATATTCTCACACACATATACACAAATATGACGCCGCTTCATACATGAAGAACTGTCGACCATTGCCGTTGGTGGCTCGTCGCACTGAAGAAGCAACAGTGTCGGTGCCTTTTAATAAACCAAAACAAAATTGTGTTTGGCGCTTTAATGAGCGTCGCTAATTGCAAGTTGAGCATGACATTTCGTTTCTACCGTTTCATTATTATTTTTTGTTTATATGTATTTTTTTTTTCATTAGTGCCACTTCAACTGCATACTTTAAATTACCATCAACACAAAACCGCGTGCCACACACACGCACACACACACAAACACACATAATTGGCACTGGCTCGCTGCAGCTTAAGTTCGGGTTTCGCTCACATTCATCCTTCGTCCTGCTGCGTGCGGTCGTCTGGTTGTGTTGGCAAGTTGTATGTACGTTGCATGTTTGTGTCGGATTATGCGGATGCGAGTGTAAAATAACAGTAAAAATGTGTTGCGGTTTAATTAGACGTCCATTGTGCGCACCAAAGCGGCATTTAGTGTTGTATTACAGTGGGCACTGCAGCCCAGCCGCTCGTGAGTTTCTTCTTCTTCCACTAAGTAAGTCTATTTTATCTTCTTTGTTCGTGTGTGTCTGCTTTGCTGCGCATTTTTAAGTAAATACGCTGCGAAAATTTGCGCGAATGCGGTCTGCTCGTGCGGATTGTGATCAGATTTGTGGAAATCGCAAATTAACATATTTAATTTACCAAATAAACAACAACAAAATGTTAAACATAATAAGTTAAAGTTCAAAGTATTTAGACTTAATATGTGCAAATTAAATAGAATTTATAAGAGGTAAAAATTAAGTCACTGAGGTCTGAGTTGTCTGACTGGCTATTGAATTACAAATCCCCAGTCAAATCAGGCGCCCAAAGATTTTAATGCCATGTCTTTGATAAGAGACTTTTGAAAACGATCTGATAATACAGGAAAAGAATTATCCAATAATTTGAGGCCAATTTTTCAAAGTCCATGAGATCAGCACCATCATTGTTAACTCGCTGACGATTACAATTCCACATTAATAAATCATCCATTGCCTCAATTTCAATACTAAGCTTTTTCAAACCTTGTTTTGTTCTTCCATATGTTTGGTCCCAACACTTTTGTATCTTTTTCCATAATGTTTATCCAGGTTTTAACCCTTTGAAGCATACATTTTTCAGATAACTTTTTTTCAATGAAAATAGTCGCCCTGGGGGTTTTCGGGGTCGCTGATCACGAATTTATTATCAGATTACCAAAATTCAAAATGGCGGATCCAATATGGCGGACCGAATTAGTGAAACTTATTCACATCTGTATGAAAATTGGTATACGGAGGTTTTCGAGGTTGCTGATTACGAATTTGATATCAGATTACCGAAATTCAAAATGGCGGATCCAATATGGCCGACAGAATTAGTGAAAAAACCGAAAACCTCCGTATACCAATTTTCATATTGATATGAATAAGTGTAACTAATTCGGTCCGCCATATTGGATCCGCCATTTTGAATTTCGGTAATCTGATATCAAATTCGTAATCAGCAACCTCGAAAACCTCCGTATACCAATTTTCATACAGATGTGAATAAGTTTCACTAATTCGGTCCGCCATATTGGATCCGCCATTTTGAATTTTGGTAATCTGATAATAAATTCGTGATCAGCGACCCCGAAAACCCCTGGACACCAATTTTTGTATCAATCTGTTAAAAACTTTTCAAGATAAGTGGTAGTATTCTAGGTGGGATATACGTCTTCCCACCGTGCTGCAAAGGGTTAAAAGATCTTCCCTGACTACATTTTCGTTAAAACTTTCCCAGAACATCTTCTTATGAAGATGAAAATTAGATCTCCCCTGACTGCACTTTCGTCAAAACTTAAGCATAGCATCGTCTTATGAAGATGAAGATTAGATCTCTCCTGACTACTCTCTCGTATAATCTTCCACAGAGCATCTTCTTATGAAGGGCCCATATGCAGTTCGTAAACATGGCACATCCAATAAAGTTTTTGTAACCCTTGTTATGGGTTTAAATGTCTTGTTCGTTTTTCCCAATTTCGTGATATTTTTCAGACAACGATCACAACGCAACTGTTATCAGTAATTGCCTTCCAAAATTTCATCTAATCGATGTTTCTAGCTAAACTGTCAAAGCTGAGACCACGACCTAGAACTATTATCAGTGAGCACCTTTCGAAAAATTCATCGAATAGTTCAATGCCTGTAAAATCACTCATAGCGTTCATACCAAATCTAAATTTTTTGCAAGACCGCTAAGTATTTATTTATTTATTGATATATTTATTTATTTACATACATTAATATATACATACATACTAGGCATCGCAATCCCGGGATCCCGGGATCCCGGACTTTTTCCAGTCCCGAAAATCCCGGGATTCAAATCTTTTAATCCCGGGATTTTCGGGATTGCAAAAGATGCTTCAAAGTTCAAATGAAATAAATTTAAAAGCACAAAAACCCAATTCCTTATCTGAAGGAGGAGGGAGGGGATAGAGGGCGTCTTTTGCAAAAGGCTTATAATTATTTACTAAGCATTCAACCAGCAGGTGTTGAATCTGAAAGAGGTTTTCTCTCAGCAGGGTTTATTTGCAATAAATTTCGCTCTAGATTAGAGGGCAAAATATTTAATGCCTTAGTATTTTTAAGATCTCAGTTTTTAGTTAATCACAACGCTTAACTTTTTTATCGAAATATTCGAAGTAAAACTAAAAGTACTAACAAATTAACTATTTTATTTTTTTTTATCAAATATGCGTATATATGAACTTTATGATACATTTGATGCAAAGCAATACGTTATGTTTAAGTGTCATTTTTGGATAAAACAAAATGTTATCAAACTGAAGTTAAATGTCAAATGAAAAACGTTTAAGTTAAACAAAATGTTGTCAAGGATGACTATGTTTATTTATTTGATTTAAATTGAAACTGACAATTTTGACAATTGTAATTGACAACTGATTGTAAATGACAACTGGATTTTGGTGATGTGCCGCGCACAACCAACCACTTCGACGACTCAACACCGACTGCCTCCCTTTTCGCCTTACAATGTGATTAAATTCAAGATAAAAAATCTTAAAACTACCCCAAATGTGATTAAACTGTGTCCATTTTTATGGTTAATATATTATAAACAAGTATTTATGCAATTTGGTAAAATGGTTTTATTTAAAAAATTTTTTATTTGAATCCCGGGATTAAATCCCGGGATCCCGGGATTTGACTTTTCAATCCCGAAAATCCCGGGATCGCAAAATGGCAAAAAATTGCGATCCCTAATACATACATTAATCGATATTTTGAAACTGAAATTCCAACATTTGTGGAGATTCTATTGAACTCAATTAAGGCTCTGGAGACAGGTGCATAAACAAAGGGTTCATGTTCTTTGGGTCCATTAGTGTCCATTAGGAGATGAATGAGCTGGCCAAAAAAAAAACCCATTTCATGACATACCTGACACATTTGAGTCTATTGGCGGTCCACGTGCTATCACTAAGCTGCATGTAAATACTACACAGGTCTAACTGATGAACTATGGTAAGATCTCATATCATGTAAGATCTACAGACGAATCATCACTGATACAAAACTATTTTAGTACTAATAGACCAGACTAATAGACCACTTGCAGTCAGGTCCAGTTGCTTTCCAATGATTACAGAACTCATCTTTCATCCAATTTATCGGTAGATGTAAAAGCAACCTTTAGTTTTGATAGATTAACTTTCATTATATTTTCAATTCATATTTTCATTTCATTTATGTCAAAAATACATCAGTCACTGATTTACAACCAAAAAATTCGACATAACGTGAATCTTTACCCAATCTTCTCTTGGCCGGCATTGAATATCCTTGTTGTGCATGGGAAAAAATTTGCCCTGCTGTCCCTGTAACGTTATTAGATGGCATTCACCGTTAAATAAACAACTTGGCCAACACTTACTCACACCCCTAATGCCATGGAAAAATGCAATTAAAACGCCGCCTTGGACTTTATGCACTGAACTGTAGCGGCGTTCGGGGTCTCTCGTGCACTGGCCTCGTAACGTACTCACTCACTATGCGGCATAAACTACTCTTGTTCCGAGTGGTTATTGTTGTTGTTTGTTGGTTGCTTGTTGCTTTCGTTGGCAATTTGAGCATATTGTGACGTTAAATTGCTGCAAATGTTGCTGGGGAATTGGAGCAATTTTCCTATGGTCGTGCAGAAGAAAAGCAACTTAATTAATAATTCCCGGTCGACTCGAGTGTGTGCAGAGAATTGCGCAAAATTAATGAGGTATAATATTACGGTGAATGGATAGATTGATTTTGAATGTGTATGTGCAAAAAAAAAAAAACAAACAAAATGGGGTTAAGAAGTGCTTAATCTTTCGTCGAGGTTATAACAATGAGATTTAATGAGATTTTGTTGGAGGGAAAACAATGCTTGAAATTTTATCATGAAATTCGTAGTGAGATCGATTGATAGATAGATGATTTTTTTTTTTTTAAAGCTACACACACATACAAAAGACTGCAGTTGCATTGGATGTTATAGGTTCCAAGCTTAAATGATGATCCTTATGAGGAAAATATCCACGCTTCATTCAAACACATTAGTGGAGTTCACTCTTCATAGCATTCAACCCTTTCGACCCCGAATCTTACCATGTCTCTCGATATTACTTTTTGGTAATTAAATCATGGAACACTTGTCTAAGAAGTGTGCACACGACTTTTGAAGTCGCCTCGCCTCTTTGTTAGAGTTCTAGAGCTAGTTTACTTTTGAAATACATTTTAAATCAATATTTTTTAATTACAGAAAAATTATTTAAATTTTATGAAAAAATACAAAATTATCTTTTTTTGATTTTATTTAACCAAGAAACATGGTTTAGATCAAACGAGCCCAATTCGTAGACTTCAATTAGAACACAATCTTTGCTTGATATCGCTGCAAATTACTGAAAATTATTTTGGAGATACCAGTCAAATTTTTTTAATTTGCTTTGAATTCACTTCTAGAAATATTAATTTGTTGGTGCCTACTTAACTTAGACCCATAAATCAATCGTAGCTTTTGCTATAAGATGACAAATAGGTGAAGTTGCTCTCAGGCAACTTTGGGGTCGAAAGGGGTAATCTAAACACTAAGTTTATTAAAGTTACAATATGTTATTTTCTAACCTAAAACTTACACTAACTTAATCAAGAGAACAACGTTGTTCATAAAAATTCATTCATCATTTCATTTCAGTTCATTCATTTCAATCATTTGTAGAAATGCTTAACTCAACTGAAACTATCAATCAAACTTTGGTTCAAGTATGTTTGAGCTACATATATATTGCAATTCTTTCACTCTCAAACTGTTGGAGAATACTTTAATATTTTCAAGTCAACATTCTGAACATACCTAACCCAGCCATTGTGCCTTTTAATTTGCCGAGCTAACAATTTAAGTGTTTTTATCTATTTTACCTTTTTATGTCTCAATACACATAACTCATTATATGACCAACACAGAATGTTGAAGGATAATAAGAATTCGTTGGCTACGAAATTTGTGGCGACCATTAAAAGGCATTAATGGTCGTGTACCGTACACTTTACGGCACGCAATTACGCCAACAGAGTCGCCACTTTGCCACACATTAATTGTAGTCCACTGTATCTGTGTGTGTGTGTCGGTTGTAGTATGCAAAAAAAATGCCGCTGTTATTCTTATTGTGCTGTTGTTGCATTCATTTCGGTGGTGTTGTAAAAATCAAATAAAAACGTAATAGCATTTTCATTATTTTAGAAACACTTTTTACGACTTTATTCGCAGCAATAGCGCCACCAACTGAGCCATTGGTCATTCGTTTATTTAATTGAAAAAAAAAAACAATGCAATTGCGCTTCTCCGAAAAATGTGTTCATTTTGAACAATATGCAAATGGTTGACAGTGGGATGAATTGTGCAAACTTTTTTGGAATAGTTTGGTAGTTACGGTCGATTGGGTACTTGAACGTTTATATTTTTATTCTATGCAATTTTGTAGAAAATAAAAATAATAAAGTAAAATAAAATAAAATAAAATAAAATAAAATAAAATAAAATAAAATAAAATAAAATAAAATAAAATAAAATAAAATAAAATAAAATAAAATAAAAAAATAAAATAAAATCAAATCAAATCAAATAAAATAAAATAAAATAAAATAAAATAAAATAAAATAAAATAAAATAAAATAAAATAAAATAAAATAAAATAAAATAAAATAAAATTAAATTAAATGAAATAAAATTAAATTAAATTTAAAAAATAAAATAAAATAAATAAATATAAAAAAATATATAAAAAAATATATGTACATGAATTAAGACGCAGCATTCAAACACTTTCAGAACGCTGGAAGTAAGTCTTTTTTAATGGTTTCAAGCAGATCACAAAATAGTGGAATTCAAAAAAGCTTTTGTATTCCACATCACAAAGTTTTTACGAAAGAGTTGAAATGAATTTAATAAAATATTTAATTCTTGAAATTCTGCGCATCTTAATCACTTTTTGTGACACTGTGCTATGTGGCAAAACTAAATTTTGAAACGTCAACTACAGGCGGCGGCATGGGCAGCCAAATAATCACAAAGCAAAGCGCACACCTCCAACATCGCGTCAAAGCACTATGTATGTAAGTATGTACAGTGCGTATGTATGTATGCAAGTGTATGAAATGTATTTACATTTTCACTCAACCACAGATTTCACTCACACAGACACAGACACATAACATTGTACATACACGTTTATATTTCCATACATATGAAGATAAATGCTGAATGTAAAAATCAACCTTCAATTTCTTCGACAATGGTATTTCAATTTGAAAATGATGATGTTTCTGGTGTAATTGTGAAAATTTTCCATTTCACTGTTATTTTCCATTGCTATTTAACTTTGCGGCCGGCGGTTTGCGGTTGCGTTCTGGCCATGGGGACAACCACTTGCCCGACGATTCAGTTAGAAGCAAAGTCGTAATATTATAAATGAATAAGAAAGAAATATACTTAATGTATGCGCACACACACACACATACACAGACGTCGCTTTATCGCTGACGTTCTCAAGACGCCAGCCGCCGTAATGAATGTCCTCTTGTCACGCAATCAAAACAATGACGTATGGCCAGAGGCCATTCACAAACCTTTTAGTGACTAAATGGCGCAAAATGTAAACGTTAGAATTGCAGTTGGACGAATATTTGCATGCGTTGGCAATCGAAGGGAAAAACAGAAACAGACAGAGATAGCGAACGTGTCAGCTGTTGTTGGTCATTTTTATGAAGATATAAAAAGACACAAAAACGCACAATTTAAGGAGCCACCCCTTTATTTTATGGTATTTGTTGAAATTGTGTTTTATGCGCTCACACTTCATTTTTACTGCATCTGAGGACGCGAAATGTGTAGCGTGGAACAAGGAGAACTAAGATGGAGAGTTGGCGGAGTTAGAAAGTAACAAATGAATAATTGAAGTGTCTGGCAAGGAGTGGTGAGGTGACATGAGATAGCAGATATAAGTTATAAGATATAAGATAAAAGATAAGATATAAGACATAACATATAACATATAAGACATCAGAATCATAGAAAATTGAATGTTTTGGTGAAATTTTTTTTTTTATTTTGTATGTCCTTAACTAAAGGAGAAAGTTAGAAGGACGAAATTCGAGGACACAGTAGTGTACATATTAGTCCTTGAAATATATTTATTTCAAAAGAAAACTATTGAAAATTTCCCAGGACATTCAAGGATAAAATTTAAAGAGGACATTTTCAATATCTCTTCGTCCTTTTTCACCAAAACATTAAATTTCCTAAGATTCTAAGTAGTTTTCTCTTTCATTTGATACCCATATTGTTATTCTACAATGCGCTCAATTTTTAATTAATTTTTGTAAATAAACATGTCCTTGAAATTTCAAAGACCTTTTAAAAAAATCTTGGCGTTAGAGAGAAAAACTGAAAACGCAGTTTTTCTACATTTGGCCTCTAGTTTCGCAAGTATATAGATTTTTTCGTGTGTTTTGAAATTTTTTGATTTTTGTCGCACAGTGTACCAGATCAGATGCAACGAAAGGTGTGCTGAAACGGGCTAAGATAAACCAACTAACTGACTTAAATTAACTTATAAATCCATAAACTTTTCCTTAAATCATATTAAAGTTGAATCAGATATCCTCAAAAAAAAACCTCTCTATGGAAACTGATAAAAGAAAATAAACTTTTGCCATTTCTTTGCGATTCGCGAACCGTTTAAATTTCCATTAGGTTCAATTCTCATAACTACTCGCAAAATGTTGCCCATCCACCGGCAGGCAGCAATTCAATTAAATTCCTTTTAACGCCATTGCGAGGAAATGTATTTAATCAGAGAAACTCACTTGTCGGCGGAAAAGGGGCGATGATGCACAAACGGCAAAAGAGAGAAATCTCATAATTTTATAATACTCATAAGCTTTCTCATTTGGCATTTCTGCCGCTTGCGCGCACTCACGTGCCACATCAGCACAGCATCACCGCACAGCCTCAATGCCAAACACTGGTCACGGCTGAGCTGGTGTTGCACATAAGCGTTGCAATTGCAAGCAACGCCTGAGGCGCAAGTTCCATGGCATTAGTCTGCGGCAAGGCAATGCCAAGAAACAGCACACACACTCACACACACACACACACACAGACACACACAGACTCAGCCAGTCAGGCAGCCACAAGTCGTAGTGTTGCACATGCCGAGCGCATTTTTATTGCCATTTTATTCATTCCGTTTGCAGAGTCTCGAAGGCGTTGCGGCGACTGCTAGATCTGCTCCTTTTGAAGGAAATATTGTCGGTTGCTAAAAAGACAGCAAATGGAAGACAAAAAATCAAAATAGATATATATATGAAAAATTATCTACAAACGCTGAAATTCAACTATGAAATGTGGAGCAAAACGACAAAAATTCGGCAAGAAACAAAAAAAATATTTTCTTGGAATCTAGCCAAATCGATTTGTAAGAACACAGAAACTCAATTCGCTTTTACGCTGATGCCGTTTGTGCTGGCTGAGTTCGGCCAGGTAAATGCGGGCAATTCTGGCACCGTAGCAGCGGTTGTGGGGGAAGAGAGGGGGCAAGAATGGCGGCCGATTTGCACCGTGAGCAGCTGGCATGCTGTTGGAAAAATTCCTTGGCAGCCGGCAATAACTGTAGCGATTGTCCTGTTGATGCACTGTTGCGGATTTTTATTCGAATTCGCTGCCAGTTGAACGAAAAGCAAATGCAAATCGCTGGAGGATAGGAGCGTGGAAAACAGTTGTGTTGAAGTGTTAGTGTAATAGGAAATGATTTTCGATTGAAATAGCCAATCGAGATATAGCTACTACAAACAGATATCGGAATATTTATGCAGAAATATTGCGAAATATTAAATTATTAATTAAACTTAATAGTAGCAAAGAGCTTGAAATATCAGTTAACTTATGAAGCACACTTAAGTTATGAAGCACCTGTACAAAATAATAATTTCGGCAGTTTACAGGTAATGGCAGTTTAATGGTACAAGTAATGTTCAGTGCGGCACAAAGGATTTCATTTCAGATGCACACCATTTGACCCCAATACCATTTTAAACCATGTTTGAAGCCCACAATGTTTGTAACAAAGAGATATGAGAGCTTTTCGAACCACAAAACCCCTGGCGTGCATCACTTGACCTTTTAATGTATAAGTGCGGTGCTAAAAATTGACAAAACAAAATTTAAGAATTTTAAGGATACGTGATGATTTAATATTAAATAGTAGTGGTTTTTTTTTGGCCAAAATATGAATTAATGTTTGACGCGTCTTTCTTGATAATTGGCCACTATTCTGAAGATGAGCCACATTTTATAATAATTTTCATTTTCAATAATTTCATAATTTTCCAAGCAATGCACCTGGGGTCTTTAGCTACAACAGCACTAGTCCTTTCTAGTCGATTTAAAACGATTCAATGCGGTATTTGATGCTCCTGTTGCAGTAAGTTCCTTTCAGAATAATCAAACTTGTTAATTCTTCAGAACAAAGAAATAACATGCTTTGTGCCTAAAGAGGTGAAGTCTGCTGCTAAATAAAAGAGTTTCGAAAGATCTCAAAAGCAATTCAGACAGGCGGCTTTCTGGGTCTCAGCAAGTTCACTCAGAGGCCCCAAAGGCCCATTGTGATGGCCGATGAGAGTGTGACAAGCCCCTGTCATCCTGTATTCTGTGCTGGCTGTAACCAACTGAGCGTCGAATGAATCTGGCAATATCCTCCAGTGGCTTGGTACAAACCAAGCCCAAATCGTCCAGCACTCTGCCCCCTAGATACCGGTGGCGTATGCTGTGAAGCGCAGGGCATTCGCATAGGAGGTGCTGCACGGATTCAATTTCCTCCTCCTCATCTTCGCAGCTGCGACAGTAGTCTCGATGGGGCAAACCAAGTCTTTCCGCAAAAATGCCGATGGCGCAGTGCAACGTTAAGACCCCCGTGAGAATACAAAGTGTTGCTTTGCTAAACCGTACGAGTTGCAAAGTTCTCTTTTGGTTCAGTTTCGGCCACAGCGCGTGAGTTACGTCAGCAACGTCTCAGGCAATCCTAAACAAATGCCAACTAAGAACATAAGCGACAAATTCGCACTTCCTTGTCAAAAGATAAGGAAGTGCATCCAATTGTGGATGGATGGACTCGGTGTTTTTGTTTAGTCCGAAGATTAGACACAGACACCCGAAGAAACAAATCTTAAGATAAGGAAATGCATTCGAGGGTAAACAGTTGCAAATGTTTGGCTCATGGTTTTGGTTTGGTCCGAAGATCACACACAAAGACCTGAGTAAACATATCTAAAGATAAGCGAGGTAAAGAAAGATTGCCCTCGACGTTAGCTACCGCTCCATTCACCAGTCAGTCTTAAGACTCACTTCAACTTATACAGTTGAAAAATAAAGGTTCCACTTAACGAAAAATATATCACGGGAATACTTTTTTTATTGCAAACTGTGGCCTAAGTCGCAAAAACCATAACTGGATCCGTTTTCTAAAGAAATCGCACAAAAACCATAACTCATCTACCTCGCGTATGGAAAACACTGCACCGATCAGGTAGTTTAAATGACCTGCTTAGTGACAGTGCATCCGAAAAACGCCCGCACCTGCCCCGCAGTCCATTTTTGAACCGTCAGTGAAGATTGGGATCTCGCACTCCCCTACGGCAGTGTTAGTATCCCAATCCTTCCGAGTTGGAAAGTGAGTTCGATAGGTGTTATTGAAACCAAGAGTCGGTACCACGTAGTCACATTCCAAGTTCGGGTACCCCTCACCTACCCGTAGTAGTATTGAGGCATGACCCATCGTGTGTGACTTGAAACAGCCCCCAGCACAAAGCCTGAAAGAGCAGTTCTCGAAGCAGTGCACGTAGTGAACTTGTCCAGTGGTAATAAGTTCAGCATAATTTCAAGTGCCGCCTGAGGTGTTGATTTCATGCATCCAGTTATCCCCAGACAGGCAAGTCTTTGTACCCCGGTTAGAATGTCGAGGTGAGACTTCTTGTCTACAGCCTCCCACCAAACCAAGGCACCGTAGCACAGTATGAGTTTTACTATCGCCGTATACATCCAGCGATGTGCGGTTGTAGTGCCCATATTTTGCCGTACATCCTCTTGCAGGAGTAAATGGCAGTTCTCGCTTTTTCCGCCCTGACCTCCAAGTTCCTTTTCCAAGATAATTTAGAGTCAAGGACAACCCCCAAGACTTTGCCTCCTTCGAGAGGTTTAGAGCTTTTCCGTTCATTTAAGGTGTGGTAAAGCATGGAACCTTGTATCTTCTGGTAAATAGTACGAGTTCGGTCTTTGAAGCGTTGACTCCTAGCCCGTTTTCAACTGTCCATCTCTCTGCAACTAAACTCATTCAACGCCGACTCCATGAGTTCGCTAACTCACCATAAAAACATGAAATTATACAAGAGCTACTCTCAAGATCTCTTTTAAGATTCTCCACAAAGTCATTCGTAAACTTTGCAATGTAAATAAGAAATTTCTCCTTTTTTAATGGCAGAGTCTTTTAGTCGAAAATAAGCCGTGAAGCATTCAATCTTTTGCACAACTGCCAACACTTTACGCATCACAAGAGATGCCAGCTGCACACTTGAAAATCAAAATTATAAAAAAAGCATACATGTACATATTTCTTAGTACACGGCAAGGTTTTGCCTCCAACTTTGAAAGTCTTAATGACACTCGAAAAGTGTGTTCGGTGAACGCAAAAGGCAACGCCTGCCTGATGTATGCAACAGCACCTGCGATTTTCACTTGAAATTGTTGCGAAAAGTCATGCGTTAATTATGCACGCAAAAACACATTTACACGGCTCGAGATTAATTAAAATATTTTTCGTTTTCTGTAAAATTTTCAATTTTACTTAATTGCATTCAAAATGCTGAACTCGTGCAAGAGCAGCAAAAAAAAATTGTATGAAACACTTGCACACACGAGCCCCAACACTTGACACACTTCCATGTTGCGAGGGCAAATACCAGGTTATGTAGTCGTAAAATATTTCCACGCCATTTCTCGAGCGGTAATGCTCGCATAGCGGCACAACGTGGCACTGGGCACACTGTATCCGTTTCCGCTACGGTTGCCTCTCATTGCTGTGGCCGGTGGCTGTTAAATCAGCACCGCCATTAAGCGGCTGCAGCAGCAGCACATTTCTTCGCCGGCTGCCGCAGTGTTCTAGTCACAAACACACAAACACATACACACAGGCAGCGCGCATATACGACGGCGACATTAATTCCAACAAGATGGAGTGGTTGGCTCGCTTCGGCGAAATCGCAAATGGCTGAAACAAAATGTTAGCATAAATAAATGAACGTTTCTAGTGGACGTATTAAGATTGATGGGCTTCTAATTGATTTGGCTAGCGGATTGAAGGGAATGGAGATGAATGGTGACTGCTGAATGGTGGTTGGTGTGCGACTGAGCGCTCTATCCAATCGGGCTCAAGTGCACATAGGGCCATTGTCCGCACCGAGTCTACTTTGAATGTATGTGAGCGTGTGTGTGTTTGTGTGTAGTACTAGTAGTTGGTATGCTTAGGCACATAACAAATGACCCAAGTTGTCTACCTCACCACCTACACAGCCAACTGTTCTCGTCTGCAGTTCGTAATGTTCATGGCTGGACCATGTTTTTGTTGTTTCATTGTTTTGATTGTGTGCCATATATTGTTCAATATACCAAGAGTCCTGCACTGATTTATTCGTCAATGGCAAATCTTCGAGCAGAATTTTGCAACGAGGGCAGTTTGCGTGCCATTGTTTTAAAAGATTGTGGAAATGTCTGACGTGTGTTGTGTAAAGTCACAACTAGCGCGAGATGTCATTGACACTCAAAGGTCAATTAGTGCATACAATGCGAAGTAATTTGTTTTGATTCGTTGGAGTTTTAGTGTGTAAATGGTTGCATCGAACAATCAAAAATATCAAATATTTTATATTTCATTGTAAAAGGGAATTCCACTGGCTACAATATCGTACCAAACTTATTGTACATTAGTAATGGATTTATTGGGGAAAAAAATCCGTTAAAAAATAATTTCATAAAAAAATGTTTTTTTTTGCTTAAAACTTTGTATAAGTACATCTTAAGTATCTAATGTTGCACATAAAAAAAGGTATGAAAAATACCTTTCATTTGATACCCATATCGTGTAAATCAGTTGGAGATTAATTGAGTTTTTTTGATAAAAACTTTGAAATTTGACCGCGAGCCACGCCTTTTATGGGCGTTTCTCAGGCAACATTTTTAGTTTGTTAGATGCAGGAGCCAACCCTCTATATAAAAGCATACTCATTTATTTTTTCCACGAGGGTTCGCTGTACTGTTTTTATGCCTCGACGAAAGTGGGGTTTTTGGGACATTTTTGTCGAAAACACAGTTTGAATGTTTTTTTGTTTTGTGTTGGTGTCTTAAGCAAATTTGTTGGTTATTAAAATATCTACAAACTTACCGAAGACAGTAAGGCGATATTCCGAACTATTTAGGACCAATTAGCATTTAAACGTTCGAAGACTTAAGCGACGAACTCGACTAAAATACGTAAAATTCAAAGTCAGATTTCTCTTAAACTAAAGACAATCCAGCCAAACGCCTGGTGGATCTTAACTCAGTATACCTATAGAAAAGTGGCTCAGTAAGTCCCCCGCTTGTTGCAATTTTCGACGTGCACAGTGTTATTATTTCATTTTAATATATTTGGATTTTTATTAAATTTACATAAATTTTTTTTATAAATTGTATTAAATTTTGTTAATTTAATTTTTTTAATTTTAATAAATTTGAATTTGCATTAAATTTTGATAAATTTGTAATTTAATATATTTTTCAAATTATTATGAAACTGAATTATTATTTTTATTTATTAAAACATTGTTTTATGTGTATTTAAATATGTACATTCAAAAATTACATTACAATTAAATGAAAAATTTATTACAATTTACAAAACTTTATTTTCCTATTATTCTCGCTGAGTTACACTTATAAAGAAGCGTAAATACCATAAAATTGTTCAACGATACCAAGAACACCAAACACACTAACGACGACCACAATGGCAGCAACTTCCACTTGCATGCCTGATTAGCTACAACCAGTTATAGAGATCAGCGCCATAGCAGACCCTTGACATCGTTGGGTGTGTAACGTGACAGTTGAGTCAACCAAGCCAACTAACCAACCAAACAACCAAACCAACCAACCAAGCCAACCGAACCAGCCAAAAATGCTCTGAATTCGCTGGCAAAGCTGTGCCATCACAAGTACACGCTTGTTTGTTGTTGTTGTTACTTTTTTTTTTGCAGCGCTGTTGCTAAAGCTGGTACTGTCTGCTTGTTGTTGTTGTTGTTGTTCTTGTTGTTGCCGTTGCTTATGCTCAACGCTTGAAAACGTGTATCTGCTTGTGATGGAATTATGGTCATAACTCAGGCTCGCCAAAGCGGGCTAAAACTAAATTTATGATGTACCGTTCAACATTATAAGCCGTTTTGTTGCTTTGTGCATGCGCCCAAAAGCTGACAAAAATCTAAAAGCGCAAAAAAGTGGGCGAAAAGTGGTAAAAGCAAAAGCTGTGCTTCGCCTAAACTATCAGCGAACAAGCTGTCAGTTCGTCAGTCAGTCAAGTTGGCATCACTCAGGCCGTTTGAAAAAAATTAATGTGTTTGTCATGTAGTACCGTTATTTTTTTGAAGTGTCAGTAATTTAGTGGCAGCAGTAATAAAATACAAAAAATACAAACAGACATGAATGAATAAATGAAAAATACATTTGTGCAACAAAAATATTTGGAAATAGTTAGTTATTATACTTTACGATTACTAACGGCGCTGGATACTACTTATACAAATTTTAATTTAAGATGTGAACCGCCAATACAGCAACGATTTGCTTCAATTCTTTTTCTGTTTTTAAATTTTGTTTGAAAACCCACCAAAATTAAAATTGTGTGCATTATTCAGGTTAATTTTTTTGCAAATCATTTTTTAAAATTTCTCTCTATTTGCCATGCAAAAAGAAGGCTGTCACTCTACCTGGATTCAAGGAAAATAAATTACAGGTTGCGCATTCCCAATGTTCGCCATGCTGATGATATAGGCGAAGGTGACAAGTGAGGCGTTATTTATTGACAACTATAAATTGTAAAACCCTAAAAAACGAAATGCTTTGCTTTGCTTTTTTTCAAACACTTTCAAAATACCTTTTAACCAAAATGCAGTGCTCGGTGGCAAGAATGCAAGAACTACAGCGGAAAATCGCGCAGTCGACTTTATTGCTGCCAAAAGCAACGGAACATAGACAGCATGTGGTTGGCCTTTTGTGGTCGCGAAAATAATGTTAATTTAAAAAACGCTCATCCCACTTCATGTGCTCTTCTCACTTCCAGACGAAAGACTTCAACAAGAGTTTGATGGAGCACAAATCCCGAAAAGTATTTGGATTTATTCTTAACTTCTTTTTCAGGATTTGTTTACACTTTTTGAAAAATGTTTGCTAAAAAATATTTTTTTAGGCAACCAGAGCCAAACTATGCCTACGTCATGCGAGGCGCTGTCATTTTTGGCAACCGAAATGCGTAACCTGTATTTCATAAACCTTGACCTGGAATACTTATGTAAATAATTTCACTGTGGCCCAGCCTTACCCGCTGAAACCAAAAGCCAAAAAAAATTTTAATATTCCTAATGAAAAATACATAATTTGACATGTGTCTTTAATTTTTCTAAAAATAAAATTTTGACGGTGTCAACCAAGGCGAATTCATACCAGGTGATAGCGTAAGGGCAGCAACAAAATTTGAGCATTTTCTCTATGATAGCTATGATATTTTGAAACTATATAATATCAATTGGGTGTTCTAAGGATATATACGAGTTCATTGTAGTTTCTTCGACTAAAGTCAGTTAGCTTGTCTCTTAGTGGCTTTGAAGCACTCTCTGCAAATCGTTGTTCTATGGGCCACGATCACATTACTTCACTCGAGCTTGCACTGCTCATTTGTTTAGTTTAGAAACATGGCAGCCATCAGTTTTTGTAACTTAATTTTTAAAATAATTTTTAGTTAATAAAATAAAACAATTTAGATATTTTTTTAATTACTTGTTAATTGATAAATGTATTTTATTCCTATACTATTCAACGTTTTGTCTAAAGTATTTTATATACCATTTCGTTCCCTTATTATTAATTTAAATTTTATACACGAACTTGCACAATTGAAAATTCTCTGCACACACAAGGTCGCATGTTCGCATGAAAAATTTTCTCATGAAAACTAATGCGCAACTGGCAGTTTTAGCCGCCAGCTGCAACTGCTAGTTAGTTCATTTATTTTTTGAGTGGAGGCGGGAAATCGCTGATAGTGCAAATAAATTTACGGCAAATGAAATTGGGCACTTGATGCCACAGCCACACCTATACACACACACACAGAGATCAGCGCAAGGCACCTGCGGGCGTATCAAGTACAACGACCATCGCTGTGTGCGTAGCGTCAAATCAATTTATTATTATCGAATTAATGTGCACAGTTCCCATATGAAAAACAAGCATGCTGCATGCGGGCCACACGAATCGCCCATCATCAAAATAAAATTAGACATAGGCCACAGCACAGCGGGGAGGCGGCACAGCGACGAAAGCCACGAGTGTAATGGTGGCATAATAAAATCAGTGGTGGTGGGCGTCGAATGTTTGCAATGTTTCGAAATGGCGAATTTGTTGCTGTCGCTAGAGGAGGCGACGCCAAAGTGACAGCAGCGACGGCAGATATCAATATCATATCAAACACATAAATGAAAGCCAGTTTGACAACTAGTCTGACAGGCAGGCAGGTGTGCGCATGTGAGCTGACGCTGCGGGGCGTGAAAGGCGTTGTTTAACACCAACGCTGGCTGCAGGGTGGAGCGGTGTGACATTGTGAGCATAAATGTTGTATGTATGTATGTGCTTACATAGGTGTGTGTGTGTGCGAGTATTTTTGTGTGATTGGCGGTGCGGCGGGTAGTTGTAATCAAATTTTCAATGTTGAATGAAAAATATAAAAACATTAAAGCCTTTTGCGTGCTCGACGGTCAGTGTACCGTTTGAATTGCGGTTTTGATTTTATGAAATTCATGGCCATGAATCTGTGTCACGTATCATGCGGAAGACTTCTTTTTTGGGGGCGCGCAAAAGTTGTAAAAATTGGCGTCTTTTGTTTGCTCATTTAATGGGCAACCGCGGCGTATACGCAACTTTCGACGAGAAACACACGGACACATTTTGCGATACTGTTCGTAGAAAAATGCAAAAAAATACACTCCGGGGACATATTTTCAGTGCGCTGCAATAGCATAAGTAATAATTTCGCCTCACATTACGTGCGTTAATGTTCAGCTGCTCCGGCGGCTTTGCTGCCAACCGATGCCGTGCGCGCTGTCTGGGGTGCCACAAAACCGTAAAGGCACACAACAACATGACAGCCAACAGCAAAAGCTCACTGCCTATACGCACTGTGAAATATTAGTACAAGTAGGTAGCATACATTTTGTTTTTGCTATGCACTGGTGCAAATATTTTCTTGACTGGAATATTTATAATTTTGATATTTCCCCATTGTGCTGTATCGAACATAAGCGGTCGCTCACACACCCACACACACTTACGCCCATACATATAAGCACGTTTCTACAAGTATTTTATTTTGTCCTTACGCGCCGCATAGTTGTTGCGCTTCTCTCATTCCTTGTTCGGGCTTCCTTCGGCGGCGTCCTGGCCAAAGTACGCGCGTATGTTGGTTGAATTTTAAGTAATTTCTTTGGAGAATTCAGCATAACAAACCGCACACGCACACAGATACATGTACCCAACAAGCCGCATAAACGTAAATGCATAACGTCATACACACTCACACGCACACGGACATTAACGAAGCGAGTGCCCGCAAATATTGAAAACCCATTTCAATTTGCCTCGGTGCGCCACAGCAGCAGAAAAAACTTCTCTCCTGCCATAATTGGTGCAAATGTTAAGTAGCTATGTTGTTGTTTTTGTTTTTTGTTTTTTATTTTTATTTTTTGCAGCGACGATGTAGAAAAAGACCTCGCTCGATCCCTCGCTTGCAACTTAAAAATAATGCGAAAATCGAAAAGTCTTTGGCATGTCCGGGGAGAGTTGTAGTCAATAATTCGGCCCACGCGTGTTGACATGAATTTTAAAATATTTCCAATATTTTTTTTTTTGCCTGCAATACTTTATATACAGTTTTGCCTGTATTTGCTGTTGTAAAATTGTGTTGCGTGATTGTTGCTGTGGGAGCAACCATTTCGAGCTTCAACGAATTTATTATAGAACTTTTTGTAATGTAATGAATGTTATTGGCGCATCGCTTGTGCCAGCTTCTGTGACATTTACGATTTTAAAAATATGCATTTCTTTAAAAGAACCCCAAGGTTTATATTTAAATTGTATCCAGCTGATTGCTTTGTTTGTTTCAAGCAACTATATTGATTTATTTTATAGGACAACGAAACCGAAGCTGTTTAAAGACATGAACGTAGCACAGCGAATTAACATCCAGCGGCTACGCTCAGCCGTAGCTCAGCTGGCTAGTGCTTTGGGCCGTGAGTCAAATGCGACGCTCGAACCCAGGTTCAATACTCCGTTGCGTTAACACCGAAAAAAAAGAAAAAATGGCAAATCTCTGAGAGTAAAATTGCCTATGAATCGCCGTTCGAAAACGGCATAAAACTGTAGGTCCCTTCCAACCTTGAAAAACTCGCAGGCACAATATGGATGGTTGCGGGTAGCTAGACCTTAGTCTCGTAATCAGGTTGTAGTGCCAGTCATAAAGAGAAGCAGAAGGCTACGCTGGCTTGGCCATGTCTGTCGTATGGACGATGAAGCCCCGGTGAAAAAGGTGTTTTACGCGGTATTTGGAGATCGACGGTGAAGAGGCAGACCGTGTTTCCGGTGCGTACAGAGGGGCCTGGTGACAATTGGCCTGAGTTGACCAATTAAGTAAGTAAGCCAAATACGTAACCAAGCCAAATATCGGAACAATATAGAGATGCACGTACAACAACGTTAAGTAGAGCTCGTTATAAACGCTGACTCAATATGCTGCACTCCAAGAAGCCCCCAAGAACTTCATAAGGTCCTTTGAAGTTTCTCTGCTGCTAAAGTCTTCAAGGCCAGAACTGATACACAGAACCAAGAGAGATAGGGAAATGGAGCTCAAATAAAAATGGAAGTACTATGATGGAAGTACTACTACTAATTTATGCAAATATGGAGGATAATGGATGGATTTGAGGGTGGGCAGGAAGGCGACAAGCCTTCCATAGCACTCAGTCCATTTCGGACCATTCCACTATACCCATGGGGATAGGGGAGGAACATGATAGTAATATCTCATATTTCACCCCTTTTTTGAAATGTGTATGCAACACTGTCTTTCCAACATATGTTACAGCACACATTTCAAGCGTATGGGAAAAGGGAGGGGAGGGGACCTACAGTTTAACGCCGAATCCGAACGGCGATTGGCAGTTTTTCGTTCACACTTGGAGGTTTTTCCATTGCCTGCCAAGAGCGCACTTGTGCGATTCTTGTAATTCTCATTCCCTTCATGTGGATAGCGATAGAAGTAGATGAGTTTTTCAACAGCCCGAGCCAGGAATCGAACCTGGAGCCTTTGGTATGAGAAGCCAGCGCGCTACCCGCTGGACTATCGAGGCCGACCACTTCATCATACTTCGTTGTCCAAAAATCTGCCAAAAATCCCAAAAATCTCACATCTTCCAAGGATCCGAAAAATCCCCTTGCATAAAATATAAATCTCCTAAATTTTCTCCTAAATAATTCTTCCTCCTAAAAATTCTCCTAAAAGGCTAAGAATCTCCTAAATCTAGGAGAAATTCTCCTGATCTGGCAAAACTGAGTTAGTCAGACAGAACTAAAATTTATATACAAGTGTATTTAGATTATTATATATAGGGGTTTTGCATTTTTGGTCAAAGTATTTAAACCTTAACATTGCTGTGCTGAATAAACTAAACACAGAATTTCCTCACTTGACACGTCGTCTCGCATCGTTGCTGGCGCTGACTTTAGACATCACTCGGATTCAATCTGTGCGCTTAATTATGGTGAAAATGCCAAAATCAAAAGATTACCACAATCAATACAAAGGCAAACTTTCTGATCAAATTGATTTTGTTTTCCACTTATTTCATTATTTTGTTAGTAGGTACCATAAAAACACAGCCACACTCACACACACACACAGCCGACAGATATTTGTTGTCGTATTATGGAAGGTTGAGGCTGTATTGGGAAATACGGCAGCGGCTTAATTCCTAATGGATAAACAGTTCAAGTGATAAAGTTTTCGCGTACGTGCGCCAGCCACCGCCGCCGTGGCCAATTGTGCGTTCGAGTGCGATGACTGCTGCAGCTCCTGTCGTTGTTATTGTTGATTCTACCAGGTACCGTTAGCAGCGTCAGTGCTTCAACGCTCCCACATTCCAACACCTGCAAAGCGTGGGCTTGTCTGTCAGCCAGACGAAACCACCCGCACTGTCAGCAGTCAGTCAGTTAGTCAGTCAGTTCGACAGACATGCCAATAAGCTTGTCTAAGGAAAGCGCACTCGAGCGTAGCCGACGAAGCACGCTTCGCGTTCGACTTTGCGTTCACATTCAGCCGCAACTCAACCAGCAAAGCGACCAGCAACGCTCAACGCAACGCAACGTACCGCGGGCGCAACTTATTCGATATTAATCGGAAAAGTTTTCCAACCTCGCTCAGCCGTTTGGCGCGCGCCAATTCCGTTCAGTTCCCGCTGGCGTTGCGGCTCCTTATCGCTGCATAGCTTCATCAGCGAACAACAAAAGTAATTTTGCGGCATTCCGCCGGCTCATCAACTCTTTGGGAATTTCGCAGTCATCTCAAGTGATTGATGAAATTTGTTGGTGTTGGGATTGGCGTTCGTATAGGTGTCATTACTGTTTTTGTTGTTGTTGTTGTTGATGCTATTTGCATTTTGCGACGCAATTGAATTTCAGCAGCCATGCGTATATGTCTGTCTCCTCTGCCCGTTTTGTATGTACATTACAACAACAAAGCCAACGGAAGTCATAGCCAAAGCCCACATGGCAAATACAGCCAACATCCGCCGATTCGACTCAATGGATTTGCAGTTGACGCCGCTAATGTCGCACGCTGCAATTTTATGGATTAACTTTTAAGCCTTTTGTCAACACCCATTCGCTGTGCTAATTCGAATTTTAATTAAAATTCTAGGTGCTAATGCGAAATTAAATAAGTCGATTTGAAACGAGAAAAAAATGCAATTCCAGGGAAAGCATTTTTGGGATTAGCTCGGAGAGAAAAAGAGCTTAGGGAATCAAAAAAGGGTCAAGCCAGAAGGATTTTGCAGGCTGTCTCCTAATTTACAATAAACTTTTGTGTGTCGAGGATTTTGCGTAAAAAGCGGGAACAAGGTTCCCTATTTATCAAAATTGCCCAAACTCAACTGATTCAAAGTGACGTACAAATGTTCGCATATAACACAAAACATGCAAGTTTAAATTATTAAATTGAATTATTATCTGAGATTGGAAGACATCGAAGAATGTAATTGCATTATCCAACAAAGAAAGAATGCTTCTTAAAATAAAAAAAATACAGGAACATAATTTCACATACTTTTTACATATTTTCCTTTCCTAGTTTTGCCAATTTTCAGATTTTTAATTTAGAAAAATATTTTAAATTAAAAGTAAAGGAAATTTCGAGAAAACATTAAAACCGAAAATAGCCACATCATTTCTTAATCTATTTTGAAAGTTTTAGCAATTCTCGGTAACGATGTATTTTTACAATCTTTTTTAGTCAATAGACTCCCAAAAAACTCCCTTCACTAAACAGATCCCAGATTAGAACCATGGTGGATGTTTTAATTAAATATCTTTTTTGTATAAGGCTGTAGCTGTTTTCAAACGACTTTTTTCGCAGATCACCCTCACCTACTATGCTCCTGTTCTGTTTTGTCCAGAAGTAGAATGATCTATGGGGCCAACTTATCCTTATTCTGTTCTAAGATTCTGCCAACTAAGTTTATGAAGCTCCGAATGGTTCAATAGACTAAAAAACATAAAATATATGTTTCCAATTTTTTTTGTGAAAAAAGTGTCAACTTTGAGCCACTTTTGCACAAACACTAATTAATTTTTTGCACAAAGTTTTTGGGGTTTTCTTAGTTGGAGTTTTACCTTTGAAATGACATCAAAATCGTTCAATTCTGAGACTAT